>CM058152.1:3600000-4170000 GCA_030254885.1 Vitis rotundifolia | reverse complement strand
TCTTCTATTTTCTCACTGTTCAAGCAGTACTTAAAACCGTTCAGGTTATATTCTGAGTGTCAATATTTCTGGGGTTTGCATAAAGCAAGAGAAAATGAACAACTAATAGTATAAATTTTCTTTTCTTTCACTTTCTCAGTTACCAAACCAGCTCTAGTTAAATTATTGGTGAAAAAACAGGGAGATTCTTTTTATAATGCCAAAAGAAGAAACCATGGCCGTTGGCTGTCACTTCAGGTTTATTTATTTATTCTTTTTATGAATTTGAAGTAGGAAGAAGAAGAACCCGAACCGACAGTCATGAGTGGGGGGCCATGAATGCTGCAAGTTGTTGCAGCAGCCATGGATGGTCGCTCTTCAAGGGCGACGTTTCTAGATAAATTTGAAGTGGAAGATTATTAAGATTAGAAATCGAACAAAATGAGGGCAATTTTATATTTTCTCGTGCTTTTTCTTTTATGATTAGATTGATGTCATTGTTATTGTAATATGCGCACAGGATATGGTGGTGGGTGGAACAGATACGACCTCCAACACAGTTGAATTTGCAATGGCTGAGATCATGAACAAACCAGAAGTGATGAAAAAAGTGGAACAAGAATTGGAGGCGGTGGTTGGCAAAGATAACATAGTAGAAGAGTCTCACATCCAAAAACTACCGTATTTATATGCAGTGATGAAAGAGACTCTGCGCCTGCACCCAGCACTCCCACTATTAGTCCCTCACTGCCCAAGTGAACCCTGCATTGTCGGAGGTTTTGCCATTCCAAAGGGGGCTCGTGTGTTTGTTAACGTATGGGCGATTCATAGGGACCCTTCCATCTGGAAAAACCCAATGGAGTTTGATCCAGAGAGGTTTTTGAGGGGGGCATGGGATTACAGTGGTAATGACTTCAGTTATTTTCCGTTTGGTTCAGGGAGAAGAATATGTGCAGGTATAGCAATGGCAGAGAGAATGACGATGTTTTCCCTGGCAACGCTATTGCATTCTTTCCATTGGAAATTACCGGAGGGCAAATTAGATCTTTCGGAGAAGTTTGGAATTGTTTTGAAGAAGAAGGTGCCTCTGGTGGCAATTCCCACTCCCAGGTTATCTGATGCAGCACTCTATAAGTAGGCTGGAAAATGGTTTTGAATATGTTTATGCTTATTAATCATGTCGATAAACTTGTTAAATCAAGCCATGAAAATAGTTGAAGCTTATCCTTTCTTCTGCTCATAAGTAATAATCATCATGTTGGGTTGCTTCTTACTCTGCTTTTTAATTCAGTGGTTTTGCTCTGGTTTTGTTATTGAATCGAGGCTTTAAATGAAACAAAACAAAACCAAAGAGGCAAGAAAAGAAAGAAAATGAATAATTGTCCCGTGTAGGTATTAATCTTGCTCTGAATCCTCAAGTTGGCAAGCTGCTTGGGATTTACGGTGCTTCCATTGAAAGTGATTTCACAAATATTTTTATATATATTCCCAAAAAATAAAAAATCATTCGTTTATTGAGCGGGTTTGGGCTGGATTTTTCTTTATTTGGGTCTTGTTGAACATTTCCCTGCGTTTGGTTGTTGGGAAAAGGGCGTTTGGTTGTTGAGAAAAGGGAGGAAAATTGTACATATACATATAAATTGGGAAAAAAAAAAAGAAAAAAGGAATGGTCAGCGACTCCGCATCAACTATTTTGCACACGCTTTAGAACTTCTCACAGGGTGATGTCGTGGTTTTATAAATATATTCGTTTACAAATATATTTATAAAATTATTTTATTTTTTTTATTTATAAGGAAAAATATCCATCAACAATATTAAAATTTCGTCTTTTGTTTTAAACTCGACCTAGAGACTAGAGTATCAAGTGGTCCAGATTCTTTTCCACAAAGCTTCGAGGAATACAAGGTGTATACTTGTCTTGTATCCTTAACCACTTGTCCAGATTCGAATGCAGATTGCAGCCAATTAAAGCCATTTAATATCATATAATCGTTTGGTACTATAATTTCTTACTACCTGGAGGTACCAAAAAATGGTACACCATGAACCCACCACCTCCCAAATAGGAAACCTAAAATTGACCAACTTCCGGCCACTAAATCGAGCGAGAAAGCTGACCCCTTTTACCCCTGGGTCAAAAAGATATTTTGAATTCATATGGAAAGGTCAAAAATCCGCTGCGCAATCCACCACGTGGCTGTACAAAAGGCCCATGCATGCAAAGAAATCAAATAAGGAAACTTGGTCGTTTCACTACCCATAAATTTTATCAAAACTAACATGTAGTAATTACTGGGGAAATTTAGAAAATAGGCCATTTTATTTGATTAATTTGCCAAATTAGTCAACTGTATCTAATATGTCTGGCAAGGCTTCCGCTGTGACTAAAAAAATATTAAAAGGGCATCTTAGGTGACAGATGCCAAGGGGCGTAACAGACAAAAGTAGGATGGGATGGCAACTCCCCCAGATCCAAACTCCCTCGATCCCTCATGGATTTTTAAAAAGGTCAATAGCTTCAGAAGGGAGAAAAAAAATGCTTTTTATTTTTTCATTTTTTTTATTTTTATTTATATTTTTTATCAATGCTTTAAAAAAAAATGTGATGCATGTTTTTAAAAACTCGGGGTGTTTGTGTTGAAGTAAGCAAATTAATAGAGCAGTGAGCACCAGTGCTTAAAATTTTTTGAGAGTAAGTCATTTTCCTTGAAGGCACATTGGCTGTTGAGCTCTGAGATGACCAGAGAACCAGCCAATACCATGAGACCCATCTCATATTTTGTTGAGAACTTTAACGTCCAATGCAATGTCATGGTGGTGGGACAGCAGCAACCGCATCTATGAATTGGTTCCCTCAGCCTTACGGTAGCTATAGTCAACCTTTCCAACTCTTGGTAGTCGGAACAAATGGGCCTTCCCCCCCACCCCGCCCCCCCCCCCTGCACTCCCACTTCATCGATTCGGGTGGACCCTATGGACCCATCCTCCAAATCCGGCTGGGGACCCAGGTGTGCGTGGTAGTGAGCTCACCTTCCCTCGCCCGCCAAATTCTCAAAAGATTCTACCGAACGTCAGCTTGGCCACCGACTTTAGCAACTCCGACGTATTGCGTACGCAGCACGGCCCAGAATTGAGGATGTTAAGGGTGGTCTACGCTGTTGGGTGCTTTGTGTTGGAAGACACTGTATTTGGGTGAGGGTGTGAGTGTGTCTTTGATTGAAAAAAACTTCAATCTCATATTGGCAAGGAATGACTTTTTGGATTTATATTGTTTTCGATTCCCTTACTTAGACTTGTGGGAAGTAAGAAAGAGCCCCACACTTAGGAGGTTTTGAGTGTGATTGATAGTGATTTAGGAAGTATATCTATCATTTTTAATATTTTAAAATTTTTATTTTTTAAAGCATGTTTAATAATGTTTCTAGAAAGTGTTTATATCATTTTTAATACTTGAAAATTTTTATTTTTTTAAGTATTAGAAACATCATAAATATTTTATATAAATCACTATCAATTTGGATTTTAGATGGTATGATTTGGAAAACCTTTAATGTTTGTCTAATAATTTTTTGCAAAGTGAAAACTAAATTTCATTTATTTAGTTTTAGACCAAATCTTCAACCTTTCATTGTAGTTTTTTCATTCAACTTTTTACATTTTGAAATCAAGTAGATGTTTGTAAGGTGTGAAATTAATTGATTTAATTTTTATTTATTTATTTTATACTATTTAGACCTATTTACAACCCTATTTATTTGTTTTTTTATGATTGTTCCACCTTTATTATTGTTTTGACCCTTTAGGAGAGTATCTACCAATAAGTTGGCCCTCCCAACAAAATATCTTATTCATGTATTCTCTACAATCTCTCTTTCTCCTTGCGATCTCTTTCTAGCTTTCTTTTTTGTGCTCCTTCTCTGCACCTAGCATTCCTTGCCACCCCTATGCTCTTTCCCTATACCTAACATTCCTTGCCAACTTGCGCTTATTCCTTGTAGCTAATAACCGAACCGTTGTTGTAACTAATAACCGAGCATCCTTGTCTACCTTATTGCCTCAAGTATTCTTTTGTCTGATGCTACTATTATCATTCGATTATGTGTTGTAACCTTCTTATTGCAACCCCTTCTATTTCAATTGGAGGAAATTCGAATAAGTGTTCTAAGCTGTATTATACATGGCCAACAAAGTGCACCAAAGGTGAGGTCTTTGACTATTGAATCTTAGAGGTAGGACACTGATTCTCCACTGCATTGATGTTGATACCTTGAGGAGGTGAATCTACTTTAAGGATAATACTATGTCACATGACTTAACCACTATTCTAACTCAATCTCCTTAAGTCTCCTATTTATTGTGTTTTGGGCTCGGTTAACTTTCTATAAGTTTCAAGTTTTAGACATTCATGACCAATAAGCTTAAAGTAGAGCCAATTTATGTAGACCTCCTTAGTTCACACTCTTCCCGATACCTCTAAGATTGATCCTTTTAGTAAGATATCCTTCAAGAGATAGTAGGAAAGGGTATTCTTTGCAATTGATGTTGTGATCTTGGAACATGTTTTGACTGACCCAAAATTTGAGGATAATTATGAAATTTTGCCTACCTAGGAAATTGAAAATAAGTTAGATATTGTTGTCCTTAGCATACTCTCAAATGAGCTATTTAATGTCTTCCATTAACACAAGGTGGCCAAAGACATTTGGGATGCTGTGAATAAACAATATGTTTTGGAAGATTTAGGAACCAGTAATATATCATAAAGAATTTTAGAAAATTCCAAATAATCAAGGATAAAGATGTGTTATCTCAAATCTATGACTACTACTTGCTAACTAAAGACTTAACTAATGACTACATAAAACTACTTGAATCTTTTGTGGTTGGGTACTTGATTAAGACTCCACTAGAAATTCTTGGAAAGACTATAAAAATGACATGAAGCATAAAAGAAAACAAATATCCCTATAAGATCTCATAACTTATATTCAGATTAAGGAAAATAACATAAATAGGGGCAAAGTAGAAAAAGCCAAAGAAGTATCCTCCAAAACTCTTGTGGTAGAAGAAAACCTATATCCAAAAATAATAAGGCCAAAAAGCAAAACTCTAAGACCAAACCCAACACAACAAATAAGGTTTAGAACCAAACTATAAAAAAAGGGGGTAATGACTTTGTTTGTGGTAAGTTGGACTATCATATAGCTTAGTGTTGCCATAAGAAGAGATATGAAAAATCTAACCCTAAAGCAAACTTGACAGAAACAAAAGTGATTGCTATTATAGTCTTCTTCAAGATGAGCATGGTCACTAGTGTAAAGGATTGGGTGTGTAGACTTTGGAGCTACAAAGCACATATGTGCATTCATTTCTTATACCATTATAAAGGGAAGAGAGGAAAAAGTGTTCATGGGTGATTCTAAAATGTCCCAAGTAATTGTCAAAGTGAAAGTTCTCCTTAAGCTGACCTTAGGCAAAGTGCTCGACCTTGGTGATGTCATTCACATGCTAGATATTTGTTGGAACTTGGTATTGGTGTCTCTACTTAGAAAGTCACGAGTGAGGATCTTGTTTGACTCTAACAAACTCATTTTAACTAAGAATGATGTATTTGTTGGAAATGGTCATTGTAATCAAGGTCTCTTTATATTTAATGTTTATGAAACTATTTATAATAACAATGCATCTTTTTCTTCTTACCTAGTTGATTCCTATGATATTTAGTATGGTAGATTAGGACATGTGAACTTTTCTTATATAAAGAAAATGGTTGATCTATCCTTACAAAGCTATGGAAAATTTAGATCATGCATAGAATCTAAAACCACAAAAAAATCTATGCAAATTTATAGAAAGAGAATTAAAATTATTAACTTTTAATTTACAATGACTTAGGAAATCTAAAAAGTACAACAACAAGAGGTGGTAAAAGATTCCATATAACTTTTATAGCTAGGTGACTACTCAAGGTATATAAGGGTATATCTTTTGAGAAATAAAAATGAAGCAAGGGATGCTTTCATTAATTACAAAAATGAAGTAGAGAATCAACCAAGTAAGAAAATAAAAAGACTTGAAATTGATAAAAGATGAGAATATGAGTTCAATCCCTTTAATTCCTTTTGTAAAAATCATGGAATCATTCATGACACTATTGCTCCTTGTTCCCCTAGATCTAATGGTGTAGTAGAGAAAAAAACAATAGGACCCCAAAAAATATGATGAACACAATGGTAAGTTTAGGAACACAATATTGATAAGTTCAAGCACGGCCTTGAACTTGTGAGGGGAAGCTACCCTCTTTGTTTGTCATGTTCAAAACAAGATATCTTAGAAGAAAACTAGTAAAACACCCTATTTATGGATGGGTTATGGACCTAACATGAAGGTATGGGGGTGCATGGCAAAGCAGCAAGAGGATGGATGAATTCGTTCGCCTCACTCTTACCTTGGCAATAGTCATCCTTGCCAGCTCTTGGTTCAAATGGATGTTTTACGAGCGGCCTCGCCCTCCACTTCCTCCTGGCCCACGCTGCCTGCCGGTAGTGGGCCACCTCCCTTTCCGGGACTTGGAGTTTCACTCCTACTTTGCGCGCCTGGCTCGGATCCATGGGCCGATCTTCCATCTCCGGAATGAGTTGGGGGTGGTGGTCACCTCACCTTCCTTGGCCCGCCAAGGGCTTAGAGAAGGACACTACCTTGGCCAACAGCGACGTGCCGGAGGTGGCCTTGGCCATGTAGTACGGCCGCTCCGTACAACATTGTTTCCTCCCCGAATGGACCAGTGCTCACGATGTTAAGGAGGGTGTGTGTGAGTCAGATGCTTGGCAGCGCCACCCTCAACGCCTTCTACGACCTCCGCCGCCGTGAAGTCCATCGGATGCTGAGTTACTTGTACAGTCAAGCGTCGCCGGTGAACGTCGGGGAGCAGATGTTTTTGACAATTATGAACGTGATGACGAGCATGTTGTGGCGTGGAACGGTAAAGGGTGGAGAGAGGGAGAGCCTTGCGGCGGAGTTCAAGCAAGTAGTGGCGGAGATGACGGAGCTGTTGGGGAAGCCCAACATATCTGATTTCTTTCCAGGTTTGGCCCCATTTGATTTGCAGGGTATTAAGAAATGGTTTAAGGCATTGGCTACGAAGCTTGATGGGGTGTTCGATCCAATAATTGCACAAAGGGTGAAGATGGATAAAGAAGGTGGGAGCATAGAAGGCAAAGCAGGGAAGGATTTTCTGCAGTTTCTGTTGAATCTCAAGGATGAAGGAGATTCTAAGACGCCGTTAAAAATGGCCCATGTCAAGGCCTTGCTCATCGTACCACTTTCCCACTTTCATCAACCTTTTGAATTATTGAATAGGATATATTAAAAACAATATGGCATTACTCTTATCTTATCACATTTAGATCATTATTGTTGTCACATACGCACAGGACATGGTGGTGGGCGGAACCGACAGCACATCTAATACACTTAAATTTGCCATTGCTGACATGATGAACAAACCAGAAGTGATGAAGAAGGCACAGCAAGAATTGGACGTGGTAGTTGGCAAGGATAGCATAGAAGAAGAGTCTCACATTTATAGATTACCATATTTATCTGCAGTGATGAAAGAGGCTATGCGGTTGCACCCAATGCTCCCTCTAATGGTTCCGCATTGCCCAAGTGAAACATGCGTTGTTGGAGGTTATACCATTCCAAAGGGGGTTCGAATCTTTGTTAACGTGTGGGCAATACACTGAGACCTTCCATTTGGGAAAACCCATTGGAGTTTGAGTGGCACGTAGGATATATTTACATTTTTACTTGTAATCATATACGTACAACAATACGAATATATTTACATATTTACTTGTAACCAAATACGTATAACAACACCAACAAAAAGTAAAGTCCTCACCTAGGCTATAACCATTAATCTAAATTTTTGGTAGAGTTTGGCTTTTTCAATATTTTTATAATTAGATGATTAATTGAATAGAAAAAGTTATCGAATTACACAGTTCAATGATTGGATCAATGATTAAATCGTGATTCAATCAATGATGTTATAAATATATAATTTATATATTATAAAATTAAAAATACTTATAAACATTTAAAATGTGTAAAGAATTTAAAAATAATAATATTTATTTTCATATTTAATATTATCAAATTAAATCATGAATAAATATAAATGCCTAAATATTTTACATTGTATTAAATAAAATACCTCAAGTACTTAAACTTAAAATAAAAGAAAATTATTTTAAGGTATATATCCTATTATTTTTAATTTAAAAAAATATTATATTATTTTACTTATATCTTTTACTTATTATAACTTTTTTTGAAAGCAATCATATTATTTTAAATTTGAAACTTTCAAGGTGCAAGCATGTCACAGCCTATCCCTTGTACACAAGCCCCGACATGATTCATATTAGATTGATTTTTCAAATATATATATATATATATAAAAGGGGAAATTGTGTAAACATACACTAACAGACAAAAATATAAATTTTTTAAGAACTTTTAAAAAGTAACTATCCAATAATAATATAAATAAAATTTCAAGATTATCCTTCATATTTTATTTCTTCAAAGCCGACTACCATACTTGTTTTTTTTTTTTTTTTTTTTTTTTAAGTTGACATGATAATTAAAAAAACTCATTATTATTATTATTTATATAAGAAAATTGACATGTGGCAATCAACCATATCACATGAATTTTTTTTTCAATCATGTTTATCAATGTTTTTAAACTCGACATGTAACCATCAACATGCAACATTATTTTCATTTTTTTTCTCTTTCTTTGTTTTACCTTTGGACTATTTTATAATATGTTACTAACACATTCTCATAAAATAATTTTAATTTCAATTTTTTTCACTCTTTTTTTTTTATTTATAATTATTTATGAATACTTTAAATATAAAATAATAATAATAACATATAATAAATCATTAATAAGAAAAGATTAATATAAAAAAAATACAAAATAAACAAATTTAACTTTTAACTTATAGACATGTAAATCCATTGTAGTTTTAACTTTTTTTTTTCTTAACAAAAATATTTAATAATTTTAATTAAAGAAGATAAAAACTTGATTATGGTTCCACCATTTTGATTTGTTAAAATTTTTAATTTTTTATTATATAAAATAAAAATAACATATATTTTTCATAAAGAATTTGTATTTAATCATTTATATTAATTTTCTTTTAATTTTATTAAAAATTAAATTTTTTAAATTACCATAAACCAAAGAACAATGATATATCCTTCCCATTATAGTAATACTTTTAACGCACGTCTATGTTACTTTTTGTATAAAAGAGTGATATTTTTTTTATAAAAAAGGTGTGATATTATCTTTTTCAAGAATTATGTTGATGGATGTGCAACAAAAATTTTATTTTTTAACAAAATTAAGAGAAAATAATATAAATGATAAAATGCATTTTCTTAATTAAAAATATATTTTATTTTTATTTTATATAAATAAATAATTTCAAATTTTAACAAAACAAAATATTAAATATTAAAACCACAATCAAGTTTTTATATTTTTTAATTAAAAATATTAAATATTTTAACCCAAAAAAAGTTTATGCTGTGGTCAAGTTAGATCTCCCAGCAAAACATTAAAATCATAATCATCAATTCTGATTTTCACATAAAAATTTTAAAATGTAATAAAATTTATAAAATAAAAAATTTACGTTTTATGAATATAAAAAATCTTATATCCTAAATCTTTAAATATGTTATTATGTATTTATTTTTATATTAAATTTGTTCTCATTAATAATTTATTATATATTATTATTTTATATTTAAAATGCTCATAAATAATTAAAATAAATAAATATGAAAATATAAAATCGTGGAAAAAATTGAAATTGAAATTTTTTTATGAAGCCAACGTATTAAAAAAAACAAAAAAAAAAAAAGTGGAAGTATTAAGGAGAAAAAAAAAATCATTTGACATGATTGGTTGACAAATGTAATTTTTTTTTTTATAAATATTAAATCATAAAGGGTGATGAGTGATGTAAAAGTATAAAAAATAAAAAATAAAAAAATGATATGACAATTGACAGCTAGAATATGGATGATGAGGATTAGAGGTAGTTTTGACGTATTATTATTATTTAATGCATATTTTAAGGGTTATTTTCCCCACAATGAACTTCAAAAGAAAAAAAGTCAAAGTTTAAAAAAAATTTATTTATTTTTAAATAACACACTGTTACATGATTCTCCCTTAAATAAAAAAACAACTAGATAGTCCCAAAGTAGGGCGCATTAAATGCACGCGCTCGCTGCCCAGTGGGTTGGGCGTGTTCACTGGAAACATTGGGCTTTTCCCCAGCCAAACACCCTAATTTAATATTAAAACATTAAACATTGATTTAAATTAAATTTGGGTTGGACAAATACGTTGAAGCCACCGGAAGATGCCTTTGCCACATTCCATCCATGATGTATCATATAATGCCAAACCTTGTCTTGAAGCTGAGTCATCAATTCAAGTCATTTGCATCAAACCCCATTGCATATTAGGCAATGGAAACCATAACACAGAGAACCATATCCTGAACTCTTTAATTTTCCACCTCTTAGGCGTCTCATATAACATGACACCCATCTCACCTTTTCTCGAGAAACAAACAGCCATGTTATCCGATGCGTGGTCATGGTGGTGGGAAAGCACTAATAGCAGCGATGAATTTGCACGAGTGAGCCTTACCTTTGCCTTAATCAGTCTTGTCATCTCTTGGTACGCATGGATGTTCATCAAGAACCGTGGCGGCACACCACCGCCACCCCCGGGACCGCGCGGTCTCCCACTGCTTGGATCCCTTCCGTTCCTGGATCTGGAGCTGCACTCTCACTTCGCCGACCTGGCTCGAGCCCATGGACCCATCCTGAAGCTTCGGCTGGGCTCCAAGGTTGGCATCGTAGTGACCTCACCTTCCCTTGTCCGTGAAGTGCTCAAAGACCACGACACCATCTTCGCCAACCGCGACGTGCCGGATTTGACCAACGCGTTACAATACGGCGGCTTTGACATAGTATGTACCCCGTACGGGCCAGAGTGGAGGATGTTAAGGAGGGTCTGTGTGCGTGAGATGCTGAGCAGCGCGACTCTCGACGTCTTCTATGACCTCCGCCGCCGGGAGTTCCAGCGGACGGTGAGTTATCTGTACGGTCAAGCAGGGTCACCGGTGAACATGGGAGAACAAATGTTTTTGACTGTAATGAACGTGATAACGAGCATGTTGTGGGGTGGGACGGTGAAGGGGGAAGAGAGAGCGAGCCTTGGGGCAGAGTTCAGGCAAGTGGTGGCGGAGATGACGGAGTTGATGGGGAAGCCCAATATATCTGACTTTTTCCCAGGATTGGCCTGGTTTGATTTGCAAGGCATTAGAAAACGGTTTGGAGAATGTGCTATGAAGTTTGAAGGAATATTCGATTCAATGATCCAACAGAGAATGAAGATTGATAAAGAAGGTGGAAACGGAGGTGGGAAGGATTTTCTGCAGTTTCTATTGAAGCTCAAAGATGAAGGAGACGCCAAAACTCCTTTGACAATGAACCACGTCAGGGCCCTACTCTTGGTAAGATTTTCTGACTTTCAACACAAAAATTAATTAAAAAAAAAATCTGGTTTTATAAAAAACTGAACATTTCAAACAAAATAACATCAACGTCGATTTTTCATACAATTTTATAATATCAATTATAGGATGAATAGACCAAAATAAATTTTATAATATTTCGAACCAAACAATATAAATGTCGGTTGTCTCATATGATCAATAGAAAAAAAACCTAGACGTGGGAAAGTGCGCTTTCATAAAGGCACTTAAAAATAATTACAAATATTGAAAATACATATATGAATAAGGGATAAGATCTATATTTTGTCAACGAACCGCATGTTTTTGACATATTTGCAAATATATGTAAAGTACTTCTACGATACGTTTGTATTGATTATTGTAGTTGTGATACATAAATGTATAGGATATGGTGGTGGGTGGAACCGATACCACGTCTAACACAGTTGAGTTCGCCATGGCTGAAATGATGAACAAACCAGAGGTGATGAGAAAAGCACAAGAAGAATTGGAGGCAGTGGTTGGTAGAGACAAGAAAGTAGAAGAATCCCACATCGGAAAACTACCATATTTATATGCAGTCATGAAGGAAGTTTTGCGGTTGCACCCAGCGCTCCCTCTGTTAGTTCCTCATTGTCCAAGTGAATCATGCGTTGTGGGAGGTTATACCATTCCCAAGGGGGCTCGAGTCTTTGTTAACGTGTGGGCTATACACAGAGACCCATCAATTTGGAAATCCCCATTGGAGTTTGATCCGGAGAGGTTTTTGAGAGAGACACGGGACTACAGTGGAAATGATTTCAGTTATTTTCCGTTTGGCTCGGGCAGAAGAATATGTGCAGGTGTAGCGATGGCTGAAAGAATGGTGATGTTTTCTCTTGCGACACTTTTGCACTCTTTTGATTGGAAATTGAGGGAAGAGAAGTTAGATCTTTCAGAGAAGTTTGGAATTGTGTTGAAAAAGAAGATGCCTCTTGTGGCCATCCCTACACCAAGATTATCTCACCCAGCACTCTATGAGTATGAGTAGGGTGGAGGATGTTTCCGCGTATATATGTCTTTTGGAAAATGCAAAGTAAGGCTGACGTTTGTGATACAAGGTCTATTTGTAATGCTCAAAATTCCATTCTTCTAGAAGGATTTAAATGGAAGAGCTTCACTACATTAGTATGAAAACTACAATTATCTGAATCTATTACTCCTTAAATAATTCAGGACTTCTCCAAGTAACTTCAAGTGGTAGAAATGAAAGTATCTTCAAGGAAAAAAATTAGGTAAGAATCAGTTCCAACATGAAAGAATACCTTACCAACCCTCTTTTCCAATTGATCCTTTTCAGTTTCTTTCTTATAAATTTCCACTTTAGTTTATCTCTCCTTCAGCAGAATCTCCAAATTCTCAGTCTCAATCAAAGAAAATCATACAGAAAAGTAATGGTACTCATTAACCAGAAATTAATATATCAAGCATGTTGAGTAATCACCTGTTTGCTAATATTCATTCTAAAAAAGTTCAAAAGCAGGTAAATGAGCTGAATATTTGTTGAGAAGCATATTTCATAGAGCAGAATGTAACTTAACTAGGGCAGGTTTAGATATAGAATAATTTTTTGAACATGACAATAATTCATTATAAGGAGCCATTCATAATTTTCCACAATTAGAAAAAGAAAAAGAAAAAAAAAAGAAAAAAAAGGGGATTCTCCTAAGCACCTCTCATAGCAGCCACAAATGAATCAGAGAAGAGGAAGTCATACCTAGCATTCACGGTAAGGATGTAGCCACAAATGACATGTAGAAATCTCATCCAGCTGATTCAAATCACAATTGTGAAGAGATAGACAATAGAAGGAGAGGCTTTTACCGGAGATGTGTCAGAGTCTACATGTTTTTTGTTGTTGACGTTAGAAACTGGGGGAAACTTAGCAAAGAGGTGATTGAAGGGAAAATTTTGTGTCAGTATTGAGATGAATCGGTGGTGGAATTCATGGAGAGAAGCAGAGAACAACAAGATTCACTTGGTTATTACAACTATTTAATATGGCACAAACTTTAGAAGCTTCAATCCCCACAAAATTGTTTCTCATATTCTTATAATTGAATTAGACTCATGCAAATCAGAAGACCAATGCTAGAGAAGACCAAGTAACCTGTGGGTATGAAGAGGTTTTTGGGATAGCCTTTATATGGGTTCATGTGGTAGCGGTCAGGCCCACGTGGCTTCAAAGTGCCTATATCTGCAGTTTCAAAAAAATTACATCTATAACAGCTTATTAGTAGCAGTCAATTAACCTTCGTAGCTATAAAACCATAAAATTTACCGCCAAACCTTTGCACCATTGGGCGAGAATTTATCCAATACTTCTAGGGACAGCCAGAACGATACGAAGCTATATATGAACTTTAGTCGTGGATTTTTTTGCCCCCTACTAAAAGCATGTGACAATATCCTCATTTTCTTGTAGTGGTTTCTCTTGAATTCTCAGCTTTCTATAGTATAGTTGATCATTGTAGCTCTTTATTAGACCCTCTATGGTGTGTTTCATTTGGTAACATGTTTCCTGGATAGAACAACATATGGGAAAGAAAAAGAAGAAAATTGTATTATTCATGCAAGACATTTGGACATAGATATTTACAAACCTTGTTTCACTTGGACACTTGGTTTGTAAATATCCCCTGAGTTTATCCTCTATGTTTGATTCATAAAATTGAAGCTTCACAATTAGTTTTGATTTTTGTTTAAGTCATTTCTTTATTTGATGTTCATCGAAAAACTCGAAAGTACTTTCACTAAAATCACGACGACGATATCATCGAGGCAAGCAGAACTTTTCACTAGAATATAATTACAAAGCATTTACAAAAGCAAAACAAGGTTAAATTGGAAACTTGAAACTTGAGTGCTACTCCATAGGTAAACCAATTTAGTGTGCCTACTATGGGGTGTCTTAATGAGCATTAAACATCTTGAGCAAGTGCGGAAAGTGGGGGCATGTAGCAGGCCAACAATTAGTTGAATACCAAATAAGAAGGAAACAAAATACTTTAATAATGTTGAAGAAAAAAATAGAACATAAACTACCAAGACCATCAACTGAACACTTGGTGAGCAAGCAAAAAGTTTGTCATGAATTGAATTTAAACCTGAATACCAAAATAAAATCATCCTTAACACTTTGAAATAGATAAAGGATTCAAATTTAAGAGCTAACAATCTTTGCAAACTTGGAATGAGATTCAAAGATCTAAAAGCTCTAGAAAAGAAGATAAGAGGTTTTGATTCAGTTTGAGAACTTGAGCAAGGAGACAGATGGTGGGTGGGAGTGAGAGGCATCAAGAGAGAACGAGAGAGCATGAGCACCATATGGGTGTGAGTTCAAAATTAAACATTGATGTAATTTTATGTTCAAAACTACTGGCTTAAGAAAAAAACTTAAAATCAAATAGAGTGTTCAACACTCTTCAATCTCTAACAATAAGACTAGAAGATAACTTTTATAAATCTATGATTCTTAAATAAAGTTAACTTATGTAACTTTCATATTAGAAAACCATGATTGACTAAGAACTTTCCTCATTTCTTTGAGAGAACACAAGGGTAAATGAAAGAAAAAATAAATTAAGGTTTAGATTGTAAAAAGAAGAAACCCACTAGAATCTTCTCTTCCTTTGTCCTTTGATCCTAGCTATATGTCCCCTAATCGCACTAACTAGTCAAGCACCTATACAAATAAACATCATGCCAAACCTTCCCAACAAAACACAAATCTTGGTTCACTCTTGGCTACTTCAAGGAGGAGAAGGCTAAATAGCTCATCAGTTGTCTCTTGCCTCATCACTTCTAATTTCAAGAACCACTCAGATTTGTGATATTCCATTGACGATAAGCCTTGATGTTGTTGTTGATGATGATGTGAACTTGTAGAAAACCTAAACATTGGTTAATAATTGATGAAGAGTTGTTAAAACTTAGATTTTTCATTGCTCACCACTAAGTTTAGATGTAAAGGTATATGTTTTGACAGATGTGAAATTATTTAGAGGGAATGAAAATTTGGACATATATATATTATGTAAGATAATGACACTTTTCAAAAGCACAAGAAAGTGAATATCATTATTTTGTTTTATATATATATATATACATATATTATACAAGGCATATTTTAATTGACATGACTCACAAGTGGACATCTATTAGGCTAGATTCCTATTATATCCAAACATAATAAAGAAATAGAGGTTATGACTTTGAGAAAATGCACATGAAGGGAAAGCAATAGAGAACACCCTCAAGGGCTTGAAGGATATATTTACATTTTTACTTGTAATCATATACGTACAACAATACGAATATATTTACATATTTACTTGTAACCACATACGTATAGCAATACCAACAAAGAGTAAAGTCCTCACCTAGGCTATAACCATTAATCTTAATTTTTTGTAGAGTTTGGCTTTTTCAATATTTTTATAATTAGATGGTTAATTGAATGAGAAAAGTTATTAGTTACAAAGTTCAATAATTAGATTGATGATTAAATCATGATTCGGTCGATGATGTTATAAATTTATAATTTATATATTATTAAATTAAAAATAATTATAAACATTTAAAATATAAAGAATTTAAAAATAATAATATTTATTTTTATTTTTAATATTATCAAATTAAATCATGGATAAATATAAATGCCTAAATATTTTAAATCGTTTTAAATAAAATACCTCAAGTACTTAAACTTAAAATGAAAGAAAATTATTTTAAGGTATATATCCTATTATTTTCTAATTTTACAAAATATTATATTATTTTACTTATATCTTTTACTTATTATAACTTTTTTTGAAAGCAATCATATTATTTTATTTTAAATTTGCAACTTTCAAGGTGCAAGCATGTCACAGCCCATCCCTTGTACTCAAGCCTCAACATGTTTCATATTAGATTGATTTTTCAAATATAAAAAAGGGAAATCGTGTAAACGTTCACTAACACAAAAAAAATAAAAAAAATAAAAAAAAAATTAAAAAGTAATGTGGGAAGTATGCACTCTAATTAATAATTATTCTTTCGCCTTTTCTCTCTTCCACTGTCAACTACCAGATATATTTTTTTTCTAATCATGTTTATCAATGTTTTAAAACTTGACATATGATTATCAACATACTAACATTATTTTTGTTTTTGTTTTTTTTTCTCTTTCTTCATTTTACCTTTTACTATTTTATAACATGTCACTAACACATTCTCATAAAATATTTTTAATTTCATTTTTTTTCACTCTTTCGTTTTTTGATTTTAATTATTTATAAATACTTTAAATATAAAATAATAATAATAACATATAATAAATTATTAATAAAAAAATAATATAAAAATAAATACATAATAAACAAATTTAACTTTTTATTTATAGACATGTAAATTTATTGTGGTTTTAACTTTTTTTTCTTTTATTATTAAAATATTTAATAATTTTAATTAAAGAAGATAAAAACTTGGTTGTGGTTCTACCATTTTGATATATTAAAATTTTTATTTTTTATTATATAAAATAAAAATAACATAAATTTTTTTTATAAAGAATTTGTATTTAATCATTTATATTATCTTTCTTTAATTTTATTAAAAATTTAATTTTTTTGAATAGCTTAACATAAACCAAAGAAAAGTGATATATCATTCTCATTATAATGGTACTTTTAATATACGTTTGTATTACTTTTTTCATAAAAGAGTGATACATTTTTTTTTTTTAAAAAAAATGGTATTCTCTTTCCCAAGAATTATGTTGTCAGATGGGCAACAAAAATTTTATTTTTTAACAAAATTAAGAGAAAATAATATAAATGATTAAATACATTTTTTTAATGAAAAATATATTTTATTTTTATTTTATAGAAATAAACAATTTCAAATTTTAATAAAGCAAAATATTAAATATTAAAATCACAACCAAGTTTTTATATTTTTTAATTAAAAATATTAAACATTTTAACCCAAAAAAAAAAAGTTTAAACTACAATCAAGTTAGATCTACAAATAAAAAATTAAAATCATAATCATCAATTCTGACTTTCACATGAAAATTTAAAAATATTAAAAATGTAATAAAATTTATAAAATAAAAAATCTTGTGTTTTAGGAATAAAAAAAATCTTATGTCCTAAATCTCTAAATATGTTTTTATGTATTTATTTTTTTATTAAATATGTTCTCATTAATAATTTATTATATATTATTATTTTATGCTTGAAATGCTCATAAATAATTAAAATAAATAAATATGAAAATATAAATTTGTGGAAAAAACTGAAATTTAAATTTTTTATGAAGCCAACATATTAAAAAAAAAATAAAAAATGTCGAAGTATTAACCAAAAAAAAAAAAAATCATTTGACATGATTGGTTGCCAAATGTCAATTTTTTTTAAAATATATTAATCATAATGGGTGATGACTGATGAGTGATGTAAAAGTAACAAAAAAAAAAAAAAAAAATGGTGATGACAATTGACAGTTTGAATATGGATGATGCGCCTTAGAGTGTCAACTTTTTTCAAAAAACTATTAATCATAATGGGTGATGAGTATGTAAAAGTAAAAATAAAAAAAAATAAAAAAAATGATGATGACAATTGACAGTTAGAATATGGATGATGAGGGTTAGGGGGTAGTTTTGTTTATTATTTAGTGCATATTTTAAGGATTATTTCCCCCAATGAACTTCAAAAGAAAAAAAGTCAAAGTTTTAAAAAATATTATTTATTTCTGAATATCACACTTACATGATTTTCCTTAAAAAAAAAACAACTAGATAGTCCCAAAGTAGGGCGCATTAAATGCACCCGCTCGCTGCCCAGTGGGTTGGGCGTGTTCACTGGAAACATTGGGCTATTCCCCAGCCAAACACCCTAATTTAATATTAAAACATTAAACATTGATTTAAATTAAATTTGGGTTGGACAAATACGTTGAAGCACCGGAAGATGCCATTGCCACATTCCATCCATGATGTATCATATAATGCCAAACCTTGTCTTGAAGCTGAGTCATCAATTCAAGTCATTTTCATCAAACCCCATTGCATATTAGGCAATGGCAACCACAACACACAACCATATCCTGAACTCTTTAATTTTCCACCTCTTAGGCATCTCATATAACATGACACCCATCTCACCTTTTCTCGAGAAACAAATAGCCATGTTATCTGATGCGTGGTCATGGTGGTGGGAAAGCACTGATAGCAGCGATGAATTTGCACGAGTGAGCCTTACCTTTGCCTTAATCAGTCTTGTCATCTCTTGGTACGCATGGATGTTCATCAAGAACCGTGGCGGCGCACCACCGCCACCCCCGGGACCGCGCGGTCTCCCACTGCTTGGATACCTTCCGTTCCTGGATCCGGAGCTGCACTCCCACTTCGCCGACCTGGCTCGAGCCCATGGACCCATCCTGAAGCTCCGGCTGGGCTCCAAGGTTGGCATCGTAGTGACCTCACCTTCCCTTGCCCGTGAAGTGCTCAAAGACCACGACACCATCTTCGCCAACCGCGACGTGCCGGATTTGGCCAACGCGTTACAATACGGCGGCTTCGACATAGTATATACCCCGTACGGGCCAGAGTGGAGGATGTTAAGGAGGGTGTGTGTGCGTGAGATGCTGAGCAGCGCGACTCTCGACGTCTTCTATGACCTCCGCCGCCGGGAGTTCCAGCGGACGGTGAGTTATCTGTACGGTCAAGCAGGGTCACCGGTAAACATGGGAGAACAAATGTTTTTGACTGTAATGAACGTGATAACGAGCATGTTGTGGGGTGGGACGGTGAAGGGGGAAGAGAGAGCGAGCCTTGGGGCAGAGTTCAGGCAAGTGGTGGCGGAGATGACGGAGTTGATGGGGAAGCCCAATATATCTGACTTTTTTCCAGGATTGGCCTGGTTTGATTTGCAAGGCATTAGAAAACGGTTTGGAGAATGTGCTATGAAGTTTGAAGGAATATTCGATTCAATGATCCAACAGAGAATGAAGATTGATAAAGAAGGTGGAAACGGAGGTGGGAAGGATTTTCTGCAGTTTCTATTGAAGCTCAAAGACGAAGGAGACGCCAAGACGCCTTTGACAATGAACCACGTCAGGGCCCTACTCTTGGTAAGATTTTCTGACTTTCAACACAAAAATTAATTAAAAAAAAATCTGGTTTTATAAAAAACTGAACATTTCAAACAAAATAACATCAACGTCGATTTTTCATACAATTTTATAATATCAATTATTGGATGAATAGGCCAAAATAAATTTTATAATATTTCGAACCAAACAACATAAATGTCGGTTGTCTCATACGATCAATAGAAAAAAAACCTAAGCGTGGGAAAGTGCGCTTTCATAAAGACACTTAAAAATAATTACAAATATTGAAAATACATATATGAATAAGGGATAAGATCTATGTGGTTAAAATAGTATTCCAAACTACAAAAAATTTTAATATTTTTAAGTAGATGTGTTAATTACAAAATTTGTTGCGCAATATATTTTGTCAACGAACCGCATGTTTTTGACATATTTGCAAATATATGTAAAGTAATTCTTCGTTGCGTTTGTATTGATTATTATAGTTGTAATACATAAATGTATAGGATATGGTGGTGGGTGGAACCGATACCACGTCTAACACAGTTGAGTTCGCCATGGCTGAAATGATGAACAAACCAGAGGTGATGAGAAAAGCACAACAAGAATTGGAGGTAGTGGTTGGTAGAGACAAGAAAGTAGAAGAATCCCACATCGGAAAACTACCATATTTATATGCAGTCATGAAGGAAGTTTTGCGGTTGCACCCAGCGCTTCCTCTGTTAGTTCCTCATTGTCCAAGTGAATCATGCGTTGTGGGAGGTTATACCATTCCCAAGGGGGCTCGAGTCTTTGTTAACGTGTGGGCAATACACAGAGACCCATCAATTTGGAAATCCCCATTGGAGTTTGATCCGGAGAGGTTTTTGAGAGGGACGTGGGACTACAGTGGAAATGATTTCAGTTATTTTCCGTTTGGCTCGGGCAGAAGAATATGTGCAGGTGTAGCGATGGCTGAAAGAATGGTGATGTTTTCTCTTGCGACACTTTTGCACTCTTTTGATTGGAAATTGAGGGAAGAGAAGTTAGATCTTTCAGAGAAGTTTGGAATTGTGTTGAAAAAGAAGATGCCTCTTGTGGCCATCCCTACACCAAGATTATCTCACCCAGCACTCTATGAGTACGAGTAGCGTGGAGGATGTTGCCGCGTATATATGTCTTTTGGAAAATGCTAAGTAAGGCTGACGTTTGTGATACAAGGTCTATTTGTAATGCTCCAAATTCCATTCTTCTAGAAGGATTTAAATGGAAGAGCTTCATTACATGAGTAGTATGAAAACTACAATTATCTGAATCTATTACTCCTTAAATAATTCAGGACTTCTCCAAGTAACTTCAAGTGGTAGAAATGAAAGTATCTTCAAGGAAAAAAATTAGGTAAGAATCAGTTCAAACATGAAAGAATACCTTACCAACCCTCTTTTCCAATTGATCCTTTTCAGTTTCTTTCTTACAAATTTCCACTTTAGTTTGTCTCTCCTTCAGCAGAATCTCCAAATTCTCAGTCTCAATCAAAGAAAATCATACAGAAAAGTAATGGTACTCATTAACCAGAAATTAATATATCAAGCATGTTGAGTAATCACCTGTTTGCTAATATTCATTCTAAAAAAGTTCAAAAGCAGGTAAATGAGCTGAATATTTGTTGAGAAGCATATTTCATAGAGCAGAATGTAACTTAGAAAAAAAGAAAAAAAAAAAAAAAGATTCTCCTAAGCACCCCTCATAGCAGCCACAAATGAAGCAGAGAAGAGGAAGTCATACCTAGCATTCACGGTAAGGATGTAGCCACAAATGACATGTAGAAATCTTATCCAGCTGATTCAAATCACATTTGTGAAGAGAGAGCCAATAGAAGGAGAGGCTTTTACCGGGGATGTGTCAGAGTCTACATGTTTTTTGTTGTTGTCGTTAGAAACTGAGGGAAACTTAGCAAAGAGGTGATTCAAGGGAAAATTTTGTGTCAGCATTGAGATGAATCGGTGGTGGAATTCATGGAGAGAAGCAGAGAACAACAAGATTCACTTGGTTATAACAACTATGTACTATGGCACAAGCTTTAGAAGCTTCAATCCCCACAAAATTATTTCTTATATCCTTATAATTGAATTAGACTCGTGCAAATCAGAAGAATGGATAGGGATATCGAACATTGGAACATTGATTTCGATACTATGACCTGAACTCACAAGATTTTCATGGAGAATTTCAAACACTGGTAAGTATGACTTCAAATTTCAAATCTTCATTTATTTTTCTCTCCAACCAAACAACGCAGGAAAGAAGAGATATAGTAAAAATTCCTGGTGGAGAAAGGCAAAATAGGGTCTAGTGAGATGACCGAGGAAACCGATCGAATACTAAAATCGCCTTCCATGGTGGCTGAAGATAGAGCTTAGCAAGAAAACCTGCAGAAACCCACCCGAACGGACGCCAAGGTGGGAGAGATGGGGTTAGGTTTTAAGAATTTGAAAGAAGGGAATTTCAGAATACTTTCAATTATCCCAAACAACACGTACGACAACAAGCAACAAGAGGTAATAATAGAAATAAGCTTGAAGCTTCACAATTAGTTTTGATTTTTGTTTAAGTCATTTCTTTATTTGATGTTCATCGACAAACTCGGAAGTACTTTTCACTAAAATCACAATGACGATATCATCGAAACAAGCAGAAATTTTCACTAGAATATACTCACAAAGCATTTACAAAATCAAAATAAGGTTAAATTGGAAACTCAAAACTTGAGTGCTACTCCAGAGGTAAACCAGTTTAGTGTGCCTACTATGGGGTGTCTTAATGAGCATTAAACATCTTGAGCAAGTGTGGAAAGTGGGGCCATGTAGAAGGCCAACAATTAGTTGAATACCAAGTAAGAAGGAAACAAAATACCTTAATAGTGTTGAAGAAAACAATAGAACATAAACTACCAAAACAATCAACTGAACACTTGGTGAGCAAGTAGAAAATTTGTCATGAATTGAATTTAAACCTGAATACCAAAATAAAATCATCATTAACACTTTTAAATAAATAAAGGATTCTAATTTAAGAGCTTACAATCTTTGCAAACTTGGAATGAGATTGAAAGATCTAAAAGCTCTAGAAAAGAGGATAAGAGGTTTTGATTCAGTTTGAGAACTTGAGCAAGGAGATGGTTGGTGGGAGTGAGAGGCATCAAGAGAGAACGTGAGAGCATGAGCGCCATATGGGTGTGAGTTCAAAATTAAACATCGATGTAATTTTATGTTTGAAACTATTGGCTTAAGTAAAAAACTTAAAATCAAATAGAGTATTCAACACACTTCAGTCTCCAACAACAAGACTAGAAGATAACTTTTGTAAATCTATGATTCTTAAATAAAGTTAAAGTTGAACCTAATATGGAAAATAAAATAAAAAACTAACTTATATAACTTTGATATTAGAAAACCATGATTGACTAAGAACTTTCCTCATTTCTTTGAGAGAACACAAGGGTAAATGAAAGAAAAAATAAATTAGGGTTTAGATTGTAAGAAGAAGAAACCCAATAGAATTTTCTCTTCCTTTGTCCTTTGATCTTGACTATATTTTTCTTAATCACACTGACTAGTCAAGCACCTATACAAATAAACACCATGCCAAACCTTCCCAACAAAACACAAATCTTGGTTCACTCTTGGCTACTTCAGGGAGGAGAAGGCTAAATAGCTCCTCAATTGTCTCTTGTCTCATCACTTCTAATTTCAAGAACCACTCAGATTTGTGATATTCCATTGACAGTAAGTCTTGATATTGTTGTTGATGATGATGTGAGGTCCTAGAAAACCTAAACATTGGTTAATAATTGATGAAGAGTTGTTAAGGCTTAGATTTTTCAATGCTCACCACTAAGTTTAGGTGTAAAGGTATATGTTTTGGCAGATGTGAAATTATTTGGAGGGAGTGAAAATTTGGACATATAAATATTATGTAATATAATGACACTTTTCAAAAGCACAAGAAAGTGAGTATCATTATTTTGTTAAATATATATATATATATATATATATATATATATATATATATATATATATATATATATATATATATATCATACAAGGCATATTCCAAGCCTATTCCTTCACATACTTCTAAGCCTTCAACTTGTCGCTAAGTATGAGAGCTCTAAGGTGAGGGCTTTCCATATAGCTATTATTACATAACAAGACCCATAAATTTGATGTGTGAGACTATTGAACATGTTGTAGCAAAACTAGATGATGATCTTTAAAACAACAAAAGTTCAAAATAATGAGATAGAAATGGTTGTAATTGATGATGTCTTTAACTTATACCACCCTTGAAAGAGGATCTCTTGATAGGTAGACGAATATACGAAATCTTGGTATGTCCCCTCATGAGGGGCTACTCAAGGAGACCAACTTAGACTTCCCCCATAGTATTAATTACTTTGAACATATATAACTCCTTACCTTTGCAATTGAGTTATGAGGGAACTAAGTTAGTTCATATGAGAGAGCATTGTCAGCTTATTGGGATCTTGAATCCTAAATTGAGTCATTGACTACAAGGCGTAAAATCTCTAAGAATTGGTATAGGTGTGATAGGTATGTATTAGGTTGTATGGTTAGTACATGTAACCCTATAAGGTAATATTCATGGTAGAGATGCTTCAAAGTAACCAACAAAGCCTCAAATTGCTATTGATGCTTATATTGTTGAGCCTCTATTGTGCTTCAAGGGATTGCAAGCATTCTTCCATGGCCAAGGCTTGTGGTGTTGAATCTAACATAGATATGCAATAAAGAAGCACAAGCTTTTTCTTGTTTTGTTTCCCTAAGGGGATACCAATGGTTGGTGTCATTGTCTCTTAAAACCTCTTTCATCTTATTTTACATTATTTATAGTTTTTCTCGATAACTTTTTCATGCACTCTTCATGAATTGAGACAAAATAAAGATGACATTCTTGCCATCTTCTTTAATATTAAGTTGATTTGTCATGTGTTAGTCTTAAGGAGGGTAGGGATGCTTGCTCCATTTGGTCGATCTCTTGTAATTACAGTGGAGCATGACAGATGAATATGTTCAACCATGTTCTAGAGTTTTAGGCTATGTTTGGTTCCTGGAAAATGCTAAGGAAAGGAAAAAAAGTTATGTGGAAAATTATTTTCTTTAGTTTGGATGACATGGAAAATATGATGGAAAAAAATATAAAGGAAAATACGATGGAAAATATCATAATATTTTCCCTACTATTTTCCTTAAAAAATAGTGAGGAAAATAAGAGAAAAAGCTGGGAAAAATTTATCGGGCTCTTCACAGGTTGCTATACCGCCCCCCTCCCCCCTTCTCTCTCTCTCTCTCTCTTTCTCTCTCATAGCAAAATTGAATTCACAAACTCAGTCATTTGCTACACTTTGACTGCGCTGCCTTCATGGCCAACAACACACCTTCCACCACCACCACCACCCCTCTCCTCCGCCCCAGCCGGCGGTGGTTCAGCTCCCTCTATCTCAAAACCACTCTCTCTGTCGAGCTCGGGGGCTCTGTGGGCGACAAAGCCAACTCACAAACCATGCAAAGTAACTACCTCAAAAAGAGATGAGAGAAGTATGATGATATAATGAACAAAGAACATAAATAATCTTACCAGGCAATGCTTCTCTCAAGCCGAAGTTTGCTTAGCTCCCAAAACTAACTTCCTCTGCTCAGCTCATTTTCCTTCCCCCCGCATCGTCCTCTCTGCCAAGGTACTAAAATATCTTTCTGTAACAACAACGGAAATCCTCTCATCTCTGTAACAAGTAGCAGAAATCACCCAACACGCTCCCACTCTCTCTAACAGCCTCCAAAAAACGCTCATTTTTTTTTTTACCTGAACTGCCTAATCCAAAAGCTGTCCTCTCCTCAAGATACTCCCCAGAAAAAACCTCTCCTCCCCAAGCTACTCCCTCTTTAGTCAATCCTTAGACCTGCCCTCTGCGACCCTCTCACGCAAGTCCCATCTAGCCGCTCAAAGACAGCTCACCCATTCTGCAACCACAGTCTTCTTTGGCTGCCCAAGAATAGCCCACTTCCAGCTGTTTTTCCTTCGCCTCCTATCCTTTGTGGCTGCCCAAAAATTGGGTTCTTCCTCTGATTTTTAGAAAATAAGAATATAAATTTATTTTATTATTTAATAAATTGATAATCATTTAAGACAAATTATTGAATTTATTTTCCTTTTATTTTTTCTTGACTTTTTTTCATAGTTAACCAAAGAAAAGAAACTAATTTTTTTTTCCCTTAAATTTTTCATGAATAACCAAACAAGTGAAAAAATTTATATTACTTTTCTTACCTTTTTCTTTCCTTCCATTTTTCCTTCCAATTTTCTTTCTCTCGGATTTTCCGGGAACCAAACATAGCCTTAATCATTTTCAATAAAATAAAATCATACATCTAGGGTACCAATGAAAATGTTGTCCAAACTAGTATTTTCCTATCATATGGGTTAAAATGAAAATGAAATGGCGACCATTCTAAACAAATGGCTTTTGGTTTCTCTTGTTTGCAAGTTGCAACAATTATTCATCCCCATCAATTATTCATCCATGTCTACTCACGCCAGCGTGTAGGGACCAACCAACAGTAGAGGTATTCATTCAACCACATATAGAAACTATTGTTATTACTGCTTGTGGGTAAGATTGCATACATTTTCTCCATAATTTAATCTTTGACCATGTTGGGCCACTATATCTTGGATTGACAAACATTTATGTGTTTTTGTATCGATACTGAAAGATTTCATTGCCAAAATAATGTTTTAAAAAAAAAAATGAAAAGGGTGCAATAGGTACATGTTACAGGAAGAATAGGATCAAATATATGATGATTTGTGAGAAGATAAATAGAAAATTTTCTTTAAAGTGATCAGTACGACGAACATATTGAATTTTGAAATTATTTATTTGAAAAATAATTTAAAATTTTAAAAATTATATTAAAATTGATTTTGAAAACACAATTTTAATATAACGTAATTCTATTAAAGTTGTGAGATTATAATTTTATAAACTATAGAAAATTTAAAAATATTTTTTTAATTACTATAAATCTTTAAATTATTTATATAACAACCATTTTTTTTACAAATATTTTATATAAAAGTGCTCTGAATATATATATATATATATATAAATCCACATATTGGGACACGGTTTTTATATGCCCTCAGATTCACAATTTTGGAGTAACATAATGATGATGATGATAATAATAATAAAAAAAAGGCAGTTCCTTTAGTGGATGGTTGGTGGCGTGGCATATGCATATTTTATGTTGATAGAATTGCATCATGTGAAACGTTACATTTTCATAAAAATAAAAAATAAAAAATCATATCTTAAACCTATCTTAAGGTGTGACAAGCCATATTTGGCCCTTGTCGGTGTTTTTCTTGGTTATTTTAATGGTCATAGACATAAACAAAGCCTTGGCGTGACATGTGTTTTTAATTTTTTAATTTTTAATTTTTTGAATCTTTAACTTTTTCAAGGTTGGGTTTATCTTAGGGAGAATTACCCAATGAAGTAGACTAGATAGAATAATTATAAGGAAGGCTCACTAATCTCAAAGATTTTTAGAGGACAATTTTACCTTTGAATACATTTTCTATATTATTTATAAATAAATTTGAGATTGTCAATGATATGGGGCCGATACATGATGATAAATACAAATAATCAATCGTATATTTCTCATGCCCAAAAAAATTATTATTCATTTTAAAAAATCAAGTGACCATTTAAAAATTTACTATTTTTTTTTCAAAAAAAATTGAGAGTTTTTAAAGAACCTTGTAAAAAAAAAAAAATTTCAATATCTCATAAATAAAAACCATATTCTAAGGTTATTATATCATTTTATATATGGAACATATAATTAAAAACTTTGTTACCATAATAAAATGAATAATTATTTTTACGAACACTCACCAGTTGAATAATATATAAATATTCAATTGACTAACACACAACTATTAAATAGAATAACTTACAATCATTCATTAGGTAATATAGCACGTGAAAAAATTAAAAAAAAATAAATTAAATTATATTGTAATATATTGTAACGATAGGGTATTTGTATTGTAAGTATAATATATTTGTGTCATACCTATATTTCATTACAAAAATAATAATTCTAAAAATGCTTATTCATACCTTATTTGTATTAACACATTGTATCAATATATTAATAACATTCATCCAATGCATTAAAATTATTTAATAATTTATATATATATATATATATATATATATATATATATATATATATATATATATATATAAATTACATGAATTCAAATTAATATTTCATTTGGTTTCAGAAATTATTTATGATATAAGTATGTTGTGAAATATGTTATGATCATACAAAATTATCATTTTTATAAAAAATTTCAAAATTTTCCTAATTGGGTTTTATTATAATATAAGTGTATTTATATTGTAATTATAATATATTTTTGTTGTATCTGTATTTTATAATAAAAGTAATGATCTTGAAGATCACTTTTATATCTCATTAATATTCAATATATCAAATGTATTAACATCATCCACCGGATGCATTGAGAAAAAAAAATTATATATGAAAATTAAGAAAAAAACAATATGCAAAAGAAAAAAAAAATCTTATAAATTTTTACAAATTATTTTATTATAAAAAATAAAAAATGATTAAATATTCTTCATCATTTTCTTATTCTTTTTAGATAATCTCAATGAAAAATTAAACATTTTATCTTCCTTAAATTTAATACAAAAACATAATTTATCAATTTAATATATATATGAAAAAAATCATCATTTTTATTATATAATTACAAAACTTATTTTTTTTCTTAATAAAATTAAAAATTTAAAAAAAATGTAAAAAAAAAAAAACAATAAATGATATTTTGAAAATATTTTTTAGAAGTATTTTTGTTTTAAATAGTAAATTTAAATAACAAATTATATTATAATTGTAAGGGTTAAACTCAAAAATTTAATTTAAAATTTGAATATCAATAATTATAATAAATGTGGACTCATGCATCATAAATATCTTAACAAATCAAGTGAAGTGTTTTAAATATTTTGAATTTTAAAAGTTTTAATTGAAAGACAATTTTGATATTTAAGTCTATTAAAATATTTCTAATAATTATTGGAAGAGAGCACCCTTTTTAATAATTATTTTAATCCAGCTCACCATGTTGGGTAATTCTATGTTATATGGACCACCTCATATTTTATTTTTATTATTTTTAAAATAGTCATACATCATCTTATGTCATTCAGCAGAGCACCCAGGTGACTTTACCCAGAGGACTGCGCACTGCTCACATGCATTTCAATCGGCTGCTTAAAATTGCATTCAAAGATTACTTTATGTTTTGTCATATATGTTTGCTTTCTGTCACCTGTAGAAATTACACAAATTATTTTCATGTTTTATAGGGAGTATAAAAAAATAAAAAATAAAAAATAAAAAAAAGGAAAACCCTCATGGACCGCCTGTATAAGAGTGCTTTGCATTTAGGAAATTTATTCAAGCCACAGCTGTTTGAACTTTTCCTTCTGGGAGGCTCAATTCCACTACCATGATGTCATACCATTTGAATAAGGCTGTAGAAACAATTTGCAGTCTCTGGTCATGGTGGTGGGCAGGTAGCAACAAGAAATTAGATGTAGTAGCTGGAGCAGTTCTCACAGTTTCTATTGCTGTACTTGCAATCTTATGGTACTTACGTACATCAAGGAAAGGAACAACTCCATGGCCGCCGGGTCCTCGCGGCTTGCCAGTTGTTGGATATCTCCCTTTTCTGGGCAGCAACCTTCATCATTCATTTGCAGAATTGGCTCATCTCTATGGCCCAATCTTCAAGCTCTGGCTTGGAAACAAGCTTTGTGTTGTGTTGAGTTCCCCGTCCCTAGCAAAACAAGTGGTCCGCGACCAGGACACCATATTCGCTAACCGTGACCCGCCAGTTGCAGCATTCGCCTACACATATGGTGGACTCGATATTGCATGGTCTCCCTATGGCTCCTACTGGCGCAATCTGCGAAAGGTGTTTGTAAGAGAAATGCTGAGTAACGCTAGCCTTGAAGCTTGTTACCCACTTCAAAGGTCCGAAGTCAGAAAGACTATTACCAATGTGTATTCCAAAATTGGCACACCTATGGACATTGGCCAATTGTCGTTCCAAACTGTTGTTAATGTCACGCTGAGTTCCTTGTGGGGCAACACACCTGAAGTCCACAACGATAGTAAAAATGGAGCCAAGTTTCGGGAGGCGGCGTCTGAAATCACTGAATTGTTGGGGAAACCAAACATCTCTGATTTTTTCCCGACGCTTGCTGGGTTTGATATACAAGGGGTGGAGCGACAAATGAAGAGAGCCTTCCTCTTGGCTGAACAGGTTATCGATTCCATCATCGATCAAAAGATGAAAAAAAGTACTGCTAAAGAAGAGGGGGCATCTGACAACGGAGAAAAGAAGGATTTTCTGCAGTTCCTCTTGGATCTCAAGGAGCAGGAAGACACTGAAACACCGATCACCATGACACAAATCAAGGCCTTGTTGATGGTAATTTCATTTCCCAACTTTAATTCGCCTACTGTTTGATAAGTCTTGAGATCTCATATTCCAAACCCCACTGACCAATATTTGATGTTTACTTTAGATTGAACTTTGGTTTCTTCCCTAAATATAAATTTTTCCTAGTTTTGAGATTTCAATTTAATTTCATGTAAATTTGCTTTTATGAACTCGAACTTATGCTAAGAAGTGCGGATAACAGGACATCTTGGTGGGCGGAACAGACACAACAGCCACAATGGTCGAGTGGGTGATGGCGGAGATGATTCGAAATCCGGTGATAATGAAAAGGGCACAAGAAGAATTAACAAATGTTGTAGGGATGGGCAACATTGTGGAGGAGTCACATCTGCCTAAATTACAGTATATGGATGCAGTTATCAAGGAGTCACTCCGATTACACCCAGCACTCCCACTCCTGGTCCCCAAGTGTCCAAGCCAAGATTGCACAGTGGGTGGGTACACTATACCAAAAGGTACTAAGGTATTTTTAAATGTCTGGGCAATACATAGGGATCCACAGATTTGGGACAGTCCTTCTGAGTTCAAGCCAGAGAGGTTCTTGAGTGAGCCTGGTAGATGGGACTACACAGGCAACAATTTCCAATATCTTCCATTTGGATCAGGGAGAAGAATATGCGCAGGGATCCCTCTGGCAGAAAGAATGGTAATATACTTGTTGGCATCACTCCTGCATTCATTCAATTGGCAGTTGCCGGAAGGTGAAGACCTTGACCTTTCAGAGAAGTTTGGGATTGTTCTAAAGAAGAGAACACCACTAGTTGCTATCCCCACAAAAAGGCTTTCCAGCTCAGATCTCTATCTTTAATGGAAAGTGGTTTGAATTGAAGGAATAAAATTGTTGTTTATTTTGTATCCGCTCATCCAGTCTTGCTAGTCTCAATGAATAAGGTGCATCTCTTATATGAACTTGAATCACTTAAATTGGTTGCGCATAGGTGTTAGAAATTGATCCACAGGGGTTTCACGACCCTGTCTTGAAATTATATTTTGAGGAGTGTTGACTGTAGGTTAGGTTACGTCCTTCGCGTGCTTTTTTAAGCTCCTTTTAAGATATGGTTTGAGAGTTGATGGATCATAGGTCTCTTTCGGATAGGGTTTGATAGGACTTATTTCCTTACCATATTCTTAGTATCCCTGGGGTTGCAAAAGTATTTTATATCATCCTCCCACTATTTTCTAGTAGATTCAGATGTACCATCAAAAGGTCATGATTCCTTATCAATCTGTGATGTCTTGTTGTCACAGTGTCATGTGTCTCCCGGTACAATGGTGAGTGGCGTCAATGATCACGGTGCTTTCAGTTGAGGTGGCATAAGGGTCACACCTCTTTTAATGACCCTGGCTATTGGACATGGTGGTGCGTGGGAAGCTAGAATTAATCTTACAATTTCTATGGCTGTATTACAATCTTATGGCACTCATGGGCATCTGCCAAGTCGAGAAAAGGAATAGCCCCATTGGCATGGGCCCCCGTGGCTTTCCATTAGTTGAAAATCTCTCTTTTCGGGGTTCCATCTAACGTTATTCATTTGTAGAATTGGCTCAGCTCTACGGAGCTCTAGGGTCTAATCTTTAAGCTCTAGCTCGGGGATAGGCTATATTTTGTTTTGAACTCACCACACCTAGAAGAAGAAGTGATTCATGACCATCACGTAATATTTCCTAACCATGATCCACCGGTTGCAGCATTGATCAACTCATAGTCTCATAGTGGATTGATATAGCGCTATCTTCATTATGGCTCTCATCTTTTGGGTTTTGAGATTAGAAAGTACTAAAATTAAAACATGTTTGAATGGTAAATGGATTTTTTTTTAATTAGTGGCAAATCATTCTATGTTTCCTATGTTTTTTATTTCAACTTTCTTATTTTCTTATTTTTATTATTTCCTTTTTACCATGCTAAGTAGTAATGACTTAACATTGTCACACTCACAAAAGGTAAAAAGTGATAAAAGGTTAGGAAGACTTGATAAATGAATATGACAATTTATGGAAGTTGGCAAATTATCATTTCAAACTAAATTCATTATCGATTATTATTGTATGACAGTGTTTTGGATCAAAATAATTATTTAAAAAAAATTAATTTTAGATTAAATTTTCAAATAAATTTTAATCTAATGTGTTTTGTATATCATATGGTTATGTAAATAAAATTTAAATTTTATTTACCTATTATAAAATAATAGCCCTTGTTTTCTTTAAATATATTTGAGAAGTGGTATTTTTTTCACTTTTTTAAGATTGTAAACTGTTGTAGTCTTATTTGTTAATTATTTTAAAAAATAACTATAAAAATAAAATTTTAAAAACTGTCATATAATATTTTGTAAAATAAAAATTTATTTAGGAGCTTAAAATATTTTTAGTCTATTTTTAATTTAAAAATAATGTTTATATTTAATATTTTATTTTTAATCATTCTATATATTTATATAATTATTTTTTAAATCAATCCTTAAAGAAACAAATAAAAATAACTAAAAAAATCATCTAAAAATACCTAATTTTTTATTTTTAAAAAATAATTTTTTAATTATCAAATATGGGTCTTACAAAAGGAATTTTGGCTGTTACTTTTGGACCTCAAGGAGTAGAGAGAAAAATGAAACATAAATTACCATGACACAAATCAAGCCTTTGTTAATGGCAATTTTATGATGCCACATTTAGGCGGCACATGGATATGATCTCTTCCGTTCTAGTAATTTACTATATAAAATATAAAACTCGTCGAGGTGCACAAAATCACCTTATCCTAAAATAAGGATAAAAAAGGATGACAACTCATCTCGATCCTACAAATCAACCCACCTAATTAATCTGATTTTAAAAAGTTGATATCAACCACTCTGGTCCCATGTATCTTAAAATCAATAAAGTAGAATTAAAGTGTGACACCTTAAAATTAATAAAGTAGAACTAAAGTATGAAGTAACGACAAAGGGAGAGACTATATAAAATAAAGCCTATGACCTTAAAGTAAAGGGAATCATCTAAAAAAAATCCCCTAATCCTATAGCCTATTTAATCAAACAAGGAAGTGTTAATCACAACAACTTCACTTGTATACAAAAAGTATTTACTTATCTTATTTTCTTAAAAAATATTATTAAAAATTTTAAAATTTAGGATATTTAAATTTTTTTAAAATTATTAGATTAAATATCTACTATCTATGTTAAGAGTTTTTACTCTTTTTGAGTCTTAAAAATAGAAAATAACAAGTGTCTCAAACATAACCTTAATTTGCATTCTATCGAGTTCAGCTAAAGAATGTCATTTGCTAAATACAAATTAGGAAGAGTGAACAAATGTGTATAAGAAACTAGTAAAGATGATCCAGAGTCTATGACTGTTATTTTCTTGACTTTGTAGTAGTTTTGCCCAATCTCTCATTTTGATGATCAAGTACTTTTTAAGTTTGAAGCACAAGAAAATGCTTAAGTGCAGGATTCAGGATCCCCATGACCTGCCATTGGTCGATTGCTCCCACTTCAAAACACCAGCCTGGCTACATATATCATCAGTTTCTCATATGGTGGGCAGGGCATTGATTGATTGATTGATTGGACTTCTCCTGGCTCCTAATGGCACATTCTTCAAAGGGATGCCTACCAACATCAGTCTTGATTGTCAAACTATCGGTTTGAATTCAATGTCATGAATTGATCATATCAGAGCGCCTTTATGCCAAGATTTTTACAATTCATAATTATTTGATTTTTCTTTTCCCATTAATTTAGAATCATTGGAAAGCAATCATAATTAAAAAGTTTTCATTTATATCACTTTCATTAGAAACGACTTTAAAGAGAATCCCTTATCAATCTTTTGGGGGGAAAAACCAGCTATTATTGCAATTTGTAGGAAAATTAAGGACAAGTGGCTGGAGAATTTCTCCATCTACAATAATTGCATGGTTAATATATGGGTGAAGTATTTGTAAAGGACGGCCTTTTGATTAGGGATAAGACATTTTTGGTGCTTAATGAGACTCTAGAGGTATTTCACATCCTAGCTTTATATATAAAGATAAGCAATGTTTTTGAAAAGCTTATGGCTGCTTCTACAATGATTTCTCAAAAAGAAGGCCCCATATATATTTGACAAGCTACAGTCTTATTTTTCCCTTTCATTTTCAGTTTCATCAAAAATTCTTTTGGAGATAGCGATCAATACAACTTGTAGCTACAGGAAATGGTGACTGGAAGATAGACACAAGAAAGACCATGTAGATTGCTTTTACATAAGCTTTTGTTGTTTCAGCTTTTTCTTTCCCAGGATTCAGTTTCAATAATATGGTATCTCATCAAGAGAGGGCTACTACTACAATTTCCAGCTACTGGACATGGTGGTGGGAGGCTACCAGAAAGAAAGACCTAGTAAATCAAGCAGTTCTTACCATTCTTATTGCCATATTTGCAATCTTATGGTACTTATGGGCATCTCTGAGGGCGAGGAAAAGAACAGCTCCATTGCCGCCTGGCCCTCGTGGCTTGCCAATAGTTGGATATCTCCCATTTCTGGGTTCCAACCTGCATCATTCATTTGCAGAATTGGCTGATATCTATGGTCCAATCTTCAAGCTCTGGCTTGGAAACAGGCGGTGTATAGTGTTAAGCTCACCATCCCTTGCCAAAGAAGTGGCACGGGACCAAGACATAATATTTGCTAACCGAGACCCACCAGTTGCAGCATCCATTACTTCATATGGTAGGCTGAATATTGTATGGTCTCCCTATGGTTCCTATTGGCGCAATTTGCGCAAGTTATTTGTAACAGAGATGCTAAGTGACAATATCCTTGACCGCTGCTATGCCCACAGAAGATACGAGGTTAGGAAGACGATTACAAATGTGTATAACAAGATTGGCACACCCATGGACATTGGCAAATTGTCATTTCGGACTGAACTCAATGTCATGACACGGTCTATGTGGGGCGACACAATTGAAGGCCAGGAGGAAAGTTTGACTGGAGTTTCCTTCCGCGAGTTGGCAAATGAAATGATTGGATTGTTGGGAAAGCCAAACATCTCTGATTTTTTTCCGGTGCTTGCCAGGTTTGATATACAAGGCGTGGAGCGAGAAATGAAGAAGGTCTTCCACTTTGTTGATCAGATCATGGATCACATCATCGAACAAAAGATGAAACTGAACACTGAAAAAGAAGAAAGGGCCTCTAACAACAGAGAAGAGAAGGATTTTCTGCAGGTCCTCTTGGACGTCAAGGAGCAGGAAGCTGCTGAAAAACCAATCACCAGGACACAAATCAAGGCCTTGTTAGTGGTAATTTTATTTGGCTTTATTTAATTAGCATACTCTCTAATAGATCAAGCCTATGCCAAAAACAAACTAATGGAATGATATCTATTATTCTACCCTCTGGATTTTTTTTCCCTCCCTTTTAAGGGCTCTGCCACTCTGGTAAAAAAATTAACTAGATAAATCCCCACCCAAAACAGCATCAGTTTTTGGTGCAGGTTTGGAGACTTGATACATTCCATTGCACTTGACTATGCTCTTAGTTTAATTTGAAAATTCAACATGCGATCAACCTGATTGCCATAAAATTTCTATGTACTTTTTAAGCAATTTAAAACTGTGCTAACAAAGTAGTGAATACAGAACATCCTGGTAGGCGGGACTGACACAACAGCAACAACAACGGAGTGGGCGATGGCAGAGATGATGAGTAATCCAGAGATAATGAGGAAAGCCCAAGAAGAGTTGGCAGAAGTTGTTGGGGATGACCAACATTGTGGAAGAGTCCCACCTACCCAAACTAAAATATATGGATTCAGTTATGAAGGAGACGCTGCGGTTACACCCGGCAGTCCCACTTTTATTCCCTGAGTGTCCAAGCGAATCTTGCACTGTAGGTGGGTACACTGTACCCAAGGGTACTAAAGTGTTCGTAAATGTTTGGGCAATCCATAAGGATCCAAAGTATAGGGATAATCCCTCCGAGTTCAAGCCTGAGAGATTCTTAACCAACCCTAGCAGATGGGATTACGGAGGCAATAATTTCCAGTATCTTCCATTCGGATCCGGGAGAAGAGTTTGTCCCGGGATCCCCTTAGCAGAGAGAATGCTAATATACTTGTTGGCGTCCCTCTTGCATTCATTTGATTGGCAATTGATCACCAAGGGTGAAGACCTTGATCTTTCAGAGCAATTTGGAATTGTTCTAAAGAAGAGGACACCACTCATTGTCCTCCCCACAAAAAGGCTACCCAACTCGGCTCTCTACGCATAATATAAAGTACTTTGAAATCGATAAAGTAAAAGTGATGTTTGTCTTGCACTGCAACTCTCCATGAATATGGTTTCTTATGTAAATTTGTAGTTTTGAATAATATCCTCATACTTCTGTGTCAAAGTCAGGGGATTCATTTTTGTGTTTGGTGCAAACAAAGAAACTTGGGATGTGCTGCACTCAAATGAGATTCCATGTGTCTTTCTTTCTTAGGAATCAGATTCTGAAAAGTCTTCTTCCATTTCTTCTATCGTCTAATTAGAGAATTACATTTTTTACGGTGGTTGTATATGGGTATGCGGATTGAGCCGTCCATTTACTGTCATGCTCTGATTTGTGGGTATTGCTTGTTTGCTCCGCTCTTGTTGCTGCAAAATTTGTGATTTTGGTTGTATCAAGAAAGCGTTTGATAGATTGAACGCCCACTACCACGTCTAAGAGTAGAAACCCTTTAGATCTTCGCAATCTATGTTTTATACTTACACCAGAACTCTCAGAACTGGCTCCAGTTTGTTGGGACCATGCCATTCTTTCATGTGGTTTAATTCACATATTCAACCAATACTGTGAACTGAGATTTTCATGAATTGAGACACAGGTTGCCACATTCAGTTTAGATAATCATTTCTACATTTGTCTTTTCCTGTTCTCGCCCTTAAGGAACTCTTAACCGAGTCTGAATCAATGAGAGTGTTTCATAAGCTTTAGTCTGATGACTTCCTCAAGATTCCAACTTCCTTAATATGATCTCTTTTTTTTTTTTTTTCTGCCTTTTACGAAGGCCATAGTATAATCCCTAGTCACTGGACGTGATGATGAGCCGTCAGCAACAAGAAAGATGATGGGGCTAGATCAGTTATTACAGTTTCCATTGTTATACTTGCATATTATGCTACTTCTGGACGGAGTGGCCAATGGACTTGGCATTGGTTGGGTGTCTTCCACTTCCGCACACCAACCAACATTATTCATCTGCAGAGCTAACCCATTTCTACTGTCTAACCTTCCTAATTCCAGCTGGGAAGAAAACTGCCTGTTATATTGAGCTCACCATCCCTTTTAAATAAACCAGCCATTCCCGACCATGACACGGTATTTGCCAACTGTGACTCACTCATTGCAGCATCGGTTGAGGAGAATTATGATCAATTAATCCATCAGTAAATGATTCAATCTGTTGAACTATTTACCCCAATGATTACCTATAAAGACAACTTTGAGTGAATAATTGATATGATTTACAAAATTAAGACAATTACCTATAAGGGTAAAGTATGTATAAAGAATGACATTTTCCAGACAAATTTAAGGTTTAAAAACCCGTCAGCATCTACTGAAAAACCATAACCATTGTCCATCAAAGCTCATACTTAAGGATTAAAAACATCATCTTTCATTAAAACACATGTCTCATGTCAATTAAAAACATATCTTTGGAATAAGACATTTTTTGTGACTATTGAAACTATGCGGGAATTTCACATTGTTCTTCAAGATAACATTTTTTTAAGAAAAAACCTTATGTTAATGTAAATAATAGTGGCCTCTAAGGCAAATGATAAAAAAATTAATATGGGTAAATGAAAAGTAATAATTTTTAAGACGATAAAATGATAAAATATATAATTATTAAGGTATGGATAAATTTAGATAATAAAATTTTATTTTATTTTTAAATTTAATTATTTAATAAAATTAAAAATATTAATAAATTTATATTTAATTTTTATCATGATTTAATATAAAAAAATTATATATAATTTTAATAATATATTTATAATGTCATGCTAATATTATAATTTAATCATTGTTGAACCATAAGAACCACAATCTTGGTAACCTTTCCGACTTAATCACTAATTTGACGTGAAAACATTATAAACTATAAAACCTAATTTAAGACCATAATATTCTTATATATTGTCTTTGGCATTCCATAATATCTGCCTATGTTTATAACTATTTTATTTTATTATTTAATCCATTTTATTAGACAAATATGATACATATCTTGACAACCACTATCTTTTGGAGTCTAGTGGGCATGGTAAGATTATTGGTTTAATCTTGCAATGTTTTACATTTGAATCATTTAAAAAAAAATGATAATTGTAAAAATAATTCCAGATTTCTACATAACCCTTCTCTCCTGCCACCTGAGTGCAACCCCCTCAGTGGGTCTCACACATCACCCCGGCCCTTTATTTCCATTGGCCGACCATCGTGTGGCTCAAAATCAAACAAATGGTTTCACATGTTTACCCAAAACTATGAAATAAGGTTTTCTTCTTCTGGTTCTTTTATGGATATCTCATCCTCAGTCTCAACCAGTGAGAGGGTTTACTGATTAATCATATTATTTCCCCCCTAGTTTCTGAATGAAGTAAATATTCGGGGGTTCCATAAGCTTTAGTCTAAATTTTCACCCAAATTCCAACATCGTTAATTTGATTTTATATCTTCCAAAGAAGGGTATCAGTATAATTAGCAGGGATTGAAAAATCGGAATTTATCGCCGATATTTCGTCGAAATTTCGGATATCGGTAGGCCTCGATACGATATTCGCCCCCGATTATCGATTCCCGGGAATATCGTCAAAAAATCGGCAAAATCGCCGATATTTCTCCGAAATATCGGTGGGGGACCGATAAATCGTCGATTAAGGGTTCGTGAAATTTAAATCCAATGGCACAACAGCAAAGAGACCCCTAAAACAGATCCAGAAAACACAGGGAGCAAAAGAAAAGCAATTTTGTTGGTTTTCTTTGGGGGTTTTGCATGGATTTTCTCGGAAATCAAACGAGGATGAATTTTCCCGGAAATCAAACGAGGATGAATTTTCCCGGAAATCGAATGGGGGATGGATTTTCTTGGGAATCAAACGGGGGTTGCAAAAAAAAAATAATAATAATAACTTGATTAGATTAGTACCTGCGAGGATTGAGAATGGCAGAGGAAAAGTAGGGCTTTTTTAGGGATTCTCCCGTCTGGAGGGCAACTTCAGAAAAGGGCTTCTCGATGGCCGAGTGAGAGAAGTGGGTGCCCTTTTGATTGTTAGATTTAGTAGAGATAAAAAATAAAAAAAACAAATCATGAGAATAATTTTCCTCTTTCTACCTTTATTTTGATTATTAAATAAATTAATATTAAAGGAAAAAGTAGTTACTACGTATTTTTAATAAAATTTAAAAAATTAAATCTCAAATTTTTTTATTTTAAAATTTTAAAAATAAATATTGTATGCACTCCCTTCATCTAACAATAATGAAATCACATTGATCTTTCTTATTAGACTAAAAATTATTGTAATGTCATATGTAATACATTTATGTATAAATTATTTTTATTCAACAAAATCAAATATTTTTTAACTCAATTCTAATTTTATACGCTTTCAAAATTCATATTTATTATTTTTAAAATTTAAATATCGAATCTACTGGTATATATATATCTTTTTCTTCTTAATTTTATATATATATATATGTTAATTACACTTATAAAATAACTTTAAAATGTGTATTCTTACTTATTTTATCATTTTTTTTTTGAAGTTTTTTCAAGTATTTTTATGAATTTTAAATAATTTCCACTCCACCGATATTTGTGTAAAAATATCCATCGATATTTCTTCGATATTTCCAATATATCCGTAAAATTCAAGTACCGATATATCCATATTTACCGATATTTTAATCCTTGATAATTAATTTGTAGCCAACTGGACTTAAGACCGTCACCAAAATTAGAGATGAAGTGGCTACATCACTTATCCATAAAAGAAATGGCCTCATGGCCACAGTTCCCCAGACGTTCCGTTGTCGAGTATCTTCCACATAAAAGGAATCGCGCCACGAGTTCCCCTGACGTTCCATCGTTGAGTATCTTCCACTTGATTTGATATTTATTGGGTGTTGTCTGTTCCTACAGTGATTCCCCGGACTCGAAGAGGGACTGTCTATATAAGAGTGCTTTTGTGTACAGATTTTATACAAGCTTTAGTTGTTCCAGCTTTTTCTTTCCCTGGATTCAGTTTCAATAATATGCACCAACAATTTGGTTGCTTTCACACATAAAACACAAATTGTTTTGATTTTTATAGCTTGTTGGCTCCTTCCTCAGAAGGAATGCACCATAGATATTTGATAAGCTACAGTAGTCTGATTTTTCCCTTTCATGACAATTCAGTTTCATTGAAAAATCTTTTGGAGAAAGCGATTAGTACAATTTGTAGCAATTGGACATGGTTGCTGGAAGATAGATACAAGAAAGACCATGTGGCTGGAGAAGTTGTCAGTCTACGAATCGGCCAATTGGCCAACGATATTTATTATGTCCTCACCCTCACCTATGGTAACCAGGATTTTGGTCCGTCTAACATATGCGCCAGAAGGTGATTTGATATTTATTGGGTGTTGTCTGTTCCTACAGTGATTCCCCGGACTGGAAGGTTCAGGGACTGTCTATATAAGAGTGCTTTTGTGTACAGATTTTATACAAGCTTTAGTTGTTCCAGCTTTTTCTTTCCCAGGATTCAGTTTCAATAATATGGTCTCTCATCATTTAGAGAGGGCTACTACTACAATTTCCAGCTACTGGACATGGTGGTGGGAGGCTACCAGCAAGAAAGACCTAGTAAATCAAGCAGTTCTCACCGTTCTTATTGCCATATTTGCAACCTTATGGTACTTATGGGCATCTCTGAGGGCGAGGAAAAGAACAGCTCCATTGCCGCCTGGCCCTCGTGGCTTGCCAATAGTTGGATATCTCCCATTTCTGGGTTCCAAACTGCATCATTCATTTGCAGAATTGGCTAATATCTATGGTCCAATCTTCAAGCTCTGGCTTGGAAACAGGCTGTGTATAGTGTTAAACTCACCATCCCTTGCCAAGGAAGTGGCACGGGACCAAGACATAATATTTGCTAACCGTGACCCACCAGTTGCAGCATTAATTTGTTCATATGGTAGGCTTGATATTGTATGGTCTCCCTATGGCTCCTATTGGCGCAATTTGCGCAAGTTCTTTGTAAGAGAAATGCTAAGTAACAACATCCTTGATCGCTGCCATGCCCACAGGAGATACGAGGTTAGGAAGACTATCACAAATGTGTATAACAAGATTGGCACACCCATGGACATTGGCAAATTGTCATTTCAGACTGAACTCAATGTCATGACACGTTCTTTGTGGGGCAATACAATTGAAGGCCTGGAGGACAGTGTGACGGGAGTTTCCTTCCGGGAGTTGTCAAATGAAGTGATGAGGTTGTTGGGAAAGCCAAACATCTCTGATTTTTTTCCAGTGCTTGCGAGGTTTGATATACAAGGCGTGGAAAGAGAAATGAAGAAGGTCTTCCTCTCTGTTGATCAGATTTTGGATCGCATCATCGAACAAAGGATGAAACTGGACACTGCAAAAGAAAAGAGGGCCTCTAACAACAGAGAAGAGAAGGATTTTCTGCAGTTCCTCTTGGACGTCAAGGAGCAGGAAACCACCGAAACACCAATCACCAGGACACAAATCAAGGCCATGTTACTGGTAATTTTATTTGGCTTTATTTAATTAGCACTCTCTAGTAGATCATGCCTATGCAAAAAATAAACTAATAGGATGATATCTATTTTTCTACCCTCTTGATTTTTTCTCTTTAGAGGGCTCTTCCACTCTGGTAAAAAAATCAAGCAGATAAATCCCCACCCAAAACAGAATCAGTTTTTGGTGCAGGGTTAGGAGACGATACATTCCATTACACTTGACTCTGCTCTTAGTTTAACTTGAAATTCAATATTCAATTGAGCCTGTTTGCCATAAAATTTCTATGTACTTTTTTGAAACTGTGCTAACTATGTTGTAAGGACAGGACATCCTGGTAGGCGGGACTGACACAACAGCAACAACAATAGAGTGGGCGATGGCAGAGATGATGAGCAATCCAGAGACAATGAGAAAAGCCCAAGAAGAATTAGCTGATGTTGTAGGGATGACCAATATTGTGGAAGAGTCCCATCTGCCCAAACTAAAATATATGGATGCGGTTATGAAGGAGACGCTGCGGTTACGCCCGGCAGTCCCACTCTTAGTCCCTAAGTGTCCAAGCGAATCTTGCACTGTAGGTGGGTACACTGTACCCAAGGGTGCTAAGGTGTTCCTCAATGTCTGGGCAATGCATAGGGATCCAAAGTATTGGAATAATCCCTCCGAGTTCAAGCCTGAGAGATTCTTAACTGACTCAAGCAGATGGGACTACAGAGGCAATAATTTCCAATATCTTCCTTTCGGATCCGGGAGAAGGGTTTGTCCCGGGATCCCCTTAGCAGAGAGAATGCTAATATACTTGTTGGCGTCCCTCTTGCATTCATTTGATTGGCAATTGATCACCAAGGGTGAAGACCTTGATCTTTCAGAGCAATTTGGAATTGTTCTAAAGAGGAGGACACCACTCATTGTCGTCCCCACAAAAAGGCTACCCAACTCGGCTCTCTACGCTTAATATAAATTACTTTGAAATCGATAGAGTAAAAGTGATGTTTGTCTTGTACTGAACTCTCCATGAATATGGTTTCTTATGTAAATTTGTAGTTTTGAATAATATCCTCATACTTCTGTGTCAAAGTCAGGGGATTCATTTTTGTGTTTGGTGCAAACAAAGAAACTTGGGATGTGCTGCACTCAAATGAGATTCCATGTGTCTTTCTTTCTTAGGAATCAGATTCTGAAAAGTCTTCTTCCATTTCTTCTATCGTCTAATTAGAGAATTACATTTTTTACAGTGGTTGTATATGGGTATGCGGATTGAGCCGTCCATTTACCGTTATGCTCTGATTTGTGGGTATTGCTTGGTTGCTCCGCTCTTGTTGCCCTGCAAAAGTTGTGATTTTGGTTGTATCCAGCAAGCGTTTGATAGATTGAACGCCCACTACCACGTCTAAGAGTAGAAACCCTTTAGATCTTGGCAATCTATGTTTTATACTTATTCCAGAACTCTCAGAACAGGCTCCAGTTTGTTGGAACCATGCCATTCTTTCATGTGGTTTAATTCACATATTCAACCAATACTGTGAACTGAGATTTTCATGAATTGAGACACAGGTTGCCACATGCAGTTTAGATAATCATTTCTCCATTTGTCTTTTCCTGTTCTCGCCCTTAAGGAACTCTTAACCGAGTCTGAATCAATGAGAGTGTTTCATAAGCTTTAGTCTGATGACTTCCCTCAAGATTCCAACTTCATTATTATGATCTCTTTTTTTTTTCTTTTTTTTTTTCTGCCTTTTACGAAGGCCATAGTATAATCCCTAGTCACTGGACGTGATGATGAGCCGTCAGCAACAAGAAAGATGAAGTGGCTAGATCCATTGTTATACTTGCATATTATGCTACTTCTGGACGGAGTGGCCAATGGGCTTGCCATTGGTTGGGTGTCTTCCACTTCCGCACACCAACCAACATTATTCATCTGCAGGGCTAACCCATTTCTACTGTCTAACCTTCCTAACTCCAGCTGGGAAGAAAACTGCCTGTTATATTGAGCTCACCATCCCTTTTAAATAAACCAGCTATTCCCGACCATGACACTGTATTTGCCAACTATGACTCACTCATTGCAGCATCGGTTGAGGAGAATTATGATCAATTAAGCCATCAGTAAATGATTCAATCTGTTGAACTATTTACTTCAATGATTACCTATAAATCCTTCAACGAATAATTTTTGGTTGACCATCCAATTGATTGGTTAAGTTAAAATTATTTTTAATGTACCTTAATTCTAATTTATATTTCCATTTGAACCTCAAGTTATAAACTATAAAGACAACTTTGAGTGAATAATTGATATGATTTACAAAATTAAGACAATTAACTATAAGGGTAAAGTATGTGTAAAGGATGACATTTTCCTGACAAATTTAAGGTTTAGAAACCGCTTGCATCTACCGACCAACCATAATCATTGTCCATCAAAGCTCATGCTTAAGGATTAAAAACATCATCTTTCATTAAAACACATGTCTCATGTCAATTAAAAACATATCTTTGGGATAAGACAGTTTTTGTGACTATGAAACTATGGGGGTATTTCACATTGTTCTTCAAGATAACATTTTTTTAAGAAAAAACCTTATGTAAATGTAAATAATAGTGGCATCTAAGGCAAATAATAATAAAATTAATATGGGTAAATGAAAGGTATTAATTTTTAAGACGATAAAATGATAAAAATATATAATTATTAAGGTATGGATAATTTAGATAATAAAATTTTATTTTATTTTAAAATTAAATTATTTAATAAAATTAAAAATATTAATAAATTTATATTTAATTTTTATCATGATTTAATATAAAAAAAATTATATATAATTTTAAGAATGTATAAATAATATATTTATGATGTCATGCTAAAATTATAATTTAATCATTGTTGAACCATTAGAACCACAATCTTGATAACCTTTTTTATTTAATCACTAATTTGATGTGAAAACATTTTAAACTATAAAAGCTAATTTAAGACCATAAAATTCTTATATATTGTCTTTGGCATTCCATAATTTCTGCCCATATTTATAACTATTTTATTTTATTATTTAATCCATTTTGTTAGACAAATATGATACATATCTAGACAACCACTATCTTTTGGAGTCTGGTGGGCATGGTAAGATTATTGGTTTAATCTTGCAATGTTTTACATTTGAATCATTTAAAAAAAAATGATAATTGTAAAAATAATTCCAGATTTCTACATAACCCTTCTCTCCTGCCCTTGTTAGCCATGTCACCTAAACGTTCTTTGCCACCTAAGTGCAACCCCCTCAGTGCGTCTCACACATCACCCCGGCCCTTTATTTCCCTTGGCCAACCATCGTGTGGCTCAAAATCAAACAAATGGTTTCACATGTTTACCCAAAACTATGAAATAAGGTTTTCTTTCTGGTTCTTTTATGGATATCTCATCCTCAGTCTCAACCAGTGAGAGGGTTTACTGATTAATCATATTATTTCCCCCCTAGTTTCTGAATGAAGTAAATATTCGGGGGTTCCATAAGCTTTAGTCTAAATTTTCACCCAAATTCCAACATCGTTAATTTGATTTTATATCTTCCAAAGAAGGGCATCGGTATAATTAGTTTGTAGCCAACTTGACTGAAGACAGTCACCAAAATTAGAGATGAAGTGGCTACATAACTTATTGTTGATTTTCGTGCAATGATTCCTAATGAAAAATTAGAGAAAAAAACGAAAAGAAAACATATAGATTTAACATGATTCGACAGGTTGCCTACGTCCACGGGAACAGGGAAGAAAGACTTTCAATATATCTCAAATTAGGATTATATAAAATGGTATTTATAGTAACCTTCAAATAATGAAATTCCAAAAATACTCTTGAACCGTACCACGAGAGCCATCTGTCACGGACTTAGTCGTTTACTAAGCTCGTGCGGCACTTAGGCAAGACAAGACGCTTGATCTTGCTAAGTCAGTCTTGCTCCCCAATGCTTAGCTTGCTATGCTAAGACGCTTGCGATTCGAAAACTTAAGAAGCTTAGTAGGCAACCCTTTAAAGAATGAAAGCTTTCACTAACTCAAGGAAACCTTTACAAGTGCTTGGAAGCTCACTTGTTTGGTTAGGAAGTGATTTGGGTGGTTTGGGTGGTGCCTTGGCCAAATGAGGGTCTCACCTATTTATAGGCACCAATGGAACTCTCTAGAACCTTGGAGGGTTCCTTACAAATCAAGAATATTCTAGAACTCCCTAGACTATTCTATGTACAAGCTTATGTACAAGAGACTTCTAGAATTCTCTAGAAAGCCCTAGACTTTTCTCATGCCTTCTACCATAGTGTAGAAATGTGTGGACTTCTCTAGATATTTCTAGAACCTTCCACACTTTTCCCTAATGGCTAAGTGTAGGAGTCTCCAGGAGTCTCCAGAAGCTTCCCTCCTCTTATATAAGCCCATGGGGAGGGTCATTTGAAGCATCCTGTGACACTCTCCCCCACCTATGCCGACGACGTCCTCGTCGTTGCCTCTTTCTGAAACCTCTCGATGTGTTTCTAGAATCTTCTCAAGGCATCCGCATGTTCCCAGCTTGCTTGCCCCTTAGGTAGTCCTTTCCATCGGACTAGATACTCTATCACAGGAGGGACCCCTTGTCTCCTGGTGATCCGTTCAGCCAGGATATTCTTCACCTCCTTCTCCCGTGAGGCTTCAGATGGATGCAGATCCGTGCGCTTTTGATGCTTAGAGTGCTGCTTCCTCTTACCCATCGAGTTCACCTTTCCCTTGGTGACCGCTTCCATGTGTGTACGAGCTACCTCAGCTCGCTCCCCTTTTTCCTCCTTTACTTGCACCCCTGTTAGTAAGGAAGTCTTAGGCGTACTAGGCTTCGGGTTGAATTGGAGGGCACCTAGTAGCTGCATTGAGCCTATATGTCCTTCGTCCTCCTGCTCCCTTTCCTCGATCATGGCACTAAGCGCCTTCCTCTTTGGACAATCCCGTGCCCAATGTGGACCGTCACATAGGAAGCATTTGATTTTAGGCGTGAACTCCTCCCTTTCCGCCTTACCCCTTCCTTCTCGGACGTTAGGCGTCTTGCCTGATCCATTTTTAGGAGCGTTGTGGTCCCTTGGAACCTCGTCTCCCCCACCCATGGCGTGGCTATCCTCCAAAGACTCAATCTTGGAGGAGTCTCCCCTCCTATAATCTGTTAAAGACTCTGCTACTGCCATAGCGGTGGCTAGTCTTGAACACCTCGGCGTCTTAATTCCTGCTCGGCCCACCCTTGCAGGTTATCCATAAAGTTGAATAGCAACTCCTCCTCAGTCATATTAGGAATCTCAAGCATGAGCGAAGAGAATTCCTTGACATAGTCGCGTATCGAGCCTGTGTGCTTGAGACGCCTCATGTTTTTCCTAGCCAGGTAAGCCACGTCCTCGGGGTAGAACTGCCTCTTAATCTCCCTCTTGAAGTCCTCCCACGTCTCTATGGTGCAAATGCCCTTCTCCATATCGGCAAACCTCCGACGCCACCATAGAGTAGCTGTGTCAGTAAGGTAGAGGGTTGCAGTTCTTACCTCAGCCGCCTCATCAATCAATGCGATAGCCTCGAAGTATCGCTCCATATGCTATAAGAAGTTGTCCAACTCCTTGGCATCCCTCTTGCCACTAAACCCTTGTGGCTTCGGCACCTCCACCCTAAATGCCCCTTGTGTGGCCATGACCCATGCCGACACAGCAGCCTTGTAGATGGCCAACTCTTGCCGAATCTCCTGGTCTCGGGCCTCCATGCGCGCAGCCAAGGCCTCCATCCTTGACTCCACACTAGCGAACATGCTCATAACCTTGTCTTGGAAGGACCTGAACTCCTCGTGCGACACCGATTGAACTTGTGAGCTGAGCATCCCCTCACGAAGGTCTTGGATCTGTTCCCTAAGATCCTCTAAGCCCCTCTCCATGCCTTGCTCGATCAAGTCCACCCCTTCCCGGGTGTCTGCCATGGCTAGCTCCACCTTGGCTAGCCTTGCCTCCATGTTGGCCATGGCGTCACGAGATTTATCCTTCCTGCCCCTGCCCCGTGCAGTAGGCTCGGTCTCCCTCCCACGGGTTTGCTCACTAGTCTCATCCACGTTAGAGCCCGACATGCTTCCTTTGCTATGCCCACCTTGTAACCGCGCTCTGATACCACTTGTCACGGACTTAGTCGTTTACTAAGCTCATGCGGCACTTAGGCAAGACAAGACGCTTGATCTTGCTAAGTCAGCCTTGCTCCCCAATGCTTAGCTTGCTATGCTAAGACGCTTGCGATTCGAAAACTTAAGAAGCTTAGTAGGCAACCCTTTAAAGAATGGAAGTTTTCACTAACTCAAGGAAACCTTTACAAGTGCTTGGAAGCTCACTTGCTTGGTTAGGAAGTGATTTGGGTGGTTTGAGTGGTGCCTTGGCCAAATGAGGGCCTCACCTATTTATAGGCACCAATGGAACTCTCTAGAACCTTGGAGGGTTCCTTACAAATCAAGAATATTCTAGAACTCCCTAGACTATTCTATGTACAAGCTTATGTACAAGAGACTTCTAGAATTCTCTAGAAAGCCCTAGACTTTTCTCATGCCTTCTACCATAGTGTAGAAATGTGTGGACTTCTCTAGATATTTCTAGAACCTTCCACACTTTTCCCTAATGGCTAAGTGTAGGAGTCTCCAGGAGTCTCCAGAAGCTTCCCTCATCTTATATAAGCCCATGGGGAGGGTCATTTGAAGCATCCTGTGACACATCGCTCCACTCCGCTCCGGCATTTGCCCATTTTTCTTCATATGTCTTTCACTCAATATGAGCCACATACTACAACAATTATCCATATAAGGAATGGCCTCATGGCCACTAGTTCCCCAGACGTTCCATCATTGAGTATCTTCCACTTTAGTACACCAGACACCTACATCACTTCATTTGCATATTTGGCCTATCTATGGTCCAGTCTTGATCAAGATCTACCTCAGAAAGAAAGGAATCGAGCTTGACCCACCTATTGCAGTGTTGGTTTTCTTCTGTGGTGGACTCCATGCGCGTTGCTTCATCTTCCTATGGCTCCTAATGCCACCATTTGCATAAGATATTCGTCAAAGATAAGCCTAAGTAACATTAGCCTGGACACTTGTTACTTCGAAGATATGACGTTAGGAATATCATCGATGTGTTCACCAAAATTTGTGTTCCCATACACCAACTATTTGGTTGCTTTCACACATAAAACATAAATTGTTTTGATTTTTATAGCTTGTTGGCTCCTTCCTCAGAAGGAATGCACCATATATATTTGATAAGCTACAGTCGTCTGATTTTTCCCTTTCATGGCAATTCAGTTTCATTGAAAAATCTTTTGGAGAAAGCGATTAGTACAATTTGTAGCAATTGGACATGGTTGCTGGAAGAAAGATACAAGAAAGACCAAGTGGCTGGAGCAGTTGTCAATCTATGAATCGGCCAATTGGCCAACGATATTTATTATGTCCTCACCCTCACCTATGGTAACCAGGATTTTGGTCCGTCTAACATATGCGCCAGAAGGTGCTTTGATATTTATTGGGTGTTGTCTGTTCCTACAGTGATTCCCCGGACTCGAAGGTTCAGGGACTGTCTATATAAGAGTGCTTTTGTGTAGAGATTTTATACAAGCTTTAGTTGTTCCAGCTTTTTCTTTCCCTGGATTCAGTTTCAATAATATGGTCTCTCATCATTTAGAGAGGGCTACTACTAATTTTGCCAGCTACTGGACATGGTGGTGGGAGGCTACCAGCAAGAAAGACCAAGTAAATCAAGCAGTTCTCACCGTTCTTATTGCCATATTTGCAACCTTATGGTACTTATGGGAATCTCTGAGGGCGAGGAAACGAACAGCTCCATTGCCGCCTGGCCCTCGTGGCTTGCCAATAGTTGGATATCTCCCATTTCTGGGTCCCAACCTGCATCATTCATTTGCAGAATTGGCTGATATCTATGGTCCAATCTTCAAGCTCTGGCTTGGAAACAGGCTGTGTATAGTGTTAAGCTCACCATCCCTTGCCAAGGAAGTGGCACGGGACCAAGACATAATATTTGCTAACCGTGACCCACCAGTTGCAGCATTAATTACTTCATATGGTGGCCTTGATATTGCATGGTCTCCCTATGGCTCCTACTGGCGCAATTTGCGCAAGTTATTTGTAAGAGAGATGCTGAGTAACAATATCCTTGACCGCTGCTATGCCCACAGGAGGTACGAGGTTAGGAAGACTATCACAAATGTGTATAACAAGATTGGAACACCCATGGACATTGGCAAATTGTCATTTCAGACTGAACTCAATGTCATGACACGGTCTATGTGGGGCAGCACAATTGAAGGCCTGGAGGACAGTGTGACGGGAGTTTCCTTCCGGGAGTCGTCAAATGAACTGATGAGATTGTTGGGAAAGCCAAACATCTCTGATTTTTTTCCAGTGCTTTCTAGGTTTGATATACAAGGCGTGGAAAGAGAAATGAAGAAGGTCTTCCTCTCTGTTGTTCAGATTTTGGATCACATCATCGAACAAAGGATGAAACTGGACACTGCAAAAGAAAAGAGGGCCTCTAACGACAGAGAAGAGAAGGATTTTCTGCAGTTCCTCTTGGACGTCAAGGAGCAGGAAGCCACCGAAACACCAATCACCAGGACACAAATCAAGGCCTTGTTAGTGGTAATTTTATTTGGCTTTATTTAATTAGCATACTCTCTAGTAGATAATGCCTATGCAAAAAATAAACTAATAGGATGATATCCATTTTTCTACCCTTTGGATTTTCTCTTTAGAGGGCTCTTCCACTCTGGTGAAAAAATCAAGCAGATAAATCCCCACCCAAAACAGAATCAGTTTTTGGTGCAGGATTAGGAGATGATACATTCCATTACACTTCACTCTGCTCTTAGTTTAATTTGAAATTCAATATTCAATTGAACCTGTTGGCCATAAAATTTCTATGCACTTTTTTAGTACATAGAAATTCAATGTGCAGGATTAGGAGACGATACATTCCATTACACTTGACTCTGCTCTTAGTTTAATTTGAAATTCAATATTCAATTGAGCCTGCTTGCCATAAAATTTCTATGTACTTTTTTGAAACTGTGCTAACTATGTTGTGAGGACAGGACATCCTGGTAGGCGGGACTGACACAACAGCAACAACAATAGAGTGGGCGATGGCAGAGATGATGAGCAATCCAGAGATAATGAGAAAAGCCCAAGAAGAATTAGCTGATGTTGTAGGGATGACCAATATTGTGGAAGAGTCCCATCTGCCCAAACTAAAATATATGGATGCGGTTATGAAGGAGACGCTGCGGTTACACCCGACAACCCCACTCTTAATGCCTAAGTGTCCAAGCGAATCTTGCACTGTAGGTGGGTACACTGTACCCAAGGGTACTAAGGTGTTCGTCAATGTCTGGGCAATGCATAGGGATCCAAAGTATTGGGATAATCCCTCCGAGTTCAAGCCTGAGAGATTCTTAACTGACTCTAGCAGATGGGACTACAGAGGCAACAATTTCCAGTATCTTCCTTTCGGATCAGGGAGAAGGGTTTGTCCCGGGATCCCCTTAGCAGAGAGAATGCTAATATACTTGTTGGGGTCCCTCTTGCATTCATTTGATTGGCAATTGATCGCTAAGGGTGAAGACCTTGATCTTTCAGAGCAATCTGGAATTGTCGTAAAGAAGAGGACACCGCTCATTGTCATCCCCACCAAAAGGCTACCCAACTCGGCTCTCTACGCTTAATATAAACTTCTTTGAAATTGATATAACTGCAGTGATATTTGTCTTGTATCTGGTCATCTACTCCTGAAACTCTCAATGAATATGGTTTTCTTATATAAACTTGTAGTTTTGAATAATATCCTTATACTTCTGTATCAAAGTCGGGATTTATTTTTGTGTTTGGTCCAAACAATGAAACTTGAGATGTGCTGCACTCAAATGAGATTCCATGTGTGTTATTTAGGAATCAGATTCTAAAAAGTCTTCTTCCATTTCTTCCTGAGTATAGTCTAATTAGAGAATTACATTTTTACAGTTGTTGCATATGGGTATGCTGATTGAGCTGGCCATTTACTGTCATGCTCTGATTTGTGGGTATTGCTTGGCTGTTCCGCTCTTGTTGCCTAGCAAAAGTAATGATTTTGGTCGTATACAGAGAGTGTTTGATAGAGAGAATAAACTGCTACCACGTCTTAGAGTAGAAACCCTTTAAATCTCCGCAATCTATTTGTTGGGACCATGCCATTCTTTCATGTGGTTTCACACATCGAACCAATACTGTGAACTGAGATTTTCATAAATTGAGAAACAGGTTGCTACTGTATTGAGCTCACCATCCCTTTTTAAAAAAGTTGTTCCCAACCATGACACTGTATTTGCCAACTGTGACTCATTCATTGCAGCATCAGTTTTCTCACAAGGTGGATATTGCTTTCCCTGTCTCGGACAGGTTGTTGATTCCATCACTGATCAAATGATGAAAGTGGAGCCTACAAAAGGTGGCCACAGATGAACATAGAAAGGAAGGATTTTCAAGTGGAGGGCCTTGTGGAGCTTGAGGACTTGGGACATGGTGCAATTTAACTGAATACAAGGACACAAGTCAAGGCTTTCACTTTGACAACGTTCAGGATCCTGTGTTGTACCAGCATAAAGTTGGAGAAAGTTCTGATATTTGTTGAACTAGTGGAAGGTTCATTAATATCTTTAGCACTAAATATAAAGAGAAAATCAAATCACACGAGGCACAAATTTTAACATGCACAGCAAAAGATTAGTAACTTAGTTGGTTCCCCACTTTTTTGGAGCTCAAAGCTCGGAAAAATTCAAAAATGGAATTTAAGGGGCTACCTGTTAATCGATCAAGAAGGGATTTAGTATGATATTGGTAATCGCTAACAACCATGCTATCTGTTGCAGGATCTCAACCGGTTTAGCTACAGGTTGACCAAAAGTGCAATCCGTTGAATTGTTTGTTTCATCAGTCTTATATCCTCTAATGGCTATTTTTTTATCAACCACCCAATCAATCAATTAAGTTAAAACTATTTCTAATGGTCACTTTCAACTTACTACCCCTATTTAAGGCTCCCACACTTCATTTGTGAGCTTATCAACTTTGGAAAATCATTCATACATTGCATTAAAGAGTCTTACCAAGTTTTTTTTAAAGTGCACGTAATGCTCCCTAATCTTGATTAGTGTATCTTAATTCTAGTTTATATTTATATTTGAGCCTCAATTTGTAAACTACAAAGAGAACTTTGAGTGAATTTTTTTGTGTATCTTGCATGAGATTTAATTCAAGTGTGATTGATCAATTGAGTGGTCAAAAAAGTTCATCGAAATCCCAAATCTAATTATACAAAGACTTGAAGGCTTTGATTGAAGAAACCCTTGGATTAATCGAAGGAATCTCCGATCTGGATAGAAGTAAGAGAGAGTAGACATAGATAATTGAGAAACAATTATGGAATACCTGTTTTCATCTTCCTTTCCTTCTCTCTATTTATTTTCCTCGCAATTGTATTGATAATTGTCATTTGCATTATGATTGTTTTTTTAAATAAAAATCTCAAAACTAAATTCAAATAAATATTTCCTTATTGCATTATGGTTTCTAGTTTATAATATTATAAATATATATAGTTGCATGATATATACTAATTTAAAAAAAAAAATCAATAAATTAAATCTCAATTGATTCAGAGTAAGTTTGTTAATGAAAAAATAAAATAAAAATTAAGAAGATCACTTAGAAATTGAATAAAAATAAACACATGTAAGTGTATACTAGTCTTTGTTTATGCTTGTAATAGTCCTTATTTAACCATGTACTATCTCATGTATGTACATATATTGTTTCAATTATCGAGCAAAAACTTGTAGCTTACTCAATAAGTTCATCAATTTTTTTATTTTTTTTTATTTTCTCAGAAACAAAACTCAATGCCTTAAATTTATTAACAAGTCTAATAATTTTAAAATTAATTTAAAATTCAAAAATTAGACCAATTAATACTAGAATTTATTGGATTAAAACTAGTCCAAAATGATTATGTGAATTTCTCATCTACACAATAATATTTTTTTGATGTTTTAATTAGGTAAACGAACTTCAAATCATGTAAAACTTAATACATTTGATTTACTTGGTAGGATTATAAAACAGATAGAAATGACATTTTTAATGGTTACTCTTCTTGAGCACCCAACAAAAATTCTTTTCAAAATAAACATAAAAACACAAATCCCAAATTAAAAGCTATGTTTAAAATTGGACATAACAACATTATTTCCCCAAATTATAAGCCATCCCAAATGGCTCTTGGATAACACTATTCAAACCTAACATATCCTTGGTAACTATAAATAAAACTAATGATTTTTTCATCCAGAGTTCCACAGGATGGGGCTTTTAATGGACTGGAACAAATGCGATCAACAATCAAGATGAAGCAGTAGGTCTACAAACAGGAAGGTCTTTTTCGAAGTTGGGTGCAGCCCGAAGAACTGGATTTCTTTCAAAGAAATTAACAGGCTTCAGATCAAAACTTGATGATACTGTTGGCATTATTGGAAAGTCTTCTTGGCATGGTATGTGATGGAATCCCAAGGTGTACCATAACACAATGTCTCTGTTCTCAATTGGACGGTTCCTGGCAATCAGAATAATGAATTAATCAAACATATACTAAAAGACAATGAAAATATCATATATGCAGAAGGCCAGTAGTTTATATGGAGCCATTATTGTACCGATCAGACCACACGGCCAGAGTATCCTCTCCCTTGCTCTGATACACGAAAAGCCCCCCAGCCCATTGTTCAGTCCGATTGTATGGAGTCACCCAGATCTATCAAATCCAATGGTAGATGTTAATTTTTTCTTGTCATGCAAAATTTGAGTTGTTAGGCCTAGAATTGGCATCACTTTGATGTAGGTATGAAGTATATCAGATGGTTGGTTTCAATTCTGGTTACATCTATTTAAGAAACTGAAAATTTGATCAAAAGCCATTTAAAATCATACCTGATTATTTGTGAAAGCACTTCTTAGCTGAGGAGGATCTTGTAAATCCAGCAAGCTAGCCGCGGTGCCACTGGGGACAATCTTGTATCCAGCTGAATTCCCCAACCTAGACCGCTTCGAAGGATTGATCACGTGAAACTCTGATGGATCATAGAGCTTAAGCTTGATTTTCGCATCACTTTCGGTCGCTGCCACATTCCTCTTGGCTTTCAAGTAACTCTTCCTGGGTGATTGGCCTGGCAGAGTCTCTTCCTTCACCAGATTGACCTTAACAAAGGAATTATCAGTGTTATCTACATCCAGATCAAGGTGGAAAGTGATGAAGTGATCATGAACCACACCAATGACATTTTCGGACACCAGAGTGCCAGACATGTCATCTTGATTAGGTGCTTGATGAATATTTTCCAAAGGGGTTCCTTTCACCATTAGCATTCCAGAGAGCCCAACCTGTTACAAATAAAATGCTTTAGCCATCCTCTCCGAGAACAAAAGATTAACGCATTGGGTACCGACCTTAACCCGAATGAGACCATCTGTTTGGAATTCCCAGTCGAAGATGTAGTCATAGTTTCCAACTGATGCCGCTATTCGAGCCACAAGGGTCACCTTAGGCCTTGCTTCCCTAATCTGTAACAAATTTAGAAATTAGAATTATGTTCTTTTTACCTTGAAACCACAGAAAAAACAAAAACATTAAGTGACTCAAGGATCCGCCCAATCAGTCAGGTTTTTCCGAGAGTTGGGCAGTAAACTTAGACTATGAAGGAGATCTAGGATTATGTCAAGATCAGTTAAATCTGTAAGATACCATGTACAGGTGATCGATACTGCAAGCCCTTTCAATTTCAAACAAAATGACAATTGGGCATCAGGAATATTCAACCTTCCAAATTTGTCAATGGCGAAAGCCAATTTGGAGAGAGATGATTGTAACCTGAAAGCTATGGGGGTGGCTCAACGGAGCCCATCACCAGCCTTGACAAAGTTGCTGATTCTAGCCCAAGCTCGTTACTACTGTTATTGCTATGGTTGCTACTTACATTAAAACCAGGAAGGAAGGTCTCAGAGTGTCGCCAGCCAACATCGCCAGTGTACCGCTCGAACACACATATCATGTTGCTCTGAATAAAGGGTTTCCCATCCGATGCCACGAAAACCCCGTCCATGTAGTACGAGTTTCGAGGACAGTCATTTAGTGGCACAAGTGCTAGTGCGGTCAGCCCTAGCCCAAACTCGCCTGCATCCATGTACGATTTGAAGTACCAAGCTTCATCTGGGTCCATATAAGGCACGAACATTTCAGAAGCAAACCCTTTGTACATGACACTCCGGAGCTCACCAGTCTCCGAGTCCCGAACCTTGGCTTGGGAAATAATCATACCGGTTCGTTGGTCAGCCTTGAGGTGGAACTCCCAATTAGCCCATTTCACTATATGTCCATCTTCGACTCTAAAACTTGGCCCCTTGGGCTGCTCCATTGAAATTGGATTGATTGGCTCCATTTCTGGTGGCCTGTCCTGGGCTGTGTATCGGTAGTCGGTGTTTGTCCCTTTCGGAACCGGAATTTCTCTGCCTGTATCTGAAATCCTCACCACCTCTTTCCTGTCGATGTCCACCGTTACAGTGAGCCCTTCAATGGGCCTCATATAGAAATTGGCCGTATCTTGAATTGAGCCGCACTGAATCTTTATGATCCTCCTTCCTTCCTCATCAGGCCCAAACCACCCACTTGAAGGCGAGATGCACGCCAAATCCGATAACTTAACGCCTCGGGCCATGATGGACTTATTAAATTCTGGATCAGATAATGGCACCCGTAAGGCCACCTGGATGTCGTCCATGGACAACGTCGGGTAACCTGAGCCCTGATGAGTCGAATGGCTAGTGACCCGGCTTGAATCCAAGTCCACCAAGAGCACTTGAGTTTTGCCATTCAATAATGCAATCACGAAGGCTTTTCTAGGGGGAAGAGGGTCACCTTTTTTCCAGCCCAGAACTACAGACTTCTCAGGCTCATCCAGTGACAGCGAGTGGATTGCTGGGAAAGAGGAAGAGAAAGGTCCATATGATGAGAGGACGGCTCGGACTTTGTTGATTTCTTGTATGCTAAGTGGGTCTAGTGGGTGATGAGTGGTCTCAGCCGAGTGAGCTATGGATTTGGGGTTCTGGGTCTCTAAGATCGAGTATTTTCTGTTCCAGGAACCGCACCAGGGTGTGGTTAGAGAACAGCCAACGTACTGTTGTGTGGTTAAAGGGTACCGTGAACATGGAAAAAGAACCAAAACCACAAGGAGAATCAAACAAAAGGGAAGATATGAAGTAGCTTGCATCTCTCTCCCGACAGAAAGACAGAAGAGTATGAACTGTATGATACAGGCAGACCGATATGAAAGGGAGAATTATGTTTTGATGGGTTAATTTGGGAATAATAACGTTTTTGGAACCCAACTTTTCATAATCCAAGATATATCCACTGTTTGGAAAAATATTAAAGGAAACATGCACTCTGGTCTGAGGTGTTATTTGATACCGAAAATACCCCTCCATGAAAGGTTGTTTTGCATTGTTCACGACCTGTGATTTAGAATATTTGGGAATTTGTTTTTTTTGGCTATATCTAAAATTTTAATGTTTACAGGACGGCTGTTTGTGGGGAATCATTGAGGAAAAAAAATTTGAGAACCACCAGTGTTTGAAATATCGAGAAATATTTCGGTATTATATCGGTATTTTTTACCGTATTTTAGGGAAATTTCCCGATATTTCCTACCAGCCCAGCCCACGCAGGATGCAAAATCTGTCCAATAAGATGCTATTTGGTAATCTGATCATGATTTGCAGGCAAAGGTTGTATTTTTCAGCCTGGCTCAAAAATCGTGGATTTAGGGTTTGTGAAATTTAAATCCAATGGCCCAAAATCAAAGAGACCCCTAGATCAGATCAAGCAAACACAGGGAGGAAAAAAAAAGCACTTTTTTTTTGTTTTCCTTGGGGGTTTTGCATGGATTTTGTCGGAAATCAAACGAGGATGAATTTTCCCGGAAATGAAATCGGGGATAGATTTTCTTGGGAATCAAACGGGATGGATTTTATTGGGAATCAAAGAGACCCCTAGATCAGATCAAGAAAACATAGGGAGGAAAAAAAAAGCACTTTTTTTTTGTTTTCCTTGGGGGTTTTGCATGGATTTTGTCGGAAATCAAACGAGGATGAATTTTCCCGGAAATGAAATCGGGGATAGATTTTCTTGGGAATCAAACGGGATGGATTTTATTGGGAATCAAAGAGACCCCTAGATCAGATCAAGAAAACACAGGGAGGAAAAAAAAAAAGCACTTTTTTTTTGTTTTCCTTGGGGGTTTTGCATGGATTTTGTCGGAAATCAAACGAGGATGAATTTTCCCGGAAATGAAATGGGGGATAGATTTTCTTGGGAATCAAACGAGGATGAATTTTCCCGGAAATGAAATGGGGGATAGATTTTCTTGGGAATCAAACGGGATGAAATTGGTTTCCTTTACCGTAGAACTTTTGACGGGGGGTTTCTCAAGCCACTCAACGGTGGATCTTTTCATCGAGCCAGGCTTGGGGACCCAACGCCATGTGCGATTGACAAAAATCAATGCGAAGTTACGCAAGCCTGCAACCACACCAAATCGCCTTCAAAGTACTGCAATAGTGGGCAGTTTCTGACCCGAATGGTACTTGCAAGCAAAAATTATTTCCAAATTCCAACTTCGAATTGAAAAGTCTGATGGTTTGCCCAGATTTCTAGGGGAGAATTGTGTTTTGGCCCAGCTGGGCCCAAAAATTAACATTTGGTCCTCCAACCACCCATATTTAAGCCCAAGGATATGAGATAGTAATTGACAAAAATACCCACTTGACTCATTTTTGTCTTTATTCTACTACTTGCCACTCTTCTTTCTTATTTAACCATTTTTGGATTTTTCATTTTTTTAAAACTCTTTTATAAATAATTACAAAATTACATTATTTTTTATTTTTAAATTATAAATAAACAAAAATTATATTAACGATTCAAAGACTATTTTGGAAAATATTTTCTAAAAAAATATTAATTTAAATAAATAAAAATTATCTTTTACATTTATTTTTATAGTTTACATTTTAGAAGTAAATAATTTAATGATTAAAATACCATTTAAAATAAATATATTCACTATTTTAATTTTTTGTACTAAAAAGTATTTTAAAGTTTTTTTTACTATTATAAAATAAAAAGTTCAATTTTTTTTTTTTTAATCTTCTTCCTTCCTTATTTTAATAACTTTTTGAACATGATTTTTAGTAATAAATTATATGAAATGCTACAAATTTGTTTATTAAGGATTTTTTTTTAATGATTTGAATTAATTGAAAATTTATTAAAATAAGAAAAAGAAAAATAAAGAAAGTGGATGGATTGAGAGTTTTTATTTTAAGTACTCGATTAAAATGATGATGGATGGAGAATTTTTATTTTAAGTACTCAATTAAAATGTTTTCATATGACCTAATTTTAGAAGTGGATTATACCAATACATAGTAGAGATTTATTTATTTATTTTTATATAAAAAGGGTTGAAAGGTATATTTACTTGTTTTAGATGAAAACAAATAACTAAAAATTATATAGATTATATTTGAGTTTGGTTTTAAAATATTTTTCTAGTTTTTATTTTTATTTATTTTTATTTTCTATATTGTCTCTTTTTGAAAATACGTCTAAGTTATGACAAATATGAAATTTGTGTCATTGTACAAGGGTATTACACTAATTGTACAAGGGAAATGTGCTAAGTGTACAAGGGTGTACAAGGCTCCTAATAGGTTTTGTATGATTTTTAAACAACTTGAATTTGATATTAAGACGATTATTAATAGTTTTTTTTTTCTTTTTTTTACCAAACTATTTCATTAAGACATTCCCTACAAAAATTAACACATAAGAAATAAAATTTTGAGTTATTTGAGTTATTGTACAAGAGTATTATACTAACTGTACAAGACAAATTTATTAATTGTACAAGGGTGTACAAGATTACTTTTTGTTATGGATTTCAAGTGATTTTGAAAAACTTTCCTATTTTTTTTCACTCAAAGATTTTTCCCCTGCTCAAATTCTCTCACTCAAGAATTGTTTTGAATTTTATTTTTAAATTTCATCATCAAAATTTTGTAATTGCATATTTTATTTTTGTAGTTTTAGCAATGTTCTTTCTTTTCACTATTTTTTTTTTTTTTTTTGTGAAATTTTATCCAAATGAATCTATATTTAAAATTATAATCATATTTATCAAAATTTTTACTTAGATTATCTTTAATTCTTTTAATATATATTTATACTCATTTATTTAAAAAATGAAAAACTATTTTTTTTTTTTTGTAAACATGTTCTATTACCTTTTAAGTAAAAAATTAGATAAGTTTGAAAGTCAATAAATAAAAAAATTAAATACCACTTTAAATAATTTTTAGATAAAATTTTATATAATATATTTTATTTGAAACTTAATTTTTAAAATTTAACTAAAAAATTGTATTGACAATTTTCTTGTTGTGGGTCAAAATACTTTACATTAATCTATCTAGATAAGAAAAATTATTAATATAATATTAGAACTTCATATCTTAGTTATTTTTTTTCAACAAATTTATCTTTTTAAAAATTTTAAAATAAAAACATTAAAAATTAAAAAGCTATATATATATATATAATAATAAAGTGAAGTGATAGTTAATTTTAAAATTTTTTAAAATATGGTTAATGTAGAAAATATAAAAAATAATTAAAAATAAGAGAAAAATATAGATGAAAGGGTAATGTAATTTTAAAATAAAAAATTAAAATTAAACTAAAAGATAAATACAAAAAGATAAAAAATATTTGAATGAAAAATCCCAAAATTTTTATCATTGCTTTTAATAAGAGCAAAAAGATTCAATATCTTTAAAAATGAAAAATAAAAAAATATTATTGCTTTTTATTTGACATAAAATAGAAATATATATTGGAATAAAAAGAAAAAAAAAAAGTTAGAAATGAGTAATACTTAATAGGGAATAGAAAAGGAAAAAAACAAAAAAAAAAATTAAAATTCACACTCACTTGTAGGCATATAAGGGATAAGGGTATTTTAGGAATTAATGAAAGACAATATCCTTCATCTTAATTTTCATACTTTGTTTGGGTCTTGGGCTTAAATATGGGTGGTTAGAGGACCAAATGTTAATTTTTGGGCCCAGCTGGGCCCAAAACACAATTCTCCCAATTTCTAGTTGGGACCTGACAGCATAAGGCACCAGAAAATTCAGCCAACTACTATATTGTGATGTTTTGTCAAATATCCCGATTTATTGCAATTCGACTTTTTCTTCTTTCTTGATGTATAGTTGTGCTTTGGCACTTTCTGTAATCTTTTCATAAATTGACAATTTTTCTTAATGTTTTATGATAAATAACTTATATTTTGATAATTTTATCACCCCATAAAAGGAATATCCCCTCTTACGAACTAACGGGTCTCGCTCCATAGAGTATAGGGCTTCACCACCATAAGAAAAAACAGCTATCAAACTATGAAGTTTGTATTAATAAGGCTGTGCTGGCTCTTTTCGTGGTGGTAGGAAGACGGAAAACAACAGCATTTCACCACCACTCAATGTCAAGCCGTCCAACCAATGGATGGTGATCCACGAAAATATCAGGACGGCCATGTCGCGTACATTGAGCAGTGTGACCCCATATTTTTATGTGTGCGTTTCCACTCAAACGGTGAAACTCATTTTTATTTGAAAAAAAATTATTTATTAAAAATTAAATTTGAAGTTGACACTTATTTTTATTTTATTTTAAAAAAATAAAATAAGAAAAAAAAAATCTTAAATGTGACTCTTAAAAAAAAAATATATAGATCTGTGAAAAATTGAGTCTAATTCAGGAGTTGGATTATCTATTGGGAATGTACGATGATAGATCGTAACACCCTTTTAAGCCCTAAGAATTAAGTTTCTACTAATTAAGTTAAATCAAGTATAGCAATTGATATATTAAACATGAATACTAAAAGAATATCAATTTAGAAATAATCAAATGAATAAGAAAGGTAAGGTGTGAACTTGAGTAGTGAGCTGATTGCTTCATGGAAAACAAGGGTTAGTAAATTAATACAAAATAATCACATGTGTCATAAAGCAAATCAAAGTCAATCAATGTTTAATCACAGATGTTGGGCCTCACCAATGCCCGATTGATTTTGCATGAATTAATCCCACAAATTCCATTGTTTTGAAACTATGAAAATTTATTCATGTTTATTTAAAATCGAGAAAAAAAATTAAAAATCAAAGAAAATATGAAAATGCATGCTGCAAGAGAAATATGGTGGTGAACGATTTATTAAAATCAGCATTTTATCGCTCAAAGAAAATCTAAGGATGAGAAAATAAAGGAATTAAAATTATTTGAAAACCAGACTTTTGAAAATCAATTTTCGAAAGCAAAAATGAAGAAAATAGGGATGAAAAATTAAGGAGATGAGGCACGTGGGAAGTGGGCGGACAATTGCTGGAAGTGAGTACTGGATATTGTCTTCAAATCCTTTTAACTTTGCTTAAGTTCTGATGGTTCACTCACATACTCTGAATTATGATACAGTCTTGAAATAATAAAATCAGGAGCCTAGAACAGTGTTTTTCGAGTTCCTAGTCTCATGGTGTTTCCCATATGTGTTATTGGACTCTCTAGCATGAATAGTATAATGTGATCAGGTGTCTAGGTGTTAAAACTAGAGGTGTCCAATGGGCCGGGCCGCTCATTTTGGGCTGTGGCACGGCACGGCAAAAGGTCGACCCGACACGACACTGTAGCAGGCAAGGCCGGCATGGGCCCAAAAGGGGCGAATCGTGCTGGGCCTAGAGAAATGGCCCGTTTGGCCCGCCGTGCTATCCCATCGTGCTAGCCTACCGTGATAAAAAATAAACAAATTCAAATATAGTTTTTTTTTACTATTTTTAAAAACAAAAAACTAACATTTTTTTTAAATTTTATAATTACAAACTTGATAAATATAAATATAAAAAATAAAAAGTATAATTATTAGATGTGTATAAAAAATAAAAAATAAATTTATTAAATGTGTTTAAAGTAACAAAAGGAATTTTTATTTAATAATGAAAAAAACTTAAGAAAAAATAACTTAAAAAATTAAATTAAAATTTTTAATAAAATGGGTGGCCCATGGGCCACGGCCCGCCGGCACGGCACTGCACAGCACGATTAGCCAGCAGACCTATGGGTTGTGCCAGGCCACCTCTTTCCTTGCATGGGCCAGCCTGGCCCGACACGATTTTTAAGTGGGTTGTTCTGGCCCGACACGTTGGCCCGTAATGGCATGGTCAACATCGGGCCATGCCGGCCTGACACAGCCCATTGGACACCTCTAGTTAAAACTCTTCAGAATTAACTCTTTTCATACCCAAAACAAATCTAGCAAGCTCAATCACAAAAATCTGCATGCCTAAGCAAAATAGGTACGCGACCTGGAGTACCATACCCATACTCGTGCCCACTGACTTTTTCCACTAAACACATTTTCCTTCACATTTATGGCCTCCAATGAGTATAGGAAAGACTGGTTGCATTTGAGATACCAAAGAACCCTCTTAACTACAATGTTATTAATTGCAGACCAATGACTAGTGGATGGGTGGTGCATGAACTGAGAGAGCTTGTTCACTGCAAAAGAGATATCAGGTCGAGTGAATGAGATGTACTGCATAGAACCAATGACTTGACGGTATTTAGTGGGATCAACTGGAGGGGCCCCATCATGCAACTTAAGGGACATGTTAGAGGAGATCGGGGTGGAAACTGCATTAGCACCAAGCATATTGTGTTTCGCTAGTAGGTCACAAATGTACTTGTACTGAGAACAAATGTACTCATTACATGCATAAAGAACAATGTAATGAGTAATATGAATAGAAGATTCACAATGCTCACACCTGGGAGAACTCCTCTCTAGAAAAAGTCAGCAAAAAAAACTCACTAATTCATCTCCTTTCTCTGTTCTGCTTTTCCCCTTCCTTCTCTTTTTTCTTATGGTTCCCTCAAGAAAAGGTCTTTTGCCAGCCCACCATCTTCCACACTTGCTACCCAAAATCTCTAAAATGTGGTAAAAAGGTGGTCCAAAATATCCCAAAAAATGAGGGTCTACAATAAGACAAAAGCCTACTCTTCTATTCTCCTTTGAAACATTCAAATTAGGTGGTTTTAGGCTTTCAATTTGCGTTGCCCGCACGCTTAGTTTTAATACAACGATATAATTTGGCCACACAGTTTGTGAGGATTTTTTATAAATGTACAAAGTTTAAAAAAATAATTCATTAAAAAAAATATTTCTAAATTTATTGTAGTTTTCACCGAGTAGAAAAGAAAGATTAGATTTGAACTAAAAATTGTCTTTTAAAGAGAATATTCATTTTCTTTTAAAAAAATTATAGGTGAAAATCGTTTCTCTTAAAGGGACAATTTCTAAAAATTCTTTAAAAAAAACTTATACACTAAAAATGTCTCTTGAAGAGATGATTTTTTTTTTTTTTCTATAAAAAATTATAGATAAAAATTATTTATTTAATTTTTCAACCAAAAAAAATTGATGGGGAAACGATTTAAAAATAATAATTTTTTTTCATGTTTTCTTATTTTTAATAATATTTTAACTAATAATATATTTTAATAATAAAATTATTATAAATATATGTATTGTAAAATTAATTGATTTTATGTTTATTATTATTGATATATCATTTATAATTATAATATTTATAAAAGTATAAATTATATTTACCATCTCATATTGACTAAAATAATATTTTGGTTTTTATCTCGATTTTTAAATGACGTAGTATAAAGATAATATAATTATTATAAAATTAATCAATTTTATTTACCAAATTCAATATATAAAAATATTTATAATTATTGGGATATATTATTTATCAATTTATTTATAAAAGCATAAATTATATATGTTTAGCAACTGATATTAAAAAAATATTATTTTATATTAAGTTAGATATTGATTAAAAAATATTTTGGTTTTTATCTCCAATTTTATCTTTAAATTAATTTAATTAATTATGACTATAAATAGAAACTAATTTAGTTTTATATTATTTTTTATTTCTCAGATAAATAATAAATATTTTAATTTTTAAACTTTATTTTGTTCATTTCACTTTTAGATTAAGGAAAAAAAAAACTATTACCAATTTTATGTAAAAATTGAGTTTATAAAAAAATAAATCTATTATCAATTTAATTTTTTAATTAAATAAATAATTATTTACAAAATAAATTTTTTTTTTGTTAGAATTTTTAAAGAAAAATTTTGAGGGAAATAATTTTTTTTTGTTATATAAATTTTTTTTTATCTATTTTCAATTTTTAATGTCATAGGTGTCAAGAAAATCGTTCAAATAAAAATTTATAAAAAGAAAATCAAGAAATCATCTTTTCAAAAAGCATATATCCAACTTATAAAAGCCTTGAATTTTAAAGACATTATATTGTAGATATAAAAACTAATAACTTGTATCGATATATGTTCAATCCTTAATAATCAAATATTTTAAATACTAAATGATCACAATTATCTACTATCATAATTATGGAAAACCAACAACCTTGTTCATAACTTCATATGAATGCTAACAAACCAACAAGTATCTAACAACCAAAAAAATATCAACCCTATTACTTGTATTAATTTGTTCAATTCCTAAACAACTGAAATAGATTCAAATAATAAATGATCAAAGATCAACTACTCTTAAAATAGAAAAGACTAATACCTTATCCATATAAATACACTAACAAACCAACAAACAAAATAATAACCATAAATATCAACAAACCTAAAATATTAAAATTCAACATTACGAGATAGTAATTTAATACTAACAAACTATAGATTAACAAGATATGTCACTAATATAAATCAACTAACAACTAATACAAGCTAACATGCATCATTAATACAAATAAATCAACAAGCAACATAATATCAATGTGTATCATCCAATGTTTTCAAAACTGGACCAGTCATTGAACCGGAAAAGTTATTGGTTCACAGTTCATTAGTCGGACCAACGATCAAACCGCGGTCAAACCGGTGACGTCATAAATATTTATTTTATTATTTTATATATTATTAAAAATTAATAAATTATATCTAAATTTTAATAGCATCTACTTTGTTTGTTGAGTTTTTTCACAAAATTTTTTACTTGTAGAAGTTATCAATCATCATATATGATATCTATAACATAATATAAGATGTTATACATTCATAATGTCAATAAACCCAATATTTATCAAATAATCAAACTATTGTTATCCTATAATAACCAAATTATCAAAGAGTTGTTAACTTAACACATTGTCCATAATAGTAATACAAATGTAAACCACAGGTCCACAACACTTAAATAATTACTCAAAATATAACATGTTAATGTTTGAATATTCATGAAAATTTTTGCATAGTAATAAATATAAAATTCATGTCTTCATTCATTTTAGAAAGTGGAATATGGAGAATGAAAATGAGCATCTTGAAAACCAAAGTTCTCCACATGAAGCCCTTTTATAACCATGCCACCACCATCCTCATCATCTACAAAATTATTGAATATATATCAACAATAAATCATTTTTGAAGAAAAAAATATAATTATTGAACTTTTATAAGTTTAAATATTCTACTAACCAATGTGAGAACTTGAACCTCCCACTTCATTTATTGGAATTGACCCTTCTTCATATAGAAAATTTTTCAATTCTTTAACATCTAGCTCTGCTGGCTGATCCTCATCAACTATCCAAAAATCGGTTTCATCAATGCATGCATAATCAATGGGATCATAGATTCTTTTCTTGTTATAGAACCTAAAAAAGAAAGGCATATAATTATTCATAATTGTGAATAAAAGAATTTAAATTCAAAACAACAAAGAAAACATTTATACTGATTTTTTAGCCACAAATTGTAATGAACATATACAAGATCATTAAGCCTTTGATGTTCCAATCTATTCCTTCTTTTGGTATGTATACGTTCAAAGACCCTCCAATTCCTCTCACATCCAGAAGACAATGTAGTTTGACTCAATATTTGAAAGACCAACTTTTGCAAATTTGGTGTGTTGTATCCATGTAGCCTCCACCATTCATCTAGTTACTATTTCACGTCAAAAATAAGAAGAAGAAAAATGCATTAGCAAGTTTAAAATATTAAATAGTAAGTAGGTAACTAATAAAAAATAACAAACACACTAATAAATGAAAATAATATTTTACCAGGTTGAAGTACTTCACGTGAAGAATAAGCAAGGTTTCTTCCAAAATTTCCTAATCGATCACGAAACAACTTCATTTCATTCATTGTATCAAGTTTGCCTTTCAAAACTTTATAATCAATAACATCCATGACACCTCCAATAACAGTTGGTTTATTACAAAAGTTTTTCTGATCATATTGGAAACATGGATTCAACCAATAAGCTGCTGAATGAATGCTTTTCTTTAGTTGTTGATCCCAACGTTGCTTTATGATCTCTGTATAAGGCTTGTAAAGTCTTTTATTGTTGTTAAACAATTTCTTAATGCCCAAATGAACCCTATACATGCCTTTATACACATATCACATCGAAAGCCTCTCATCACAATCAACAATATGCAATAAGCGCATTAGTGGAGACATAAGATTCATAACAATCAAACAATCATTCCAAAATCTATTATCCAAGATGATGGAAACTGCAACTTTGTTTTTATTATCCTTTGAATATCTAGAGTCCACAAAGAACTTACTAGTCACCAAAGCTTGCAAGTCATGTTTATGATCATGAAGACTTTTGAGTGCAATGAATGTAGCAACAAAACGAGTTGCACCAGGTCAGAGAATCTCTGACCATCCGTCTCTTTTTCTCAACCAACTTAACAAAGCAACATGATTATACACAAAAATTGCCACCTTTGATGCATGTCTTACAAGTTCAACAACATGGTCCATCTTACCAATATCCTTAAAGAAAAAATTAAGACAATAAGTTGCACAAGGTGACCAATTGATGTGTTTATGCTTCTGAGAAATCAATCTCCTCTCGGCCACATAATTTGTTGCATTATCAGTCACTATATGAACTACATTGAGTGGACCCACCCATTCAATCACCTCATCAAATAACAGAAACAAATTAGTTGCATCCTTGACAATGTCTAAAGCATCAACAAATTTCACAAACAATGTTCCTTCAAGACAATACACAAGAAAGTTGATGAGTGTTCTTTGTCTATTATTTGTCCAACCATCATCCATTATTGTACACCCAACTTTTGCCCAAATTGCACGATAAGAGTCCACAGGTAACTGAACTTCCTTCTTGGCATCCTTTAAAAGATTAACTCGCAACTGATGGTAATTTGGACCCTTACATCCAGGACCAATTGCAAATATAGCATCCAACATTGGCTTGGATCATAAAATAATCTCTCAACCGCCATATCCACTCTCCAAATAGCTTCTTTCCCAACTAATACACTCCTTATGAAAGGTTGAGCTTCTTGAGTATTTCTTAGTGCAAAATACTTATTCATTGTTGATTTTTTTATTTTTCCACTACTAGCTGCCATAGGACTTTGTATTTCTTGAACCTGTTCTTCACCTTCTGCCATATCACCTTCAAATTGTGACACATTAGGACCATAAGGATTTCTATATTCATATGTTTCTTAGGTTGCTTTCTTGGAATTCACAAACTCTTGCAAAGAATTTTTCATTCAAAATTTGACATCAGAAGGAACCGATGTACATGGACCAATATCTTTTTTCACTCCAACAAAATGTTGTTTCATTCTATGAATACCCTCACCTTTTGCAATCTTTTTACAATACAAACAAATAAGAGTTTTCCTTCCATTTACATATCTTTCTTCAGAAACATGCTCTCATGCAGGATCGGTCTTACTTCTAGTTGATTGTGAATTGGTAGTTGAATCTTGACTAGAGGATGAAGTCAAGTTTGATTTCATTTTTTATTTCTCTATCAAATTAGAAACAAAACTCTCACATTGATCTAGAGAATGAAAGTCATCAACAATTTAATGATTTATAATCAAGTCATCAACAATTTATAACAATCACATATCAATGGGTAAATTTATCTAAATGAATAATGGCACGGAGCAATGGGAGTTATTTATTAGTTTATGCAAGAAATCTAATATTTTGCCATATCACAATTGGCTCCAACCCCATCACCCATCGCCCTCACATTCAAATTAAAATGCCTTTTTCCTATGATTGCTTCACCCGTAAAGAAACTAGTCAAACTACCAAACTAATTGAACCCCCCAAAAACAAAGATGTCAAACTAGAAAGGCAGAGTTTCTTATTTGCAATTGAACTCCCCAAAAAGAAACTATCAAACTTATTGCATGAATAATGGCAATTTTTTTTTTTTTTTTTTTTCCGTTTCTTTCCCTTTCCCTCTCTTTTCTCAATTTCTGATTGAACGGATCAAAGTGCCACAACAAAACAAGAAGGGCACCTGATTAGAATGTTTTTGTTGCAATCCATACAACTCCTAAACCCAATGGTGTCACCTTTCCTCCGTTCACAGCCAACTAGGGGTGGGGGGTTTACAGGTAGCCAGGGGGTGTGGGATGTTTACAACCAGGAAGGGCGGAAGGCGAGGTACTAGCCTATCAAGGTGGTTTCCAGCGGCAGGGAGGTTTTTCGACTTCCAACGTTGCAATGGGGAACTGGGAAAAGGCGACGGCATGAAGGGTTGCCAGCTTGTAACGGCCGCCGATGGGAGCTTTCTGGGTGTCGCGTGCCGCGACACATTGAGTACGGGCATAGTAGCAAGCCAACATCTACTACGGGGGGAAAAGGAAGGGTTTGCAGTTTACAGCCGTGATTTTCATTATATACCTTCCAAAAACGACATCATTTTGATGTTGTTTTAAAAATAATAATAATTTTAATTGAACTAGCTGGTTTGTTCGATTCACCGATTGGACCACCGGTTCAAAACATTCAACCTCGATTCAATGCAATGTCGGTCCAATTGATCGGATCGGACCGGAACTATAATTGGTCGACGATCAAATCGGAACCATGACCGGTCAACGGTCAGACCGGAACCGTGATCGATCGATCCGGTCCGATTTTTAAAACCATGGTATCATTAATGTTCAATATTTTAGAATTTCAATATTTTATAACAATTTTTTCAACAACTTAAGAATAATATTAATTTTTAAAAATATATAAGATAAATTCATAATTTTAGATAATCTTACATTTTTATTTTTTAAATTTTAATATTTTTGAAATCATATTTTATACAATAATAATAATTTACTACTAATAACAATTAATAAATTCATAGTTTTATTTTATTTTTTTATATATTCTAACATTTTACAAGTCATCTTTCTTTTGTTTTTCCAAAATAATAATATAGGGCTACTATTTTTTTGTTATATTATATACATTTAAATAAATTAAATAATATTTTAGTATCATTTATACTTTTATTTATATTTTTATTTTTAGGTTTTCAATATTTTATAAGAGTTTTTCCAACAAAATTAATATTCATTTTAAAAAATATATAAGATAAATTCATAATTTCGAATAACATTATATTTTTATTTTTTAGATTTTAATATTTTTGAAATCATATTTTATGGAAAAATAATAATGTATTGCTAATAACAATTAATAAATTCATAGTTTTATTTTATTTTATTATATATCTAATATTTTATAAGTGTGTAGGGTGGGGGTGTGTGTTTAATAAAAAAATACCATCTAAAATGGTAAAATTGTATGAAGTGGTGCAGTAGTGCAAACTCTGTTAAGTGTCAAACCGTCTGAGGAGTGCAATGGTCTGTGAAATGGTACACTCGTGTGTGAAGTGGTGTATAAAGTACTGGGCAATAGTGGAGTAGTGGGTAAAGTAGTGGGCAGTAGGGGAGCGGTGTGTGAAGTAGTAGACGGTGGTGGAGTAGTGTGTGAAGTAGTGGGTGTTGCAGTGGGACAATAGTGGGCGTTGCAGCCGGGCAATGGTAGGCTAACAGATGATTTTCTCCTAAAAAAAAAATGCTAAAATAGATTTTTAAACAAACGATTTCTTTCTTGTTAAAAATCGTTTCTTCAAAAAGACCAAAATTATTATTTTGTTTTAAATTGATTAATACTTAAAAAATTATTTGTTAATGTTGATATTTTTATTCAAAATTAATTTATTGAATAATAAATTAATTTATTTTCATATATTTATACATTAGATAGTTAAATTTAAATTGAAGAATAATATTTTTAATTTTAAAGTTATCTAATAAAATTAATTTAAAAATTAAAATAAAAAAATTATTCATTTTATAAAAAATATTATTTAATAAACTAAAAAAAGAAATTGATAATAAATTTATTTTTATAAACTAAAATAAAATTGATTATAGATGTTTTTTTAATATGAAATTTCAATGAACAAGAAAGTAATAGATAAAGTTTGAAAATTAAAATATTTATTATTTATATTATAAATAAAAATAATATAAAATCAAATTAGTTTCTATTTATAATTATAATTAATTAAATTAATATAAAGATAAAATTGGCCATAAAAAGCAAAATATTGTTTTAATCAATATTTAACTTAATATAAAATAGTATTTTTTTAATGTGAGATGCTAAACATAATTTATGCTTTTATAAATATTATAATTATATATAATATATCAATAATAAAAAACATAAAATCAATTAATTTTAATACATATATTTATAATAATGTTATTATTAAAATATTATTAAAAATAAGAAAACATGAAAATATTTTGTTTTCTTTAATTTTTTGAAATCATATTTTAAAGAGATGATTTCTTTCCTTATTTATTTATTTATTAAGAGATCATTTTTTAAGAGACTGTTTCTCCTCTTAATTTTTTTTTTTTTTTAAAAATAGTCTCTTCAAGAGATTCTTTAGACTTTTTACTTGAATATTAAAATCTTTGTGTTAGCATTTGAACACCCTTAAGAGCACTTAAGCACTCAAGGAAGTTTTAAAACCTATTTCAAAACTTTTTTAGAAATATTTACTTCATACAATGTCTTAATTAAATCCAATTTACCTTTTTCGAACATTTTCATACTTACCTTTGTCATCCTAATTGATCACACAATGCTCTCAGGTCTTTAATAAAGAGTAAAATACAATCTACAAAGTTCTTAAGTTAAAATATTTGAAGCAAAATTGTCAACTTTAATAATATATAACCTAATGTATCAACAATCTCTCCATTTAACAATTTTATAACAAAATATAGTGTTGGAATCTGTACAATGATTAATGGCGAAAAATAAGAAAACGAGAAAGAAGAAGACATAAATTTAACGTGGTTCGGCTAATTGCCTACGTCCACGGGAATAGGGAAAGAGGATTTTCACTATGTATCAAATTAGGGTTACATAAAAGAGTATTTATACTAACCCTTAGTAATGAAAATTCCAAAAACATTCCTGAACCATACCGCGAAGAGCACCCCTAACCTATCATTCGCCCACAACAATAGAAGTACAAGTCTAAATGACAAATGTTATCGTTCCGTTGCATTTCGACATATGCCCATTTTTCTCCATATGTCTTTCAATCAAATATGAGTCACATACTACAACATATAGATTACATAAACCACTTGATACCCTCCTACGAAAGTTTACAAATTTCTCGATAATACTCATCCAAATCAAGTCATTTTTAAAATGCATATAATGATCAAAACGTATCTAAGAGTGAGGAATTCAAATATATCTTAGACCCTAACCAAGATCTTAATTTCATTCATCTAATAGATGATTCAAAATTAAATAAAGTATCACGCATCAACACACCGATGGACTAACCCACTTTTAAAATATTACCAAATTTATACAAATATATATCCTATAGTCATCTCTATGTTATTAAAATATCACTATTCCACTTTAGTCATCACCTCTATCAAATCACGAAGTTTTAACATCATCTTCATTGGCAAATTCAAGTCAAATGATACCATGTTTCGAAAGCTTATAATAAATTTATGATATACTACAAAATCAAAATGGTCTAATCTTCTTTTGTCTTTTTGCAAAACCAACACAAATATATGGATGACAACTTAGTGATTCTACTATCAAAAAGTTTGGTTCTCCATGATAGAAGCAAGCCCATCGATATAATTAAGGTATTATTTTATAAGAGAATTCATCATGAAATGAGAGGTGCAATTAAAATTTCTAAATGGTGAGTCCGTGACAAGGATGAGAACCATTTCTTTCACATCAATCTTCATGATGAGTTTTTCGAAAAGGAGTAGTTAGTGTGGTAGCTAGGCTTTGTGTGATTCTATCGGTTGGCAATCCACATGCATGAGACTGATGAGAGAACTACTCGACTTGGATTATAAACCAAGACATCTTATTAATGTATTCTTTAAAGCTCGCTTTCTTCTCAAGTTTCTCTTTTTACTATTCACCTTCTGGTTAATGTTTCAACCTCATCTCCATCACCCACACCATCTCTGTTTGGCTCTTTCCTTTCTCCCCCTTTCACACCTGGACTGGACTTCACATTGATCAAACCTACACTACCATATGAGTATATGACTAGGCATGTTAACCCAAATACCATGTAGTCATGTTATGAAAGATTAATTATATGATAATTCTCGGTTAAATTACCGAGAAAGAAAAAAAAATAAAAATAAAATTATTTTCTTATATTTGATTTTGTCATAAAAAAAAAAAATCAAACATCATTAAAATTAATTATGTATTATTAAATTATTTAAACTTTATATAGAAGAGTAGAAAAAAGTAAAATAAATTTGAAATAGTATATAAAAACAAATTTTTGACTTTTAATTATTTAAATTTTCTTGGCTTTGTCTCTCATTTTACTTGCAGTCTCTATTTCTTTGCCTTGTATTTTTCTTTAAAATTTTTGGGAATCAAGCATATACCCTAAGACCATGTTTGAATGTTTAGATACATCACGAGATAGGATACGAGAGTAACTAACATATCATATCTTATATTTAATCGGTAATAAGATAGGGTAAGTTATCCAATCATGCATCCTATCATTATTCATTATTTTTTTTTATATCTTGTCTATATGAAATATGTTAATATTATGCAAAGGTATTATTAGATTATCATAAATTTAATTTTTTTTATTTTTATATTTCTTATTTTATAAAATAAAATATTTTTGATTAAAAATTAATTTTGTAGTTAAAAAAGAAGAACTAAAATAAAAATGAATAAAAAATGCAATGAAATATATATTATTTTTCAATTTTTGATATTTTTTTAAAATAAAAATTATATTGTATTCCAATATTTACAATTAAAAAAATGAAATTTCTCTTATGTTTAATAATATTTATGATTAAAATATTTTAAATTTATAAATAAAAATTTATATAAGTTATTAAATATATATATAGCAAATAATACATGTATTAGTATTAAAAAAAATAATTAACTCAAGTTCAACTCAACTTAACCACTAATTTTAAATGTCCTAACTTGAGTTCAACTTAAATTAAGAAACAATCAATTCAAAATCCAATTCATTCCAACCTGTAACTTAAATTCCATTAAAATTTTAAAATAATCAACCAAATATCTAATTGGAGTTACTCAATTCAAATCCAAGTCAACCTTATGTTTTTTAAGTTTAAGTTAAATTCATATTAATTGATATGTATAATTCATAATCCACTCTCTATGTTTTAAATTTTTTTTTTATCTATATATTTATATCAAAATTAGTAAATGTGAGAGATTTTAAGGTAATAAGAAAAAGGAAAAAATGATTTATATCGGAAACAATGAAAAAATATATGATATAATTATAATTTAATATTTTAAAAAATAAAAATAAAAAGAGAATAAATAAATAAATATTATTATATAGAATAATATAAATTATAAAATATTAAATGAATTTCAAGTCAAAATCTAAATTTTCTGAATCTCTGTCAAAACTCGATCCGAATTAAATTCAAGTCTAATTTGACTATTAACAATAATTATTTAAATCATCAAAAACCGAAGCGGATTTTGATCGAGTCGTTCGACTCACACGGTTCATCGGTTCATCTCACTTGGTATGTCTGAGAATGGTGAGATTAATCCGGGAAAGTTACGCCTCCTACCAAATACACGTATTCAACAGTAATATACACCGCATAATTTTAAAAAAGGATATTACAGTTGTAAATATACGATTCTATACCTTTCTCTTTTCTTAAAAAAAATGATCCTAACCTTAATCGCATCCCCTAATTTTAGAGGCATACATATTTTTTTGGGTAAGTTTTCATGCCAAATCAGCCTGCTAGCCTGTCACTTGAATTACATGTCACGCGTGGGATGATGAATAATTTAATATTTAACTGACAATATTAAAGAAAAAATGGAAACAAATATTTGATGATACAAATTTTCCTTAACAATTCCCAAAATCATAAAGGTCATTCGGTACGTAATCGTGTTCGTGACACGAGGTCAAAAACCCCCCGGCGAACAAAGCTGGGTTTAACGATTTTAATGGCATGATGACGATTTTGCCCATAAGTCCAATCACTTTGTCTACAATTGCAAAATATACAATTGGCACCGCCCAGCCTGTATTTATATAGACAGGTCTACGGTCTAGCCAGCGGCCCATCTCAATTTCTGAGTGGAATCCAAGAAATCAAGAAAAAGTGAGGAGAGAAGATAGCAGCAAAAAGGTTGAGACTGTTTCTTCACAACACGCATCAAGGCGATAGTCGTCTGTGAAGAACAAGAGCGCAACCCCATTATGACCCACAAAACCTATACCCTTTTGTTTCTATTTCTGAGTTGAAGAATCGAGTCAGGAGAGGAGGGAATAGACTAGGGTTTGATCAGGTTCCGATCAGTTTTCTGCCAATGTCGCAGCACATGGACAACATCCCCTCCACGCCCGGAAAATTCAAGTCCGACAAGTATCACTACATTCACCGATTCCGATCCCAGTCGTCTCTCGCCAAGCCCATTCTCTGGTCATTATTCTTCTTCAGCGTCATTTGCTTTTTCTTTCTGTTATCGCCTACGTCGCCGATGTCCTCTCCCGCTGACCGGTCTCGCCGGGTTCTGGCGAACTATACTTGGGGAGGTCCCGAATGGGAAAGGAAGGTGCGGCAATCGGCGCTTGTCCGCTCTGATCACGGCCATACCGTGCTGGTGACCGGTGGCGCCGGCTTCGTCGGTAGCCACGTCTCTGCAGCGCTGAAGCGGCGGGGAGATGGCGTTATCGGCCTCGACAATTTTAACAACTACTACGACCCGGAACTGAAGCGCCACCGCCGCGACCTGCTTGAGCGCGCCGGCGTGTTTGTGGTGGAAGGCGATATCAATGACTCGGAGCTTCTTAGGAAGCTCTTCGATGTGGTGGCGTTCACACACGTAATGCACCTTGCTGCTCAGGCCGGTGTTCGCTACGCAATGCAGAATCCTAAGTCATATGTCAACAGTAACATTGCTGGGCTTGTGAATCTTCTTGAAGTTTGTAAATCTGCGGACCCGCAGCCAGCTATCGTCTGGGCATCTTCGAGCTCTGTTTATGGGCTTAATTCTAAGGTGCCCTTCTCGGAAAAAGATCGAACCGACCGTCCGGCGAGCCTATACGCAGCGACAAAGAAAGCAGGTGAAGCCATTGCTCATACATATAATCATATATACGGTCTTTCAATTACTGGCTTGCGATTTTTCACCGTGTACGGACCGTGGGGCAGGCCAGATATGGCATATTTCTTCTTTACACGAGATATTCTCAAAGGGAAGCCAATTACGATCTTTGAAGGGCCAGATCATGGATCTGTTGCTAGAGATTTTACATACATTGATGATATAGTGAAGGGGTGTTTGGCAGCATTGGATACCGCGAAGAAAAGTACAGGTACTGGTGGTAAGAAGAAGGGGGCGGCTCAATTTCGGATTTTCAATTTGGGGAACACGTCGCCGGTGGATGTGACCAAGCTGGTGAGCATACTGGAGAAGCTTTTGAAGGTGAAAGCACAAAGGAGGGTGTTGCCAATGCCCAGGAATGGAGATGTGCAGTATACACATGCGAATATAAGTTTGGCACAGAGGGAGCTCGGGTATAAGCCTACAACTGATCTTGAGTCAGGGCTGAAGAAATTTGTGCGGTGGTACATCACTTACCAGTCAAAATCGAAGAAAAAGAGCTCATGGTGAATTTCTGCATCATGTTTGCTAGAATCATCCTAAGTCATGATACTGATTGCATATGGTTTTATCCCTCTGCCAATCTTTGCATTTTCCCGTTATCTTCATACTCGCAATACTGTTATACAAGGAGGAACCATGTTCTGCAATGGATTAGGTTTGGTTGGTGGGTTTGTTTTTGCAGGGCATTACCGATTTGTATGAACAGAAAGCTAGAAGCATCCACATAGCCTTTCCAATTGTTGCTTCCCTTTTTTAGGATTTTATTCATAGTCTAGACATTGTACAGTCTGTGACTGATAGTTTACAAAATATGCTTACTGCTTGACTTTAATCATCCTCATGAAGCAGTTTTAATAAGATAGCGTTTTGCTGAATTGGGCACTTTATGAATTGCCTTATATTTGAATTTGTGTCTCTGGTAAATTTGATACCATATGAATGTAAGGTGGCCATGATTTGTTTAGCTACTTTTGATGGACCAATGGCAAAGTTAAATGGGCTTATCTGACTGTCTTAATCAGTCCATCTGATGTCCCAAAAATCTGCCCACTCATGTATATGCTACGCAGATGATTCTTTAGCTTTGTGTAAGATATGTATGTGCTCTAGATCAATTTTGTTGAACCTCATTTTCATTTTCCAGTCTAAGTTGCACATAAACTTATTGGTTATTCAGTATGCGATGAGTTGCTAAAGTTAGAGGTTGCATTTTTTTTTCTTTTGCTTGGATTTAGATATTCTTTAAAAAATCTAAATTTCGACATTACACTTTTGATTGTTGTGGGCTCTTTTTGTGTGATTGGAATCATCATGGTCAACTAAATGAACAGCTGTAGAAAGTAGTCTGAGTCCTTGAATTTCTGTCCCTGCATCTTCAAACAAACTCATTTCCTTAAGTTTCTTGACGACTTAGAAGAAGAGAGAATATTATTTTTTTCTTTTCTTTTTTAGTGCTTCTATTTGCAGTGGTATGCAATTTATTTATGTTTTTTGTTGGCAAACTGGTATCTTTTGCTTGTCTTTTTGTTTGCTAGTTTAGCAAGTTGGTTAGAAGAGCAACTCTCAAATTTTTGTTGAAGGTTCCAGGGGCTTCTATCGAGAGGGATAATTTTGGGATTTTTGATGGTTTAGAATGTAGCCATGAGCAGTGTGAAAAGCTAATGAGAAATACTGATATGTTAATATCAGTTGTAAATGTAATTATCAACAGAAACATGGGAAGATAATTGTTCTGAGAGAAACTTTGAAGATTATTGAGAGAGAGAGAGAGAGAGAGAGATGTCCATGTGCAGTTTGATGGCTCTAATTGATTCATTTAGACCATAGGGGTTTATATTTATGAACTACTTAAACATTTCTTAGTGGGATTTTCATTCTCACCTGCAGTGACCTTTAATCAAATTACCTATTATCAAACAAATTTTAATAATGAGTCAGGTTTGTTAAGAGGAGTAAATGTAACTAAATATAGCACATCTTGTCGGATATGAAGGATATAGACGAAGAAATAACAATGGTGGTGCCAATCTCAAAATTCCCTAACATTTATTGTATTAATGATGCATCTGATCTTGACGCAAATGATAATATGATAAATTTCAAAGCTTTGCGGTGATTGTCCATAAACATACCATTATTGTTTTTTCCTTAGGTTTTGAACACACAAAGTTCTAATGGGAGGTGTAGTTATTTGTAAGTTCTTATATGCCGATGGGAAATATGGTGAGGTAAGAAGAACCTTAGCTAAGTTTATAGACTCTAGAGGATTGGTTTTAATTACCCCTTTCTTTATATCAAAAGGGATTGATTCTTTGGATACAATAGACAGAGCATTCTACCTCCATGAAAAGGAGTTCATTGCAATAAAGGGTAACAAAGGCCCCTATGCTCTTGAAAAGGGTGGATAGAGATCAAAGAATTGTCATTCCACCTACAGTAGAATAGAGATATGATGTAGTTAGTTGAAGAGTGGGGAAAGCTTTTAGAGATTGACTTGAGAACTTTTCAAGTTTGTTGATCTCACAGAGGCATTTATGTGTCTTGTTGAGACGAAAGATGCAGGGTGTTGTCGGTGCTGAAGATAAATGGTGTTTGGATTTTTATCATCATGATAAAGGATAGCCGGTAAGAAGAAGTTGAGATGGTGCTTGGATTTTATCATCACGATAAAAGCGTGAGGGAGATGAAGACAAGGTGTTGTCGGTGCTATTAAAAGTTGAAGATGGTGCTTGGATTTTTATCATCATGCTAAGGCTGGCCGGTGAGAAGAAATCAAAGATAGCACTTGGATTTTTATCATCATGCTAAGGCTGGCTGGTAAGAAGAAATCAGAGATAGCGCTTGGATTTTTATGATCACAAGGAGGGTGATCGGTAAGAAGAAGACAGAGTAGGTGGATCTCTTGTTGAGTTCACTCGTGGAAGGGGCAAGTCTAACTATTTAGTGTGACATCAATTAAGGATAGGAAACACATTTGGTGGTAGGGAATGCGCCACGTAGTGGTATACATGGCAGCAACATAGATGAAACGGGAAACAGTTGTCCACCATAAATGTGTTCCAAGTCTAGTATAAGGTTGAACAAGTCTTTAAGTAAGTCCTTAAAAGTGCTAAACAAGGCCTTAAATGTGGATGTGGTTGAGAAGCTACTACAATGGGTTAGTGAGCAAATCTTTTTTAATAAAGAAAGACTAACCTCTAAGACCTAAGGCCAATCCCCTAGCCCAAGCTTTGGTCTAGCAACCCAAGCCTAAAAGCCTATCTCTCCTTCTTGTTGAACACTAAAAAGGCACAAAAAGAGTCCTTCCCCTTAATGACACTACGATTCTAGTGTTTGTCCTCATGGAAGAATTATTGAGGACTTATAAAGAAAAGGAACATGTGTTGAGACTAAGAAGTTATAATTAATCCTTGTTTCAAAACGTTAATGAAGATAGGAGCTTGGATTGTGAAGAAGAAGAAAAAATGGATTATGGTTTGTCAGACACATTCCGAATGAGAAAGTTATTAGTAGTTTAGGAGCTTCAAATACACTTTGAGGCTCACCTTAATGTGAGGTGCTATGAATTAGGATTGAGGTTTTAGCTTTAGTAGAGTAGTGTACAACCTTGAGGCTATTGCCTTGAGGCAGCTGAGGTTTAAGGCTCAAATATTCATTAGGTTTTAATGGATTTGGTGGCTTTTGATTTTTATTTTAGAAGTTTGATGGGTATTGATTAGTTTTATGCTTTGTTAGGATTTTGGCATAGATTTTTTCTTAGGTCCAGGGCCTTGTTTAAGCTTTTTACAAATAAAGTGGCTAAGTTGGCTTCCATTGACCTTTTAGAATGGGGAAACAAAAAGAAAAGAAAGAAAAGGGGTTGAGAAGAAGAAATAGTAGTTGTTAGTTGTTTTAGTGACTAGGCTCGTATATAATTATTATATTATTATTAATAAATAAAGGAAAAGGAGGATTGCAATTGATGAGTGAAACATAAAAATGATTGGGCAATAATGAGGAGGATGATAAAGCGATTAGATATGATGATAATATTTTTAGTGGATCTTACTTGTAATAGTGATGGTGATATTGAAGATATTTGATAGAACCATGAGAAAAGAGTTGGATTTTAGAAGAGAAAGGAACTAAATTAAAACTATTAAAGATGACAAACAATTAAGTTTCTTGATATGAATTTTTTTATTTTTTTTAAACATTTTTATTTATTATTATTATTATTAATTTATTTCATGTTTTATTTTTATTTTTATTTTTTATGTTTAAGTGAGGCTTATGCCTCATTCTACCTCAAACCTTATGTCTCACCTCATTTGGGCAAAACACCTCAAAACCATGTTTAACCTTTTAAATATCACTTTGGGTTATGGAAGGTTCCTCATTCTTCTTTAGTAATCTAATGCAATTGGTCCAAAACTAGATGGGACTCCTATGTTAGCTTTGGACATTTAGATGCTTGTTGCACTTAAGCCTTTTTAGTGTTGTCTTCTAGCAACCAATTAAGGAGTCTAGTGTACTACTTGATTCTAATGTTGGCAATCCTAGATCTATACTAAGAGGAAGTTTGGTAAAACTTAATACTTAATGCTTAATGATTCAAGATAACTTTAAGTTAAACTATACTTGAGCTATTCAATCATTAAGCTGATCTATGAAAGTCATTTTTAACATACTGTTAGTGTGAAATTGAGCTCTTTTTGCCTAAGCATTAGAGATTTTGCTCCCTAATTAACATGCATCATGTTTCAAAGGAGACTCTTCCTTCTTATTGGGATTAGGCCTTCTTCTCCTCTTTCCTCTCTAGATGGTTTTCATAGTAAGAGTCTTACCTAAAACAAATGGGAGTGCCAAAACACTCTTGACATCAATGTGCATTAACCTAATCAAAAGGATCTTATCTCATTAGTAGAATTGAGATAAGAATCAAGTCAAAAGACAAGGTATACTATAGAAAGAGATTTAGTTCTACCAAGCTGGAAAATAAGCTCATGAGGGCTTCTAAGGTTTTGGGTTGTAATATACCAGATTCATGAGGTTTTAGGGAAGATTGTAAGTTGGAATCTATGGGGTTTAGGGTCCACAAAGAAAATAAGGGTTGTTAAAGATTTCACTGTAAAGGATCATCCAATTTGGTTATATTCCAAGACACTAAAAAAGAAGAGTGCAACACGGAGTTTGTGAGTAGCCTTTGGATGGCAAAGAACAGTGAATGGGTAGAGTGTCATCTTGCAGAGCCTCATGTGGCATTTTTATGCTTCGTTATTGTCAACTTATGGACTTATAACAAGTGTTGGATTTGCCAGTTTTGCCAGTGACAGGACACTTTTGCATTTGGGCTTCTATGTTTAGCTAATCAGGTTGCAAAGCATTTAATCAATCAAGGAGCAAGGTAGTTGATATCTTTTATAGGAGATTTTTTACCCCATAAATTGTGTAGTGCTATTTGAGGTTAGTACTTTTTTATCACATCCTTCAGCTGTATATAACTAGTTTTGTTATGAAAGTGGAATAGTGGTGTATATTCTCTTCTTTGATCAATTCTTCTATTTTTGGAGGGACACCTTGTTTTTCTTTGTATCTTTGAACTCGTTCAATGAATTTGTTACTTCTGATTTAACAAAAGAAAAAGAATTCCATTCTTTTAATATTATTGTGGATTCCTGGATTCTTGGATTGGCTGTTATAAGGAGAGGAATGGTATACTGAAAATGTTCTGTAGAAAGAGGTTGTGATAAACACAATAGGCAGGTGACAAGAGTGAAGGATCTTAAATGAAAAACTTCTCTACCAAAAAATTGAGAGAGAACTTTATTAAATCCCCTTTTGCATTGGTTTAAAGCCCAGTTGGAGATGAAGAATTGTTCATTGTTGGGTTTTGTAGAAAACTTAAACTCTGGATCATAAGTTCTAATTCTCTTGTTTTTGTCTAGGTGTTGATGTTGTGTTCCATTTTCTTTTGGTGCCTCTTGTATACTCCTATATACATAAGTTGTGCCGCACCCCCCCCCCCTTTTTTTTTGTTGCTATTTAATATGTGGTTTGCTTAAAAAAAAAAAATTGGCATGTCCAACAAATTGTCATCAAAGTTTGGATTAGTTCACGATATGGTCAATGTTGAAATCAAGATCAGGGGCGCAACTTAATTAGGCTTGTTAACTCTCAAAAGCTATGTCCCCCTTTTTTAATATATTTCTGTGCGTTTATCTATCAAAAAAAAAAACTCTCAAAAGCTATGTGGCATCCAGCTACAGAAGGAATTGCCTGGAAATTAAGACCATTTATAACATCTTCTGCTTGCATAACAAGAGTCCTCACTGGAGGACATTGTTTCAAATATGTGCTTATCATAGGGGGTATGGGGAAATGGCACCTAAGATGTTGATTTTAAGGTGATTTTAAATATAAAAAGAAAATGTGTGATTGATTTGATATTTTAATCTCACCTGGAACTGTGGTTATACATTATGATAAATAGTTCTGTACAGTTATGAGGAAAGTGGTGATCCTAAACCTAAAGATATGATCAGTTGTGTTGGCAACTTCATGGATTAGTAGTTGCTATTGTTTTCCAATGGTAGTTGGTCGTTGTGATATTATGATTTTTTTAGCCATGGTTGTAGTTTGATTTTGATCATTTAGATGTTATGCAGGGTTTAGGTTTTGGGAGCATGTATATACTTATTGCAGAAAGTAAGGGTTTTGAAAAACATGTTTGACATCTTAAAACTATTTTTTATTTTTTATTCTTAAGAAAAAAAAAAACATAATGTTTTCAAATAATATTTTTTTGTTATTTTCACTTGTTTTCTAATTGTTGTTTTAAAAAATAATTATACATTCATATAGAACAATTAAAACTATTCTCAAACCATTAAAGAACAATTCTCAAAAATTGTTTTTTAAAATAGTTACCAAATAGGTCTTAACATATCAAGAAAAAACTTGGAACTACTGGGAACTATTTGCCTGTTTCTTTCAAGGGAAAGCTCCAGTTCTAGGTAATGAAGAACTCCCAAGTCAGGATTATATCCCTGCTTGCAGTCCTTATGTGCATCTCTGGTGTCCAAGTTGATATTCTTGTGAATTCGTGACACAGCAGATGCGCTTTTGGTGAGTTCCTTTCCTTAGGCTAGTAATTGACTGCTTTGAAGAGATCTGTGAGTTTTGAATAATCATTTGATAACCAATAAAAGGCGGAGATTATGTAATTCACTAATCATTTGATAACCATATAAAATTCAGAAAACTACAGAAAAATAATGTAGCCGACCTTTTAGAGGCTGTGGTTACCTTCCTTGTAGATTAGGAATGCACTAATTTAGGAGAGTACTAAGCTGTAGTGTTGAATGCTAAAAAATAGGCAACTTAGTTGGCTGGAACCAAAAGAACAGGACTGGCAAATCTGAGCATGAAGCAGGAAGGCTCCTGCCCGAGAGGAAACCTTTTGTGTTCAATTTGGAATTTCCTTTTTTCTTTTTTTCTTTTTTTTTTTCCCTTTTTTCACACCCCGGCACTTTAGATTGGCAACAGGTTGTTTTTCCCTCTCTAACAATGTATATTAAAAACAATAGCTCAGTCACTGTGTGCCCTCTCAATCAAAAAGAGAAAATTAGACCATGTTTTGTAATTATTTTTTAAAATAATTCAAAAATAATAATTTTTAAGAATAATTTTTAAAATTATTCTTTAATATTTCATAAAATAAAAATCTGTTTAAAAATCTAAAATTATTTTTAATATATTTTTAATATTTTTAAATATATTTTAAAAATAATTTTTATGTTCATAACTTTATTTTTAATCATTATATATATTTGCATAATTATTCTTTAAAACAATTAAAAATAATTAAAAGAAATTCTCTAAAAATATTTTATTTTTTACAATAGAAAATAAAAAGAAAAAAATAATAATTTTTAATTGTCAAACCTGTTTTTTAACTTTTTTATTTTAAAAATTGAAAATTATTTTTAAAAACAGTTTTTAGGGCTTTAATTTACAGGAAGATTTGGAAAATAGACTTTTTCAAAAACCAGACTTCCTTTCTCCCATTTATGACGGCATGCAACGTGTCTGAGACGTCTAATAAGTAGGCAGATAAAGTGAAGAAATTCCACGACTCAAGTACAACATCTTCCTCAATTCCTTCAAATAAAACTACCTGTGTCCGGGAAATGGAGCCAGAAAATAGGCAGATTCAGAACTCATGTCTTACAACATAACTGCTTGATGACCCCTTCAACTATATTTGAATTTCAGAAAGTACAAGAAAAAAAAAATTTATGGTAAAAAATGCAAAAGAAAGTCAAATAGAATTAAAATTATTAAAAAAATTATATATTTTTAAATGATTTAATTTTTATATAGAAGAGTCAAAATAAGTGAAAAAAAAATAAAATAATATATAAATATAATTTATTAATTTTAAATCTATTTTTTATTCTTTTCTACCTTTTTTTTTCTTCTACCATTTCTCTTAATTTTCTTTTATCTCACATTTTCCTTCAAACTTTCTAATAACCAAACATAACCTTTATGTCGGGCAAGTGAATTAGTTCATTTCTTAAGACACAACTACTTGATTACCACTTCATGTCTTAAGACAGGTCTATTCAAACACAGCTGCCTTGCCTCGATCTGGCAGTCCTTCATGTTTTAAGACACAACTGCCTGATTATCCTTTCATGTCTTATCACATACGATGTTAGTTCTTTATATTTTAAGACACAGTTCTTCATGTTTAGACACAACTGACGTTCAGACATCAAAGGATCAAAGGTCTATATAGACATAACTTCCTAAATCAAGTAGCTATTCATGTCCTGGGACACAACTGATATTCGTTCTTCACATCTTTAAGACATAATACAATTGTCTTATTATCCTTTCATGTCTTAAGACGCCACCAATGTTTCTCCTTTGTCTTATTAAAAACTTCATATATTTTTATTTGGACAATAATTTTTAGATAAATTTTTATTTATAGTTTAATAAATAAAAAAAACATCCTTTAAGTCATCTATTATAAGTCCTATCAATGTCGATGGAAACCCAAGAAGTTCACTAATATTGGACTACAAGAGATGGCAACAAAAGATATTGATCTACCTTATGATACTAAATCTTGTTCAGCACCTTTACAAGGATGCCCCCACATCAAAGAATGTTTAAACTAATGGTCAAGTGAGCAAGTGTGAACAGTGGTGGAAGCTTGAAATCAATCTTACTTCCTATGCAATAACTACATCCTTAATAGTTTAGACAATTTATTATAAAATGTGTTGTCTATTAAGGATTGCAAAGGACGGTTGCTTGAAGAAATTCATAATTGACTAATTTCTAGACTTCAAAATGATAGATTTCAAGACAATCATCAGCCAAGTCCAAGAACTATAATCATTCTAAATGACCTACTTGCAGAAAAGATAGTGTTTGGTAAATCATTTCAAGTTGTAGCTATAATTGAAAAATTACCACCTTAGAAATATTTCAAAAATTACTTGAAGTAAAAGTGCAAGGATGTAAGGCTTGAATACAAGGCAAACTTGATGCAAAAACACTTGCAAGAAAAGGAAGCACTCTAGTGAAGAAACTTGTCAGAAAAAAGGCAAGTCCAAAAAATTTAATGGAAAGTGTTATTTGGAACAAACTAAGTCATGGAGCTGAAGATTATCACTTCAAAGAACATAAAGAAGAACCCAGTATATAAGATTGAAGAAAAAAGGTTGACAACTGGTGCATCACATTTGAGGCTTACTATTGTGGTGTTTGAAGTCAATAGGAACCCTAAGGAATGGTGGATAGACACTAGAGCTACTTATCATGCATGTTATGATAAAAAGATGTTCTAAGCTACTTGTCATGTATGTTTTGATAAAAAGATGTTCTCTTCATATGCACCAATAAAATAAATTGAAAAGAGTGTATGGATAATTCAACTACTTCCAAATTGAAGGCATAGGAAAGACAGTATTGAAGATAACTTCAGGAAGGAACCCACTCTCAATAATATGCTATATGTACCTAATATTCCCAGGAATTCAGTCGCTAGTTCATATAAAGTAAAAATGGATTCAAGATAGCCTTTGAATCTAATAAGTTTGTACTCACCAAGAATGGGAATGTGCATTATACTAAAAGATTTCAAAATTAATAATCAAGCTAGTCGTTATGCATATTTGCTTGACTCCTCTAATCTATGTCATGATAAATTAAAGAATACAAATTTTAATTCTTTACTCAAATTAATGAATTTAAACTAATGACCTAACTTTCACATCGATCCAAATTATAAGTGTGAACCATGTGTAGAAGTTAAGTTAGCTAAACCACTATTTTATTCTATTGAAAGAAGGAATACTGAACCTCTAGAATATTCACAGTAATATCTATGGATTAAAGTTCGTGCAAACTAAAGGAAAAAAACATTTCGTTACTTTTATTAATGATTGCACACGATAGAATTATGTATATTTTCTAATAAGTGAAGATCTGATCATGGAACTGTTTAAACACTACAAGAATGAGGTTGAAAATCAACTTAGCAAGAAATAAAGATAGTAAGAAGTGGTAGAGGTAGAGACTATGAAGCACATTTGGGGTGAGTTCTATTTGGAACATGGTATTATTCACCAAACTACTATTCCTTACCTTAATCAAATGGTACTGTTGAACACAAGAATTGAATATTAAAGGAGTCAATGAATGCTATGTTGATAAGTTTTGGTTTACACGAAAATTTGTAACGAGAAGCAATTCTTTTCATAAACAACTTAACAAAATACCACACAAGAAAGGACGTGTAACTCCATATAAATTATGGAAATGACAAAGCCCATCTTATAAATATTTGAAAGGGCGGAGGTGTTTAGATAGACAGTTGTTCCTAATCCTAAGATTATTAAGATAGGGCTTAGAACAATGACCATGTATTTATCAGTTATGCTAATAACAATAATGCACATTGGGTCATAATATATAAATCACACTCTTAATATTCATGAAAATGCAATCATTAAATCAAGGTATGCATCATTTTTTGAGAACAACTTTCCTTGTAAAAGTGTATTAGAGAAAGGTTTTCAAAAAATATCATACAATACTACTAACAGTCTTCATAAAACTGTTGAAGTACCTAAATGCCATAAAAGGGCCCAAGTTGCTAAGTCATTTAATCTTGATTATCTAACTTATATATTTAAAAATAAACCTCAAACATTCAAGGAAGCAATGGGGACTCCAAAAGCTCCATTTTGGAGAGAAGCTATCAATAGTGAAATTGAGTCCATCATGCTAAATGAAAATCATACATGGAAGTTAGTGGATCTTTTGCTAGGTAATAAGTATTTAGGCTACAAATGGATTTTTTAAAATGAAATAGAAGGTTGATAGATCAATTGATAAATATAAATTGAAATTAATTTTAAACAAAGAGAAGACCTAGACTTTTTTTATACATATTCATCAATCATAAGAACAATTTTCATTGGAGTGTTAATTGCAATCATTGTATTACATAATCTTGAAATTCATCAAATGAATGCCAAGATAGCCTTCCTAAACATTGAATTACAAGCAAAGATCTACATGGAACAACATGAAGAAGGGCTATTGCACTTGGACAAGACAAAAAAGTGTGTAAGCTTGTCAAATCCTTGTATGGATTAAGCAAGCAACAAAGTAATAGAATGAGAAGTTTGACAATACTACATTGTCAAATGGCTCCAAGTTCAATGACTCTGATAAATTATTTAACACATCAACCAGTTTTGTAATAGTATGTATCTATGAGGATGATATGCCAATTTTAGGTAGCAATAATGACATCCTTAAAGCTACCCAAGAAAATGTCGACCAAGCATTTTGCTATGAAAGATGTGCCTATAGAAAATGTTATATTAGAAACTAAAATCTCTAAGATGTCTAATGGACTAGCATTATCTCAATCACACTATATAAAAACATGCTTAGGAAATTTAATAAATATGAAGATAGTCTAATAAAAACAATAGCAAACTTAAATCTACACTGAGTTAAAAATATCAGTCAAAAAATATCTTCATTAGAATATTCATGCACCATCGATAGTGTAATGTATAGCTTTACACACTCAAACATAACATACAAAGTAAATAAATTGAACAGATTTATAAAACAATCCAGGAAAAGTTCATTAGAAGGCAATAACCAAGGTTCTTATATACCTAACATACACTCTATATTATGGATTATGCTACACAATATATTCAATTGCACTTGAAAGGTTTAGTGATGCAAATTAGATATCCGATGTAAAGGATACCAGATCCACCAATGAATATTTACTCACAATAGGAGGTGGGATTGTATCATGGAAGTCTTAAAAACAAATGTATATTGCCAAATCTATAATGAAATAAGAATTTATAGCTTTAGATGAAATAGAAGTAGAATGACTTCATTATTTCCTAGAGGACATACACTACTATCCACAACTTGGGCTAGCAATAAGAATACATTGTAAATAGCATATACAATGATAAGTCTAGACATATATATCAAGTACACAGTACTTTTAAGTGGTTAATTTCAAATGGAATAATTTTCATTAATTATATCAAATCAAAGAACAACCTAGCAAATACACTTACTAAAAGCTTGTCAAGAGATCAAGTTAACTACTTATCAAGAGGAATGAGATTAAAGCCTATGACTAAAGAACCTTCATAATGATAACCCAACCTAGTTGACTAGATCCTACGATCTAGATTCAAAGGGACAAATAAGTTATGAATGACTAAATGAACCTCTAGAGGGATACTCTCTACTAGTTGCTCCTATCATGAAGTAGTGCTAATAAATCTTATAACTTGGACCAATGTGGTATTGACTAGAAACTGTTAATAGGAATCAAATGCATGAATGTGAAAAGGTTGTTTCTGTGAAAATTTTTAAGATTGAAATTCTCTAGAACACTCATGAAACCAGAAGTTGTTTAGGGCCAAAATAAATACAACTAGAGAATAAAAGATGTCCAAAAGTGGAGTTGCAAAAAACCTATTTATTGTCTTGGCTTACATGAATGGCTAAATGGTTAAGATATCGCATTCATTTGTTAGCTAATAAATCCAATAAAATCAAACTAAGGATGGTTTGAAATCACAATCTACCTTATCTTGATGCAATTTATCTCTATAATGCTCTCTCAAGTGTGAGCATTTTATTTGCACATAACAAGATAATTTCTATTCAAGTGGGGGATTGTAAAAAAATTGTTTACAAAAATAACAAAAAAAAAAACAATTTTGAGCAAAAATTTAAACAAGCGTTATAGACATTTTAAGATGGGTTAACATTGAAATACATTCACGAGTAGATGAACGTAATATATTTACATGCTTAAAAACGAATTTATGCATAAATAAGAAATTAAACTCAAAGTAACCTATTTGAGCGTAGGAAATGTGGAGATAAGAATGAAGATAACAAGGGTAATTAACATATGACTGACCTATTTGATCATAGGAAATGTAGTGATAAAAATTGAAAATAAAAAGGGTAAACCAGAAGATGGTTTTATAAGCATTGAGTTGACTTGAGCCCACATACCTGTAGGCCAACCAGGAAGCTGATTCCATTTTGCATCTTCCGTACATCCTGGCCTTGATTAACCCATTGCTTATGAGTTTTATTATGTTCTAGTTATTTATTTATTAAAAGATATCCATATATTTTTATTTAGACAACATTTCAGATTAAGTAGTTTAGACACAGGAAAACTCCATTCAGTTGTCCATGAAGAAAAACCTTCTGCTACAACATAGAACATCAACATGACAGTGGTTGTTGGAAACCAAAAGTTTACCTTCTGACCCAGTCAGGGAAAGTAACTCCAAGAATAGTCTAGCACATCTTGGCAGTATCTTTGATTTTCACTTTCAACCTCCCAAAAGATGTGGTACATGAGTAAGGTTATAAATTATAATCACAGAGATAAGATGATTCTTAGTAGTTTTGAACTACAACTGAATACTTCTAGAGAGACCGTTGCCCCTCACAGTGAAATTGAATTGTGGATCCTCCAAACTAGAGATCCATGCCTATGTAGAAAAGGAACAATAGACTATCCACAAATTAACTGCATTAGAATTCCATCAGGGGGCCTTCATACACCACAACAAATCCTGAATTTAGATGTCACTCTGTTATTGTTCAGGAAACTGACAGGCAGATGAAAATTTGGGTACCAGTGAAAAGTCAGAGACATGTGGTGACACTACTTCTGCTGTTGAAAGCTCAGGCGGTAGATTGCCGAGAATGATTATACTGCTCTTGGGAATAGAAACCTGCAAAAGTGAACAGATGAAGAAAACAATTAGTCTAGAATTAAGTAGACCACAATGTAAATGATTTTAATACACATCATGCCATTTTAAAAGCTTGTGTATATTAAGCACATGCACCTTCAATTAGAACTGGTGCTTGTAGGGAAGGAACTGGAGCTAGTTAACAGAAAATTTGACAAAGAAAACAAAAAAGGAGAATGGAAGATTTGAGTTGAGAAGGAAAGCAACCAAGGCATGCAGCCCTAACTTAGCTCAATACAATTAACCAGTAATGTATATGTGCAAAACATAGTGGGGGTCTTCACCCAGTCCACTGCTAGGTCTGAAACCCATGAAACACAAACAGGTTGAGGCTCAACTAGTTCTAATATGAGCATGAAAGATAGCATAGGAAACATAAGAGAAATATCCCCATCAAATTTGATGCAAAAATGCTGGAGATGGTTTTAACAGAACTTCGATATCTCACTCATGTGAGCAGTCTGCATCGCAAGACATGACTATGACTATTTCCAAACTAAAAATCACCCCACATGTTAAGGAAAGCACAGCAACAGAAATTTGGGCAAGAAACATTCATGCAAAAGGCATACTCTCCTCTACTATGCAGAAAAAGCATCAGTCGAGGCAACCTTTGTCATTGGACTTGGCTGCCCTGAGAATCAAAACCTAAATATTGCTAAAGCAAGCATCAGAACTACATTCTCAATGTTCAATGATACTAGATGACCATAAAAAATTGAATGTTTGTGACAACACAGTTTTTAAAATAGAAGCGTTGCACAGGATCCCTCTCCCATCTCTGTTCCCTCTATTGGGATCGTGTCAGTAGTTTAGCACCATCATTTGCTCAAAGGCTAATGTTTTGCAGCAGGGGTTTGTCTTCTAGATTAAGCAGAAACAATAGCCGCCTTATGCCCCATTTCAACACCTTTTCTAGGTTTATACATATAAAAAACAGAACAAAAAATAATAACAGCCTTACATCATATTGGTCTCTGTTCATTAGAAACCCACAATGATGCATCCAAAGCTGCAGGTTTACACTTATAAAACTTCCCACTACAACGAATCTCATAGCATAAAACTTATAAACTTAAAAAAAATAAATAAAGAAAGAAAGAAAGAAGAAGAAGAAGAAGAAGAAAAGCAACAACATCTAAACATTATTATTTTGAATGGCAAAGAAACTCAGTTACTTGCTACATTTTAACCACAACAGATGGAAAAGAACTGCAGAATTTGCAGGAGGGAAACAGCAGTGATGTTCAGACAACTCGTTTTTGAAAATCAAAAAGTTAAAACAAATGAGAGATTGAATACACTTCAAATATTTAGAGGGTATTATTTTTGTCAACTTGATTGGGATGAAATGAAGAAACCCTGTCCAAATTAGCACAAAAACCTTCTAACTGATGTCAATACAATTATAACAATATGACACTGCAGGCTTGCATTTTAACATGCAAGCATGGAGCAAGAAATCCAATGATAATAATAATAAAATAAATAAATAAACAAAAACAGCACTGAGGGGCACAGACAACACTTTGGATGAATATCTAATCATGTGAAAAAACAGGCCCAGTTGAGATCAAAAGTTCACAGGTTGATCCATTAAAATAAGTGCCAGCTAACTCAGGTTCACTTAATCAGCCTCAGGTTGGCATTGTTACAACTTTGCCCAATATGGCAATCACAGTCAGCTAAACTACTCATATCTCTCATCCAACACCAAGAAAGGAGAGGGTTTTGTTCAGTATTGCAATATTAGGAAACTTCATCACCCATCTTTCTATGCAGAGCTAAGGGAGGGGGGACTAAACCATCAGTTTTTCTTTTCTTTTTCAATTTTCCCCTCGGTATGATAGAAGTTATCCCAGACCAACCATCCCAATGTGACATACAAAACAAAAAATAAAAATAAAATAAACAAAAAGAGGAAGAAGAATAAAGAAGAAGAAAAATGCACCAAGGATAAACTCATTATCATATAATAACTCTGCATGTTTAGCAAGCTTGCCTATTGTCTCAGATAGCCTATTTGCAGTATGAGTGGCAATCATAGGATAAAAACTTCTGAAGGATCACTGCAACATGCTATTAGAGTTGTTGCCCATGTCAGCTTAATATATATTGTTGGCCCACCATTACTCGACAGTTTAAGCTTTTTGGGTGAAATTGGTAGCTTAATAAGTGTCCCAGCTTGTTTTATAGGAGGTCATGAATTCATACCTTACCACTTATTTATTTCCTCCATTTATTAAGCTCACATGCAAGCCCAAAGAAGAGATCTGGAATATGACAGAGATTGTAACAAGAGATCTAGGATGGGGTTGAGAAACAGGTTTCCTTACAAGTTCTCTTTCCTGCAAAATATGGAAAAATTCAAAATGCCAATAAGCCTATCTAGGTCCAATCAATGATGAAGCAATGGAACTAGCATGCAAAATGGTCTTTCCCAATAAACACAGAAAGAGAGAGTACAAGAAGAAACATAGTAAATAGAAGGCAAACCTCTCCATCCATCCCTCTTCCGTGCCTGTGAAGCCACAACATGAGGAATCTCTGAGTGGCAATAAAGGAAGAGAAGCAGATTAAAATACTTATCAAGTGAATACTCCTTCACCAAAAAGAAAAAAGAAAAATGAAAAAAGAACTCCATTTCATAAAATAGAACAAGCCATGTGGTAAGCCACAAAAGTAGGCACTAATCTAAGAATAAAGCAGTAGCCACCTCAACATTGTGGGAGGCTTTCAGCTAAGAATAAGCCAATCTTGATTGAGTAGCTTAATCTAGAAAATGACAATTAATTACTCCATTTAGTTATTTTTTCTACAATTTGATGCACACAGTAGTAAGAAAAGAACAGTAAACTCTGATGCACCCTAATCTTCATTAGTTAGGAAAAGATTTATCCTACTGAAACCAGGTTTCTCATGCATGGGAATATTTGATAGGAGTGTAACCAAAAAACACCACAAAATAAACAACCAAATGGAGGACAAAAACAGAGAGAGACATGAAGATGAGTTTCACATTATTACAATAGTGTATCATTTCTCTCTACCATTTTGCCAACAAATGGCCAAGAGAAGAAACAGTAGTTTACAGCAGATGTAGATTTCAACTTTTAGGCAAAATGTCTGTCAAGGGCAAAAAGGCCTGAGCAATGAGCGCCTGAATTTCAAATTAGAATCCAAGAAGCAGGCAATCAGAAAACAGAAGTAAGGCATTCAACATTGCAATTAACTCAGAACCACCTTCCAACTTTCTATTTGGCCCTGTTTCACCATTGCACCCTAAAAGTTGAACCTTTTGCTTGAACATTTTAAGGTTTAACATAAATAGACTAATGTTCTAAGTTCAGAGTGTTGGTGGCTGGCTCCCTGAAATCCTTATCCTTCACTGGGGATCCGTGACTAGATTAGACACCAAGCATGACACACAAAGTGTTTCCACTTTCACTTATATGAAATATAACTTATGACTTCCTAACAAAGAAAGTAATACAAAAATGAGCCAATAAATACTAGGATGAAAATAAGGGATGCTTACCAAGTTACTAACTCCTAAGGCAAATGACAAGGATTTCAGCAAAAGAAGATAGATACTAGATAACAAAATCCCTAATTCTCCGAATTTAAGATAAGTTGATTGCCTCGTTTTCTAAAACAGAATGTTGCTTTCAAATAACATGCCATTCATACAATTACCCACCTAATTCAACCGAGAATCCAATTGTATACCCTACCAAAAGCAATAATAGTTTTTCTATGGTTTTATCCATTGCAGCAAACATGAGCAAAAAATAAATTAACTCTTCTTTATCTACTTACAAAATAATATTCATTTTCTTTGGTTCCCTTCATACAAACTCTCACCAATGCCTTGCCAAGATAATTTTATACAAACTTTCTCAAGCCACAAACTCAAACGCAATATGTAACAATGAAAAATTACTCAGTGAGATTTAGAAGATCTCAAATCAGAATCCAGTTCCCACCAAGCACAACTGTCTTTCTCCTGCATAAAATTATCATCTTTCCCATAAGCACCTTCTATGATTTCCCTATCGTCAATCTCAAAATCAACCTCACCATCCAAACCATGCTCTTTTTTCTCCATTTCTGGATTGTATGTCCACTCCAACCTTTTTAAAATATCCCGGTCCTTCCACCTCCCCACAACTGAAGCACCCTCCTTCTTTGCCTTACCCAACATGACTTCCTTCCATGAAAATCCAGCATCCGCTGTCCTCTTCAAAACCCCATCATTGCTATCTCCAACAACAACAGTCTTGAGACATCTCAACTTTGCCTCCCTCAAAACATCCACAAAATCGGAATCATCAGATACAAGGACTACACACCCAACCCTCCTCTTATCCATCATATCCACAATGTGGTTCCTCAATGCAGTATCGGCAGCCTGCGGCTTATCCGAAACCATTCTAACCCAATACCCAGCTCGTTTCAACTCGTCCCCCAAACCATACCCAACTTTCGGCGTCAAAACGTCCCTCACTGCATTCCTATATTTGTCCATCTTCATCGCAAATTTACCCACCAACTTCACCCTCCTTTTTCCTCTAGCTGACTCAATCTGGTTCAACCTTTTTGCCTGCTCACGCTCATGAATTTGCTCAAAATGATTGATAAGCTTCTCATTATTGTAAAATCTCCTCCCACAGACTCGACATAGATAGGGTTCAACACGTGCAACCACACCCCTATTCTCCAAATGATTCAATAGCTTTCTCTCTTTTCTTTGCTCTCTAACTGCAGATGGAACATAGCTGAAGGCATGGCGATTTGCATAGGCAACCATGTAGCGGACTACTCCGAAAGTTGAGGCCACCGCCTTCAGTCTAACGGCAGCATCGTACGGTGGAAATGAATTTGGGGGTTTGTTGTCTAAATCCCAGAAAATTGCTACATTGAATGGTGATTGGTTCGAGGAATCGTGGTGAAAACTGTTGAATGAACTTAGGGCTTCAAATCTTTTAGATTGGAGTGTATTCAATTTCGAAAGAATCAAAACACTGCGAAGTCTAAGCATACCTGTGATGGGATGGCCGTGTGGGTTTCGGGATTATGGTTTCATGCTTCCATTCAGAATTTCCTGATTAAGCTCGGAGTAGTATCGGGAGTTCTATTTTCTACCTGATTTTCTTTTATATACTTTCTTTTTTTCTCCGGGGAAAATTCCTCTTTTTCCGTAATTTCAAATACTTTTTTAGAATTATATCTGATTTTTTATTTTAAATCATTATGGATATTTAATACATCGTCCAAAAAATAAAAACGTGTTATATTTAATATATCTGATTTTTTTATTTTAAACATTTTACAAAAATAATTAAAATGTGTTATAAAAAACGTTATATTTTCAAAACAAATTTTTAAAAAATCATTTATGGTCATAAATTTTTAGGATAAAAGACTATTTTTAAAAATAATTCTCTAATAAACTCTTATTCTTGCGGTTCCCTTCAACCTCGACTCCCTCATCCACTTACAATTTTAAAAAATAAAATAAAATTAATTGGTTCATACCTTTCTACATGAAAACAAATTCAAATAAAAATAATTTATTTAGTCATATTTGATTCCTTTAAATTTTAAGAAAAAATTTAAAAATGATAAAAGAAAGAGAAAAAATAAATTTAAAATTTAAAAATTATTTTTATTTTTATTTTTTAAATTCATTTCCTTTATTCTTACTTTATTATATAAATATTAAATCATTTTAAATATACATGTAGTTTTAATTAAGAAGTCAAACGGGAATCAATGAGCTTAGTGAATGTGTTACACATCCCAACCAAAGCTTAAAAAGAGTTTTGAGCCAAAATAACACGTTAGAAAAAAATAATAATAAAAAATACACAAAATCAAATTAATGCATTTCAATAACTAGGATATTCATGTAATCTAAGATTTTTATTTTTTATTTTTTGGTCACAAAATCATAACTATAATTTTAAATTTTCTTTAGATATATCAATTATAATTTTAAGTTTAAATTTAAAATCATAATCATCAATTATAATTTTTATTATTTTAAAAAAATTAAAATCATATTTATTATTTGCAATCTTATCACATGGATACTTACGTGAATTTCATGTATTAGTTTAAGAATTATTTTGATAGAAGGTTTTAGAAAGGTAGAAGAATGCCTTCTAGACTAGACTTGTATTTTTACCCTTACGTGAGGAACTAAACTATAGCTTGTTAAGAATGATGTTTGGGAATTAATCTAAATATTTAAAATAGTGGATGTGATTGGAACCAAGTGAGGCTCAAGACTAAGATGAATGAAAATGGAGTCGATACCAAACAAAACAAGACTAAGAACAAATGCAACAGGAGGACGTAGACTTTGATGAGACATTCGATCTGATCCAAGGTTAGACTTTATCATATTGAAAGGGAATGAAAACTTTTGATGGATATATAGTATATTCACTACTCACTCCCTTTAACTTCATAAGCTTGTGTAGAGATGGAAAAGGGTCTCGCATGCTTAGGGCCCAAACCCGGTGACTCGGACCAAAAACCCCCACATGAAATAAATAAATAAATAAAATTAAAAAATTAAAAAATGCCAAAAACTTCTTGATCATCAACTTTGATTCAAAGTAGGTTTAATATTTATAAATCAAATTTTATGAATTTCAATTTAATAAGAGGTTAATTTTAGATTTTTATGCCTAACAAAAATCCACATCTCCCTATAGTTTGCGCCAAAAACTCAAAATTTTGATGGACAGTGGGGGCTAGGGCTTATGCCCAAGAAACCTAACGCAATTCTGTCCAACAGTGGCAAAAGAGAAGATAACGCTGACATGTAGTTGAAGACAGCTCCGTCATTGACCGTCACCCTAGCCAGCTCAATCCACGTGGTCCCTCGTCTTCTCTTCAAAACCCCCATAAACAAATTGCTGAATTTGAAGATCACAGCCACAACCAGGTCGATCAATCAATAATATCGGGAGGTATCAAAGTGATAGATCAAATCGGAAATGGGTCTGTGATATGGGAGAGTGCTACTAATAGTAAAAATGAAAGGCGTCTTTTCGGCGCCAGGAGATTACATCCACTTCAAGTCTCAGGTCCCTCTTCACAAGATCCCCGTACGTCTCTCTCGATTTCCCTTGTGATTTTTTCCCCATTTTTCTTGATTTTATTTTTTTTGTGGGTTTCACTCTGCTTGTTTTGTTTCTGGGGTTGTCTTTGTTTGGCTCTAGTCTCTCTGTTTCAATCACGAGCATGTACGTTTCCTAATTTTATACGCTGAATTTCGATTTCTGGTCTAAATTATGTGAATTTGGATATGGGTTATAGTTGATTAAGGTTGGTTTTTACTCTTGAGAATGATATTGTTTCCAAGCATGCCTTTTTTCTTTTCGGATAGAATTCCTATGTTCTCAGTCAATTATTCGGGTGTTGATGAGCGTTGATTTAGGTTTATTTGTTAACCTTCTGTTGAGATTTCGGTTCTTTAGTCTCAATTTTGTGAATTTGGACATAGGTGTGTTTGATGCATACTTTCGAACCATAATTTACATTTTTTTAAAGGTCTTGTAGCTTTTGCTTGGGCCCTGGTTTCTAAGTTCTGAGTCAATTTCATGGTTTCTGATAGGCATGGATTTGTATTTGTTGGACCATTTTTGTAGAGTTCTGAATTTCTTAATCAAAATTAATCAATTTTGATGTGGTTGGGTTTAAATTCAAGCTTCAATACCCTATTTTGCACATTTGGGATCTGGTTGAAATATAATTTTTCAGTCTTCTAGGCAATTCTTAGATTCAAGTCACTGTCCTTGGCTTGGCATTACTTTTATGTATCTTACTCGTATAGTGACTTGGGTTTATTTAACTTTCTTAATCATTTTGATGAAACTAAGGTGGTTATGTTCTAGAAAAATAGTAACTTCTTTAGCATGCTTGGCTTCTCATGGGCCAAATGCAACTTTTATTTCCATAACTTCATTGTCAGGAATTATGATTTTACTTGTTGCACAATTCATGTGGTTGTTGGATGTTTTCTTGCTACAAATCGGAAGCACTAATAATTTTTTGTTTGAATCATTTCAATTTTTGGTATTGGGATTTTATTTTTTGTTGTATACTTGATACGGTTGTGGATTATTCTTGCTACAAGTGAGAACTGGTAATAATATTAGTCCTGGTTGTTGATGTACCAGAAAGGCTAATGAATATCTGCCACAAACTTCTTATTCCTCACAGCAGTTTGGTCATATATGAATTGGGTTTACTGTCTTTCATACAAAATTTTATTTGAAATGCCTGTCATGAAGGAGCTTTCTATAAACTTTGGGCATGATTCTGATTTTTATTTATTTTTTAACTGAGCTATTAGGTAACCCACAAATCACGAGGGGTTATGGGATTTTGATTGGTTGATACTAGAGAAGTGGCTTGGATTTGAATTTGTTGGAGGGGAATTTTCTTTTCTTTGTACACTGTGTGTACCAGAAGGTTCACATCTGCTGGAACAATTGAGTGACTAATGTTGTGTTTTAATTAGGAGTCTTTATTTTTCTTGTAGATTGGCACAAAGCAGTGGCGGTATTATGATTTTGGTCCAAAAGTGGTCCCTCCACTTATTTGTCTTCCTGGGACGGCAGGAACTGCAGATGTCTATTACAAACAGATAATGTCATTGTCCATAAAGGTAGTGTATTTGATGTTATACTTTTCTCTTCTTTTCTGTTTTATAAATAATGTTGACTACATATGATCTTCATTTTTCTTCTTCCTGAAGAAATCTTAGGGAATCTGCATTATGATTCTTATTTTTCACGTCTATCTAAAAGAACTAGCAAAAAAAGGAACATTCCACTTTGCAATATTCTGTTCCCCTTACTGAATTTCATTTTTGTTTTAAAGGGGAAGATTTTATATCAATATAGTTATCGAGGTTTTATAAACTAAATACTTAATTTCTTTCTTGCATTACAACCTAATATTCCTCCTCCCCTTAGAAGGTCTTTGACAAAACTCTCACCCTCCCTGACCCCAAAGAAAGTGTGTGCATGCGTTCCAGTTCTTGTCCACTATATGGCATTCTGGGATCATCCAAATGGAGAATATTGCTTTGGAACCTCTTCATCCCTATTAGTTATATTGCTGGGCAACGTGGAGATTTACAGGGGTTGGAGATTGGTGGAGATGGAGTTAATATGGTTAGACTAGCTCCATCTGAGGTGTAAATCATGGTGCTTTGGATTTCTCCACCATTCTTCTCTAAGATTAGACTCCAAAAGTTATTTAAAAGAGGTAAGCCATGATGGGTGAGAGGCCACTAACTAGTTCCACACCTAAAGTGGTCAAATATTTTGTAATTTTTTCTCCTTAAATTTGAATAAGCATGTAATCATGTAATTGTGCATGACAGAGTGCAATAGACACATCTATAACTGAATACTTTGTTAATGATGCTATCAGAGGAATAAGAATTCATTCAAAGTGAGGACAGTAGGAAAAGTTAATAATCAGTATCATCACAGTTACAACATCATGTTCAAACAAGTACATTAATTATATGTTATTATTAAACTATTTATATACTTTACGATGTCTCTTATTGAAAAGGGTGGGGAAGGGTTGGGGGAGGAAATGGAAAAAACAAATTGCATCTGGAAATCCACTTAATAGCTATATATATACTATGGTAAAGCAGGAAAAAAGATTTAAGTATTCACAAGCCTAGGAAATGGAAAAAAAAAAAAAAAAAAAAAAGGAAGAAGAAAAAGGAGATGATGAACATGAAGAATTGAAGAGAGATAGAACCATAGGGGTCTTAAATAAAAACAAAAGGTGATGAGGCAGTTTACTTGTAATATGGAAAACAGTAGAACACCTGCTTGGGCAGGTAAAGAAAGAAATTAACGTGGGACATTTTGACCAGTTGTTTATAGAATTTACATGGCAAGGTAGCATATTATTCTAGCATATTTTAATTTTTCAGATGCCTTTTATAGGGTTGCTGTGTTTGCACTTGAGAGGGTACCCCAAGCACCTTATTCTCTACCCCAAGGTTTTGATTTTGTGAGATAAAACATAATCCTGGAAGGTACTTTTGAGATTTAGGATGATCTATTCTTAGGATAGGGCTATTCCATGTACTTGATAATAATTATTTGGGGTGTTACTCTACATTTTATTTGCGACAGATCATGTAAGACATCCCTTTGAATGAGTAAATTAAGCAATTTGTGATTTTTTGTTTCAGGGTTACCGGGTGATCTCTGTTGATATTCCTCGCGTATGGAACCATCATGAGTGGATTCAAGCATTTGAAAAGTTTTTGGATGCTATTGATGTGCACCATGTAAGAATTTCATTTGCTTCTTGTTGATCCTTCTCCTACCATACCTTATGTTTTCTTTAGGATTTAGTTTTCATCAACCTTGATGCTTCCTATGACTGAAGTTCCTTGGCCATTTGATTCTTGAAAGAAGTGTTGCGAGTGATCATGTTACAATTACATCATTTCTCCAACTATCATAAGAACTGATAATCATCTCTAATATGAAAGTTATATTCTCATGGTTAATTCTCGCTGTTTTCATCTTCACTGTTGTCAACTTATGTAAAATAGAAGATCCTGGAAATATATTAACACCAGATTGAAGATCATATGGGACTTATCTTAAAAAGGATGAATTTTTATTCGAAATGAGGTTCACTGAAAACCATATATAAATTAATATAAGATGGATTTTCCACGATAAAGAAAACGCTGATTTGTTAGCTTGTGAGCAGTGAGCTTTGAACCAATTTCAGGTCACAAAATTGAAGATTTTCAATTCGTGGAGTTTAAGATGGATGACTCATTATTCAGTAGCTTTAACTGTAGAACTAGAAACACCATGAATATGAATCAATGAGACTGGGATGTAGAGCATACTTGATCTATGCTTTTTGATAAATTTTCTGCAAGGAAAAAATAACTGTACCAGCCTGTGGGCCTGCATTTGGTAATTGTTTGTGCAATGTGAGCCTAGATGAGCATAAAGTAAGAAAATGGTGCAGCATCTGGTCTGCAAGACTGAAACATTTTTATGCTGGATTTAGCAAAAAATGTGTTTTTTTTTTCACAGTAAGTGTAGATTCCTGATCATATTTTCTAAGTGAGACATATGTAAAAGGTTCATATATTTCTTGCAGATATTTGTTCTAGTTAGAATGATAAATCTATATTCAACAGATACATCTTTATGGCACATCCCTTGGAGGCTTCCTGGCACAACTTTTCGCTCAGCATCGTCCAAGACGGGTTAGGTCGTTGATTCTCTCAAATTCATTTTTGGAGACACGCAGTTTCTCATCTGCAATGCCATGGGCCCCCATGTATGTTGTATTTTTAGATAATGAATATACGTTGAAGATGACCTCCAATATTTGTTAATTGTTTTAATGACATATCATTAATTGCTTGCCAATATGGTTTTTAGATAATGAATATAAGCCGAAGATGACCAAATTGCTTGCCAATATTTTTTGTTGGTTTAATCACATATTGGATTGTATTTTTTTCTCCCATCAGTAGTATCGTATCTTTCACTGAATTTTTTGCTGTTGAAAGGACTAAATTTATTTGTTCCATTTGCAAAAGATCATGTGCATGATTTTTTTTTTTTTCCTGATAAAAAATGTACATAAACATAAATGTATTCTATCATGATGTAAAATGAAATTCAGTCAGAAACTCATCACAAGTCTATTACAGCAAATTATGTGAAGAAATATTTTGTTTGGATTCTTATATGAGATATCTAGTAAACTAAATTTGACTAGTTCTTACCTTATATGGTCAAAGTATTCAGAGAATTAGTTAAAAATTTGCTTCAAATACAGAACTTCCAGTGGCCTTAATTTTTTTTATTTTTAAAATTGGAAATATGATTACTGTTCTAGTTTTGAATATTCCGGGGTGCCTTTTAACCATGGCAGCCTTCGGTCTGCTTGCAGATTTGGTTTATTTTCCAGAAACTATTATATAAATCCCATGTCAGCTTTAAAAAATTGGTATTTGTGTTGAACAAAGTCTATTATTCTGGGGCATTTTTTCTTTCTGTGAATTTTTAGACTTATACAACAAGTATGATATCAAGGAGAGGCACAATTAATATCGCTGACACACCTGTGTGTGCATGCTTGCTCTATTTTCTTCCCCATCGGTTGAACTTTTGTCATTTGATTGACTTGTTAATGCAATATGCTGATCCCTCTTACACTTGTTTGCTGTTTTTGCTGATTTTTTCCAACCTTCAACAATATGCTATTAATATATTGATCTACTGAAGTTTTATGTTTGCCTACATGTAAACAATTTTAAAGGATATACATAAAGTTAAGCTCTTTATTGTCAAACTAACTTGCCTAGTTGTGGTGTTTACCTTCTGCAGTGTCAGTTGGACCCCTTCTTTTTTGCTGAAGAGATATGTCTTAACGGGAATTCCAGATGGCCCCCATGAACCATTTATTGCAGATTCAGTAGACTTTGTTGTTTCCCAGGTAGAACCTTAGATTAGGTTGAATAGCCAAGCCATGTGTTTGTTTTAGATATCTATTTTGCATTCTGAAGCAATAAGCCCCAAAACTGTCTATAAGTGTCAGTTTGTAATTGCACAATTATAAAATGGTTTTTTTTTCCTTGTAAATTTGTATTATCACTATGTTTTTCTCCCTTTTCAGTTGTTTTTTTCTCAATAATTAATGTTCCAATAAGGGACTGCTTTCACAGGTTGTTGCATATTTGCTTCTTTTTATGCATAAAAAAAATTGACCTTGTTTTAAACCTTGTTCACCATGAAGTGGAAATTCCTTTGATGGTAATGGAAGCCAACCAGAATATGAAATGTGTATAAGTTTTGAACTTGGACTTTGAGTTGGAGCTCAGTCCAAAACTGGAACTTATTCATGTAAGTTTAAAGTTTTAAGGCCTGTTTGGCAAATTTTTAAGAATAGTTTTCAGTTGTTTTCAAGAAGAAAATTCTATTTAGGAACTCAAATATAAAAAATAGTTTTCTCAAATTATTGTATTACACATTTATGTACGATACAAAAGTTTCTGAAGTATTTTCTATATTTGCAATTTTTTAGAATACCTTAAAAAGAAATATGGAAAACATCTTAAACTTGTTCTACAAAACAATCTATTTTCAAAACAAATTCTCAAAAAACTATATTCAGTAAAAAATTTGTCAAACAAGTTTTTTTAAGTTAGAAAACTACTTAAAAGAACAATTTCCAAAACTGGACCTTAATTTGAATCAACTTAATGGTACACTCTACTTGTACACTCAGGCATCTTGAGTTACTATCAATTCTAAACTTACATTTCAAGTAGTATGATGGTAGACTACAGTCTGATGTGTGCTTATCTGAATGACAATATTCTATATGGCGAGATTTTCTTGGATTTAGTTTTCCTTCTTTTTCTTCCCTTTACTACATGTCTGTCTTGCTATTTATACATAACTAAGATGGTCCATTTCCATATGCTTTAGTTATTCCATCTCTCACTTGCTGTTTGTGTTTGTTGTTCCATTAATTTAATTGCAACCTTATTTACCTCGTATAAAACCTGTTTATTATCTTTTATGCTGTAACATGTTATTACCATTCAGGTTGAAACACTCTCAAGAGAGGACTTGGCCTCCAGGTTGACCTTGACTGTTGATGCTGCTTCCATTGGACCTCTTCTTCTCTCAGATTCATTCATCACTCTAATGGATGTATGTTATTCCAAACTCAGTCTGATGTGTGTGACTTCTTGAACATCTGGGAAAATCATGCATCTGGAGGCTAAATGTTTTGATTTTGGTTCTTATATCTTTTTTTTTCTTCTTTTTTTGGTCCTAATTGAAATAAAAATAGTACATCACTTCAGCTTCTGGATTTTAGGAAGATCTTTCTGAAATTTAAATCTTGTTGAAAATTTTATCTCTCTTGAATTTGCTCACCAATGTGCCAAATTCTACTGAAACCTGGGGAAATTTTTGAAAAGATGTCCAAAATATTACTAATTAATATTCACTGAATTAGCTTATCAAGTCAACAGAAACTTTATTTTTTGTTCCGAAATGTCTTGAAACTGTCAAACATAATGCCATGTTTCCACATAAGCAACATAGCATTCTTCTGCCCTGATTGTATTTGGAATACTGCACCACCCATTGCCTTTTAAGCCTTCAGATTGTTGAAACGAATTTTCACGAGCAACTTGGTGTTTTTTTCTGGAGCATTTTTATCTCTAATACATCAAAAATGGAAATTAAAAATATTTAGCTGATACCTCTCTTGATCCTTTTGCTATGATTACATGCTCCCTCCTTGAAGACAAATGACTACTGTTCAATTCCTCAACAACTCAAAGATCAGCTGAGTGAAAGGTACCCTGGAGCAAGGCGAGCATACTTAAAAACTGGAGGTGATTTCCCATTTCTTTCACGTTCAGATGAAGTTAACCTACATCTTCAGGTAATGCTTATAAGTACTTCAGTTGCTTCTATCCATGTTGTATTAAAGGACTGGTGGCATAAGTGTGTATTTCCTCTACTGATATTTACTATGTGTCAGTTACACCTGAGACGAGTTGGGGTGGAACCCCGTCCAGATTTGGTCAAGGGTATCTCAAAGGATGGTAGTGGTGGGAGTTCTAGTGAAAAGAATGATGAAAGAGAAGATTCAGATGTTCCTCCTAAGGACAATGGGGGCCCTGAAAGCCCTGAAACCCCTTCCGCTGAAACCCAATTGCCAGAGGCTCCAGAAAGTTCAGGTTCTCATAGCTTAGATGACCAGCTCCTCAGCAATGCAAAGGTTTGCTTCACCAGTCCTGAACATGTGAGGCTTCTCATATCTCATGCATTTTTTGAGAAACAGCAAGACATTGTATCCACAAGGTTTGTCCAACCGGCTTGGGAGATTTTTATTCTTTGTCTGCTTCCTCTCTATGTGGAAACAATGTACATTACTTGGATTTTTTGTTGGAAAAGTAGATGTCTTGTGTAATGTGGAAGATTTGCACATCATTGTTTGTATATTCTTATACAAGCAATTGCTGCAAACCTGGCGTGTCCAGATAATGCTGTTGTTTTGCGTAAGATACGGGGTCTCTCTTTGCCTGTTGTGTTGCACATTTGACATCCAAATCGATTTGTTTAATTGAAAATGGATTCTGTTCACCACATTCTGATTTCTTGCAACTTGCTGCCTCCTCAGTATTTGGGCTCTAACACATCAGGAGTATTTTTTTTTTTGGTTAAAATGAGAGGCTCGTTCATATTGCCTTGTTTTCCCGAATATATATTACCTAGTAGGCCAGATTCTCAGCCCAAATGGGCATGGGAGAAAATGATGCAAAAGGAAACATTTGAACTAGTCATGCATGTAGAACTTACTGGATTGCAAAATGATACCGTCCTCTTGTTTAATTGAAATGGGTGAAAGTACCCAAACTTCAGTCTGCCAAATTTCTTTAATAAGTAGGGATTGATATTGTCAACAGTGATGAAATATGGAATTAATTGATTACCCTGCTAAGTGGCAGATCAAGTTTTGAGCGTCTGCGCCCAAAAGCAACACTTCATCAATCGTGCTTTCCACCTCCACCCACCACTAACTGCTGATGCGTACACATTGAAAACCTTGAATGCGAAACCGGGAGGAGTACTACTATTTCATACTAAGGTGGTAAGGTTAATGTCCCTAACCATTAAAACCATTAGCAATGTCCAGCACAGATTTCACCCAATGTCAGCCCTACCATTTCAATGATTTAATAAAGTATGACCGTGTGAGGTTACAAATATAATCAGTTTAGGGACCAGAGAGTTCAAGTTACAAACATTATTTACTTTGGGACTAGAGAGTTGAGAATTAGCATATATTAACTGGCTTCTGCTTATTGCTATTTTAAGCTAGCTTAAGATGTCAAATAACAGGCTCAATAGATAGTAATGTGACAGTTTTTTGTTTTTTCTTGCATGTTTCCCCATCAATTAATGCTGTCAAATGTAATGCTTAAGAAATATGTACAGGCCAACACCACATAGAAGTGTAGATTAGACAGTAATTACTCCAACAGGTAAGGTAGGAACTAATACCACACATTGGTTACCAAAACAAAAACATTTGTCTTCTATGCCAATCCACAAAAACTTGGCACAAAGCACTATTTCATTTACCACAAAAAATTCCCATAAAGCCACATATTTGAGCAACTATTACAGGGGTCGTGCTGCTTCAGCCAGTTGTGTAAACCTTCCCAAATGATCCAGTATTTCCCTATGCAACCTGAGTGCTTGCAGTATTTGACTCACTGCATGAATCAGGCACACATAATCAGTCACTAGATGTAGAAAGACATAAAATCAGTGAAAATAGCCATTAATTAGATGGAGAAAGACACAAAATGGAAGAGTGGTTTTTTAAGTCTGCTGCATATCAGCCCTTGGTACATTTAACAGTTAAAGGCTTTGGCTTCATGCGCACAATAAGGATGAGCACATACAAACATTCAAAATCAAAACCAAAGGTTCAGCAGCTTTCACATACGCGCACAAATGCAAAGCTCCATAGGCCTCCTCCATTTCACATATCCATTAACTCCTTCCCTTCTACTCTATGGGCAGTAGAAACTCTCTTCCCCCAACCATTTCTTTTTTCTCTGATATTGTAAGAGGGAAAATGATTTCAAATTATTGTTTCAGTTACACCATCAAGAGAACCACAAGAGTCGATCTGTCATACTGTTTCTTATTCATAGATTAAAGAATTTCAAGACTTGTCTATCACTTCCATTTTCAACTCAATACAAAATAACTAACTAGACAGTTTGAAAAGAACTCAGCCAAATCAATCTCTTTATAACTTCCCGAATAAAAGAGTTTTCACAAGTTCTCACAAAGAATCAAGCAAAACAAGCTGATATACAAAGGTTACGTTTGGTTCTTAGAGAAAGAAAAAAAAATGCTAAAGATTTTCTTATATTTGGTTCCACTATAAAAATATTGAAGGAAATCAAATATAATTAAAATTAGTTAAAAATTTATATATTTTAAAATTATTTAATCTTTATATAGAAGTAGAAAAATAAAATAAAATACGAGAAAGAGCACTGTTACTATAAGAAGAGATAGTGATAAGAGGGTTGAGGAAGAAGTAGAAGACAACCCGCTGCTGTGCATACGACCCATGGTGGTCTCTCTGCTTCCTTTTGCTTTTCTCAGAATCTCAGGTAGGGGTAGTTCAGGGTTTTTCATGGAGGTAGAGTTTTAGAGTTAAAATATGGCGTCAAATGATGAAACGACGTCGTCGCCATCTCTCCAATTAGAATCATCGGCTGCAAATCGATTTTTCCAATGTCACCCAGGACTAGGTTGATTTGCATAAAAGAAAAAGAAAAAGAACACTGAAAAAATTTAAAAATAAATTTAAACTGAATTTATTAATTCTATGCATTATTTTAAATTCATGAAAAGAAAATGGCTGGGAGATTCCAGGCTTATTCACGCCTCCTTGTTCATTAGAAGTCATGAGTTGCAACTCGCACGTTTTGGCTGACAACTCGAAGCTTCAAAATTGGATTAATCATATGCCTCTGGAATTGATTATGCAGTTTGAAGATATGTTATTCTAGTTAAATTCCAAACTCTTGTGTATACAGTAGAGCAACAACCAATGCGGATTCGGAATCCGAGATCCGCAGCCTCAATCCCCTGTAAAGGCGCAGTGACATAGTAAAGGACGCAAAAAGAAATATGCTTGTACCACATAGTAGTAAGCCCATACACGATACACAACCTTCAGTAATGAGCTGTCCTTGCCCTCAGACTTTTGTCGTCTGTCATTGATTTCCCTTGCCATGACTCATGACAGTGTAAAAAAGTGAAACCAAATAATTCGTATACAACTCATGAGATGAGATGAGTAACACAATCCTCCCTGCCTCATTCCATGCGGTCACCGCATCTTACTCAAACGACAAACCGTAGGGAAAAGAAACAAAATTACAAAAGAGAGACAGGTGGGAAAAAGAGGAACAGAATCACAAAACACACATGTAAACCACAGAACTGTAATGCTAAGAAAGGCTTTGAAACAGAGATGATTTGCTCACACAAGACAAGATCAAGCAGCTTACCTCACACCCTCTAGTGCTTAACAGGCCAACATGTCGCCATCAAACTCAGCCTAATTAGGCTTGTAAACAGTTGAGGTAGGTGTGATTCCACTATGGTAACATAACATCCAAAAGAAGATTTCCCAAAAAACTACTTTAAGAGAACTGTTAACAAATCATATACAGTGAATGAGATATCATGAAGAATTTAGTAAGGATTTAAACTCATTAATTTGCATGCATAAAATTATTGATTTTCGCCTACCCAGCCAAAAAAAAAAACCCCAATGCCAAAATAGACAATGAAAAGCACTTTTAGGCTGGTGAACACCTTGCAGCCAAACTCGCACTCCTAATTCCTAAAAGCTTGAACCGCCTAGTGCCTAGTTGAGCTCAATCCAAGTCCAACAAACCTGGGTTTGCCTGTTTGCACCTCCAAACCCAATCCATAGTTTTAGCTCAATCCCATCCATATTCACTGAAATTATAATCATCATTCATAAATGAAACTCCAAGTATTGGAGTCTACTCATCATCAATTAGGCAAGAAACATATTGTTCCTATCAATGATACCAGTAACTCTCTTGGTTACACCCTGTTACAGTTCCCATATCTTCCAAAGTTATAGGAAAACCATTCTAGAACAATTAGAGAATGTGATTCAAAAAAGTGAATTTTGCACCTCAAAAATAAGTGCAAAAATAAATATGTAGTCTGCCTCACAACACCAACCATTCACATTGACATATTTGTTTTGGAAACTTTTAGTCACCTACAAACCTACTTATCCTAACCACAACTGCCCCATGTTTACTTAAAGGCCGTGCTTTCCAATCCAAAAGATTTATAATCAATCACATTTCGGAATTTTGGAAAAAACGGAAAGGCCTCATAATTTAGAAGGAAGAAAAAGAGTTGCCAAGACTATCATAAGAGATAAGTAAAAGATTATTACAAATATGCATCTCCTGCAAGAAATTTTCTTAAATTTCTTCAAAGAGATACAAGGCAAAGTAAGATTGGAAGACCCAAAGGGGGTAATGATGTTTCATCACCAAGTATTTTGAGTTATTTTCACTTTAGCCTTTGGGAACGGAAGCAAAAGTTCAAATAACACTGCCAGACACAATCTAAATGGTATAATTTTATGGATTTTCCTATTCAGGAAAACATTACATATCCTATGGCAGCATGTTAAGCGTCGAGAATAATAAAATTTCCACAACCCCATACTATTCTTATACCAATCAGGCCAGAGTTCAGAAAGGAAAAATGAAAAAGGAAAAAAAAAAATTCAAATTAATGTTAACACCATAGAAATTGTAATGCCAAATTCCCATATAACTACATAAATATGAACACAAAGAACCCCAAATCTCTAATAGAGTCAGCATCACTTCAACAATTCAAACACCATTGGCCTCAAACAAACCCTAATCCCAAAACAACACAACAACCCAAAAAACCAAATCTTACTCAAAACCACTTGCAGAAAGCGTTTCACGATACCAGGCCCAATTCCTCACTTGGCCACCATCCGAGAGATGAAATCCTCGTAACGGATCTTCCCATCGGACCCGACATCGACTTCTCGGATCCACTCGTCGAACTCAGCCGGCTCGAGCTTCTCGCCAATGCTGGTGAGAATGTGGCGGAGATCGGCGACGGAGACGAAGCCGGTGGACTCCTTATCGAGGACCTTGAAGGCATCGCGGAGTTGGCGATCGAAGGGCTCGGGCTTCATGTGTTTGGACATGAGGTCGAGGAATCTGGGGAAATCGAAGGGGGTGCTGAGGTTTTCTTGGGCTACGATCTCCTTGAGCTTGGCTTGGGTAGGGTTGCCGCCGAGAGAGCGCATTAGGATTCCAAGCTCCGACGGGGCGATCCGGCCGTCTCCATCGGTGTCGAAGAGGGTGAAGGCTTCTTTCATGGAGGCCACCTGGTCATCGCTCAGATCTTTGCCCATGTTTTCCGCCTCTCTCTCTTTCTCGCTTTCCGTATAGGAGAGAGTGGCGGAGCGAGTTTTGTTCCCTTTGCCATCCGGGTCGGACCTGAACCGGTGCAACAATCCGTTTTACATGCAAGTTTTGGGCCAGACCCTAACAGCTTCCCCGCTATCAATTTTTGTATTTTTAAATAACACTCATAAAATAATTGTTGATCTTTTTTATTCGAAAATATTCTCTTTCGCCCACTCACAGCTGTCTTCTGTCACAGACTGACAGTTGAAACTTCAAGCAATCTCCCCACCACCCTTACTATTTCCACTAATTCTATTTCCTTTCAATTTTTATAAATTATTTTTATTTAGTAAATTCAGGAACATTGCATCCCAAAGCGTTTGTAAACATAGAAGAAAAAAAATCAAAATTATGTTGTTTATATACATGGAAGACCCCTTCCATGTATGTCCCACCCAAACTCCCCTTTCCTTTGTCAAAAAGGAACCATCTGATTTGGTACCACCTTCTTCTTTGTTTTAATTGTAACATATTGTTATAAGATGCTTTAGATAACCCTCCCCATAAAAGTTATACAGAGGGTAGGAAGCTTCTAAAGACTTCTGGAGCTATTTACACTAAACCATTGGTGGGAAGAATTTGAAAAATTCTAAAGATGCCTAGACATCTCTACACTATGATAGAAGGCATGAGAGGAGTTCAAAACTTTCTAAAAAATTCTAAGAATCTCTTGTATATTATTGTACATAGGTTTGTACATAAAATTGTGTAGGAAATTCTGAATTATTATTGAATTGTAAATAACCCTCTAAGGTTCTAGAAAGTTCCATTGGTGTCTATAAATATGTGAGACCGTCATTTGATCTAGACACCACTCAAAAACCTAACTAACTAAGCAAATGAGTTCCTAAAACACTTGTAAAGCTTCCTTTGAGTAATAAAAACTTCAATTCTTGAAGAGTTGTTTACTACGCCTTTTAAAACTTACAAGTCGTGAGCATCTTAACCTAACCAACTATACATTGAGATTAAGACTAACTTAGTAAGGTCAAGCGTCTTGATTTGTCTAAGTGTTGCACGAGCTTAAAAAAAGACTAAATTCATGACAATATGCCTGATTTTGGTGTTATTTTATCACTCAATGCTTTCTTCATTCGATGCACTTAAAACAGGAAGTTGAGAACAAGAAGACATGGGTTGGTGGGATGGCTTATCAATTTAGACAAATATTAAAAGTAAATTACGTTATTATGATATCTCATATTGAATAAGAGAAAAAACTTCTATCATTATATAAATATGAACTTTATAGATGTATTTTAAAGTTGAAGATCCTTGAATTCAAAATGTAAAATATCTATATGAATAGAAGTAGATGGTTCCAACTATATTTTTTAAAATAATTTTAAAATATAAAATTTGATAAAATTTTGTTTCAAAACTCAAATATGAAAAGCAATTTTTGTAATATTTTTAAATTGTTAAAAAAAATTATTTATAGCAAGAATTTGTTAATGTATTTTTGAAATTTAAAATTTGTTTTGTGTTAGAGAAGAAGCCTTTATGAGGGCTTTAAATAACTGCACGTGTAGTGTTTCACCGTAGGTGTAGGCAGTAGGCCCATGCCACCACCATAGTTTGGTACCTACCTTATTTGGAGTTTCTGATTCATAAATTCCAAGTTCAAAATTTCAAATTTCAAAATTTAAAGATAGAACTAACTATATAAAAGTATTGTTACATGAATGTAATTCAAAATATCATCAATTTTGATGTATTTTAAGCCCATCCTTTTTTTTTATTTTCATACATATTTCTATGTAATATTCTAAGCCCATGAAAGTTTTAATAGTACAAAAAGTATGCTTCCTTTTAAAGGGCTGAACCCTGTGGAGGGTGAAAGATGAAACTGAAAATCCTTGGGAAAATTCAAATTTGAAAAAACTTCTAAAAAGAAAAACTAACTTGACAAATCACATAGTTTATTAACTTTCTTGTAGATATTGGAATTTGTTAAGGGGATCAATTTCTTCCATTTTCATCCTATTTTTTTAACAATCATTTTTTCTACTTGTTTTTCAATTTTTTATTTATATCATATCTCGATTTAGGTATTATATTGCCTAAGTTTTTGTGGTAATATTAGGGATAGGGATAACAATGCAACAGGTTTTTCCTGTACCCACCTTGCCCCACCCACCCTAATAGGAAATGTGTAGGATAAAGATAAATAAGTTTAAAATAGGTTTTAGATAAAGACAAATTATATTTATTATTAATTAAAATTTTAATTTTAAAAAATAAAAAATTGAAAAATTTTAAACGGGGCGGGTATGGGATGAGGGTGACTAGTCCTTGCCTATGGTCATCTCTAGGTAATATCTAAATTAATATTATTGTTAATAATGAAAAAATGCTCTTGAATTTTATTTTGATTTTCCTTTTTTAATATTATTTTCTACCATTGGTATTAGAATTAGGTCATACCCGGATCATATCCTTCATGGACCAGCTCCCATCATATCAGGCAAATTTTATTTATTTATTTTTAAAGAGAAACAATCTTATGATGAGCATTCCAAGATTTGTCTTTGCAAAAATTGAAAAGGATGGGAGTTTTCAAAGAGTTATGACTCCTCCTTTTATTTTTTCCCAATTTTTTTCCTTGCCTTATGCTATTTTTAAAATTAAAACTTACACTTTTTAAGCACATGGGAGTGCCTGTGGGGCCCACTAACTTTGTTTTTCAGATGAAAATGTTTCATTATGGTTTTTTATTTATTGGGTGGCATTTTTCCCAAATTGTTTAGATTTTATTTTATTTTTAATAATTTCTAAGTCATTAAATTTAATTATTTGAAAAAAAAAATGGCATAAAAATTGTTATCCAAAATTTTAAGTACTCTTGAGAATATTAGTAAATAATATGGACGGGAGGAATTATTTTATAAATTATTAAAATGATTTTCTATAATATTCTTTTGTGTAGAATTTGGGTAAAAGTCCATGATGGATTTATGTAGCACAAGAGATAATTAAGTAGCATCAAAATGATTTGATGGGTTTATTTGACCAATATCAAACCACTCAAGGGATTTGGATTTGCCTCAAGAATAGGTTTGGTGGGGCCTTGGCTACTAGGTTGTGCCAGGGAAGACTGGAAGTTGGCACAAGGGAGTTTGTTCCCAAGTGCAAAAACTTTAAGAGAGCTAAAAGAAAGCAAAATAATTAGGTATCTAAGTCTAATAAGGCTAAGAACACTAATGAAGGGCAAGTGAGGCAAGAATGGTAGGAAAAGGGGCAAAGCTAATAAAGCAAGTTTCAACCGTGGCAAGAAATGACACTTCACTTACGATTTTAGTGAGCTAAAAAAGGAACTTTCTCACTTAGATTCTTATTGTGTTTATGCTTTTCATCATGTAATGGTTGCTGATTCCTCTCTAGATGAGATTGTGGATTCAAAAGCAATGGAGCAGGCAATAAGGAATCAAGTTAGATTTGTAGGGTATTGTTGAGTGTAGTAGGAAATTGAAAGATCTTCGTGGGAAATGGAACAAGTATAATGGTATTGGGCATTTGTACCTACCAACTACATTGACATGGTGAACATACTGCACTTTATGGTGTCTTGTTTGCTCTTGATATTTGATGAAACTTGTTATCAGTTGTTACATTACTTGGGCTAGGTTTTCTATTCAATTTTGATGAAACAATGTTAGGACTTTTTCTGGGAATGATTATTTATGATAGTGAGTTTTTAGCATGTAATTTCATTGTTTTGGATATTTATCCATAACTACAAGACCTATTGGACCAACTCGTTGAGCATGGTACATAGGCATATGTGGCCCAATGAATGTGAAGGCAAAGCCCTGGTGTCTTCTACTTCATTACATTTATAGATGATCTATACACGCTATCGTTATGCCTATTTAATCTCTTGTAAGTCAGAAGCATTGGGTTGCTTCAGGCGTTTTATGAATGGGGTAGAGAATCAAACAGAAAGAACCTTTTAAGGAACTGAAGATAGATCATGGGCTCGAGTAACTATTAGAGAGTTTTAAGAGTCTTTAGAGTCCTTTGGGCATACAGAGCTACACCTAGAAAACCAACTGCAAAAACCCTTTTTGCTTTGGCCTATGCCACTGAAGGCGCCATACCCACAGAGGTTGGAATGTCAACTTTGAGAACAAACGTTGCCCCACCCTAGCTCCACATGGGAACAAACGTTGGCCTATCCACAAATTGAAGAAAGAAGTTGTTCAGGCTGTGCATGTTAATCAGTTCTGGTCATCATTGATGAGACTGGCTCAGGCAAGACAACCCAAGAAACATAGTATCTGGCTGAAGCAAAAGTACATGACTAGGGATAAGACTGGATGTACTCAGCCTCGTAGGGTGGCTGTAATGTCTCTGGAAAAGGTAGTTGCAGAAGCGTTTGCTTGTCGTTTAGGAAAGGAAGTTGTATACGCTATTCAGTTTGAGAATTGTTCTGGACCAGATACTATGATCAAGTACATCTCCTTGTTACGTAGAATGTGATTGATGAAAATCTTTCTCAACGCTCTGTCATCATGCTTGACGCTCGAGACAGGACGATCCACACCGATATCGTTTTTGGATTACTGAAGCAGCTTGTTAAATTGAGATCTGACCCATTTTATAGTCACATCTGCTACAGTGGATGCAGAAAAGTTTTCAGGGTATTTCTTCACCTGCAACATCTTTGCATCTATGGAAGAAATTTCCCTATACAGATACTCTATACCAAACAGCCAGCAATCGATTATCTGGATGAAGTTGTTTGACACCTTTTCTTCTAACCCATTTGTTACTAGTGAATGCTCTTCAGATCTATATGTTTCTTTTAATGTAGCCACATTTGCCACCATAGGACTCTATGACTATCGGGATTATATAGTTACCATGTAAACTGCAAACCCTGTTCAATTTTGATGAATGCCAAGTCTTCCCCATCAGTTCCATTGATTCAACTGCAAGCCAAATTAAAATGATAAATATAAGATGCAGTAGAGTAAGCTAGGCCTATGCCATCCTGCTTCTGTGCCATCTTTATGCTGATGGGAAAAAAACAGTGACTTAAAATTTAAGTTCCATTTGTACATGAGATTCTAACTCACCACCTAATGCTGCATTTCTGGTATAAGTTGGACATTGTGAATGCTGGAAAGGACTTCAAGCTGATAAGGTAATATGTGATATCCCACGTCCGATAGTGGAAAAAAATTCTTGACATTATATATGTGTGGCATCCTCTTAACCTTATGCCCAGGATTGTTAATCTACCATGAATTGGTAATGACTTCAAAAGAATAATGTGTGAAGCCACAGTTAAAGACCCCAAATGGCTTGTGGAGCTGGCACCCAGACTCTTCAAAGTGGTAGATTCCAAGAGAATGAGCAAGCGTAAGCCTCAAGAGGGTATTGAACCACTGCACGACAGAGATAGTGAACCTAACTCTTGGTGATTGAGTACACGGCGTTCTTGATTTGTGCTAACTGGTCTATGATTTCAATTTGAAATGTAAATATTCACATGGTCCAAGAATATGTTGTGGACCCTTTGTTGAAGGAATGAAAAATATGTTTGACATCTTTCTGCAAACTTCCTTCGTGGAAGAAGAATGCAAACTTCTCCTTCCCCTACCTATATTTCTGCATTCTGGAAATTGTGCAATGAAGAAACTTCAAGCAAGTTTCTCTGTCTCAGTGGTCAAGAGTTTAGCTAAGATTTTTCTTCACCATTCTCCACTTTTCCTTGACTGGAATTTATGCCATTGTTCTGGTAACGTTGTTGATTTAGTTACTTTTCTAAAATTCCAAGATTTCAGGGATTTGTCTTCTTTATTTAAACTACAGGATTATTTGCCTGCAATTTCACAGGCCCACTAATCACCAATAAAATCATGAATTAGTTTAACCTGTTAAGAGGCAAGTGCGAATCCGGCGTCATCTTTTTGTTTTTTCTTTTTCTTGACAGGAAGATCTTCAATTAAAGCGAAGATTTGAAGACTAGACTTAAAGGCGTTGAACATCATTCATTTTAAAGTTTGAACAGTAGAAAAAAGCATACCTTCTTTTGAGGGGGCAGACCTTTTTAATAAGCCTTGATTGCCCTGATAAGAAGGGAAAGGCAAAAGGGAGACTCCTCCCACAATTCAAATTCAAAACCAATCTACATGAGTGGATCACTTTTTCTTCAATATACTTGTATGTACTGTCTTCAAGAGTTTTGGGTCAAAATGGCCCATTTTTTTAAAAAAATTGTAACATTTAACCACTTTTTAAAACTTATGTTCAAATTGGTCTTTTTGATGCCATATAAGCGTCATGTTATTAAAATAAATAAAAAATTCGTCATTTTAGTTAAAGCCGCAGTTGGCAACAGCGGCTTCATTTTTGCACTAAAGTAATTGACAACTGTAACTTCATTTTTGAACTAAAGTCACAGTTGCCAATTGCGACTTCATTTTTGAACGCCAACTGTGGCTTTAGTTAATTTTTTTTTAAATTTAAAATGTAATTAAAAATTATTAAATTACACAATTTATGATTGAAATTTAAAAAAAAATACTTAAATAATAAATTATTTATATTTAAACTTAAAAATCTAGTATTATTTCAACAAACATAAATTGATAAATAGAAGATATTATAAATGAATATTTTATTTATTAATAAATTAATAATCTTAAAATAATTATTTTATATAACATATAAATAATATATAAAATTGTATTGTTTATTAATTTAAGATATTTAATTTGTTGTTTTTTAAGATATTAATTTATTTGTATTATGATAAATTGGTTAGTTAGTCTTTGTTGTGGTTTGTGTGTATGTTTTTAATTAAATTTGAAAGTAAAAAAAAAAATTATAATTGAAATCATAAATAGAAGATATTATAAATGAATACTTTATTTATTAATAAATTAATAATTTTAAAATAATAAATTTATATAACAAATAATAGTATACTTTTAAGCCGCAGTTGGTAACTGAGATTTCAATTATAATTTTTTTTTTACTTTCAAATTTAATTAAAAACATACACACAAACCACAATAAAGACTAACTAACCAATTTATCATAATACAAATAAATTAATATCTTAAAAAACAACAAATTAAATATCTTAAATTAATAAATTATACAATTTTATATCTTCTATTTATTAATTTATGTTTGTTGAAGTAATACTAGATTTTTAAATTTAAATATAAATAATTTATTATTTAAGTATATTTTTAAATTCCAATCATAAATTGTGTAATTTAATAATTTTTAATTAAAAAAAAATAACTAAAGTCGTAGATGAAGCTACAGTTGCCAACTACGACTTTAATTAAAATGATGAAAAAAAAAAATTTAAATGACATAGCGCTTACGTGGTACCAAATAGGCTAATTTAAACATAAATTTTAAAAAGTGATTAGATGTTACAATTTTATTTAAAAATGGGCCATTTTGACCCAAAACTCTGTCTTCAATATACTTGTATGTTTTGTCTTCTTCTAAGACATTTGAAATCGTTGAGTGGATCACTTTTTCCTTTTTCATGCCATTTTCAATCATTCACATCGCAAATGGTGGAGAGAATTTGAAAATGACCTTCACATTGCCATCAAAACTCCACCATTTTCTTTGTCATGATGCCATTTTATATTCCCCACTTCTGCCTCTACCTATAGTTTAAGTATGCCTTTTCATTTGAATGATAGGAAAAAGTTAGTGGTAGCCCTTTTGAAACATTGAAAAGGGTCACACAAACCTTGGCTCCTTAACCTAAATTTTCAAGTTGGTGACCTACTTTCATGTATAAATCTACAGCCAAACACAGATCAACGATGAGCTTTATAACTTCTTTTGATGACCCATTTCCTCATATTTCCTCTCTTCACGGTTGTGTTTTTTCAAGGACAGACAGTTCATTTACTTTGGCGCTGATGGTGGATTAGAAGTTAGGGGAATCCAAGACCAGGGAACCCAAGGAACACTCCTCTTTTTGTCCTACTTGTGAGTTGAAAAGTATGAATTAGGTGCTTCTGGATGCCAAGCTTATATAACTGTAATATTTGCTACAAATATTTTGACTTGACACAAGGCCATGTTATTGTTGCCAAAGTTAGGTCTGCCATCCTTTGACTGGAGGCTTATCAATATATATATAAAGAATGTTAAAAACCCCACACTGCTCACAAATAACAGATTAAGACTTTCTATATGATATTCTATCTTTTTTAAACCACCCACCTCTCAAATAATGAAACATCATGTCAAAATAATATGTGAGAATGATGTTATTGAAACATGAAAAGATAGAAGGCAGAGTGTTCTTAATAATTTTCTGGACATGAAAGGACAAGAGTTGATCTGCCCAAGCTTGATCTGAGAGTCAAAAGACCCATCTGGTAAATCTGTATTATAAGGTAGTGAGTGGCAGCCAGAGTCGCCCACCTGGTTGACAACTTGACATGTACAAACACGTTAATCACCCTATTAAATTCACCTCTGATGTACTGTTATTTTATTTTATTTTTTCTAGGAGAAGTCACCCAAACACGATCATAATCCGACCTCCAACACAGAATGTGAACGTAAGAGTGACTCCAAAGTTTTGCCTTTGTACTGTCTTTGACAAATACTTGCATTGTCTCTTCTTCTCTCCGTTTCTCACCCTCTCCGTTTCTTGAGAGGAAGAGATAATTGAGCTTCAGAAACAGATATGGGTTTCCTCTATTTCTTCTTTTCTCTCCTCCTTTTTCTTGCATTCTCTGGTCTGCCAACCGTGTGTGGAAATTCAGAGCTGAGAGCTCTCATGGAGATGAAAGCTTTTCTGGATCCGGTGAACAGGGTCCTTTCTTCTTGGACCAGTGATGCAGACCCATGTAGTGGTTCGTTTGTAGGCGTCCAGTGCAACGAACACCGGAAAGTGGCAAATATTACGTTGGAGGCAAAGGGACTTTCCGGCAAGGTACCGCCGGCGGTGGCTGGACTGAAATGCCTTTCTGGTCTTTTCTTGCATTACAACTCGTTATCTGGTGAAATTCCCAGAGAAATCTCCAGCCTTACCGAATTGTCCGAACTATATCTTGATTTCAACAATCTCTCCGGCGCCATTCCTCATGAGATTGGCAACATGGCTAGTCTTCAAGGTTGGTCAAGAATTTTGGGTTTTTTTGTTCTTGTCGGTGTTGCTGTTATCTTGAATTTTCTCATCTGGGATTTCTATATTTTGGTAAATTGGAATCGGCCAGCCATAACACTGAATGTAGTACACAGAATGATAGAAACTACAATCTTGCTTGAAATTTTCCTTGGTTTCTTGTTTCTGAATTTTGTTTACTGGGTCACCTTCAAATGATGTTTGGTTGCCGAGAGAGTTATAGAATTCAGAAGAGAGTTTTAAATCTTATAGTATATGCGATACAGAAAAAGTGTTGCATTAGTGCCATTTCTTTTCCTGCATTTTCTCAGCTACCGAAAGGAACATTATCTGACTTGGAATTCAGTGAAAGATAAAAAAGAAAAATTAAAAATTAAAAAAAAAAAAAAAATGCTTGGGTTTTTGGGTTCCTCATCTCCGACATTCAGCTTATTTAGATATTTCTTGCAGTTTTGCTGCTTGGCAGCAACCAGTTGACAGGGGCGATACCTTCAGAGATAGGTTCCCTGAAGAAGCTGAGTGTTGTTTCTTTGCAAGAAAATAACTTGACTGGCAAAATTCCTCCAAGCCTGGGAAACTTAGGCATGTTAAGAATGCTGAATTTGAGCTTCAATCGCCTCTCTGGAACAATTCCTGAAAACCTAGCGCAGGCCCCAGCATTGGAATTTCTAGATGTGAGGAACAATTCCCTGTGGGGAATAGTCCCTTCCGGTGAGTTCCACCTGGCTTCTTTTGCTCAAAGTCTGCAACTTTCTTTAATTTCTGCATTGTACACATACATTGATTATGATTTTAATGAATGAAATGAAGGCTTGAAGAAATTAAAGGAAGGATTTCAACACGCAAACAACTCAGCTGGTTTATGTGGAGTTGGGTTTTCTTCATTGAGAGTTTGCAGTTATTGGGATGATACGAAAATCAACCAATCTGAAACGTTCCCAGCCACCAACAAAGATTTCACTCCAACAATTTATCCTGTGTCTTCAAATTTCCGGCCTCATTGCAACCAAACCCACTGCCCAAATGTATCCAAATTCCCTCGAATAGTCCTCGTTTCTGGGGTTACTACCGTCACTGTCACATTGTCTGCGGTAGGACTTCTGACCTTTCTTTGCTATCGAAGGAGGAAACAGAAAATCGGAAGTTCATTTGATACTTCTGAGTGTCAGCTTAGTACTGACCGGAGTATAGACTGCCACAGGAAGATTGCCTCTCCCCTTGTGAGTCTTGAGTACTCCACTGGATGGGATCCATTGGCTGATGGGCGAAATGGGAATGTATTTTCCCAGGAGTTTTGGCAAAACTCTAGGTTCAACTTGGACGAGATTGAGTCAGCAACCCAGTATTTTTCAGAGGTAAATTTGTTAGGGAAGAGCAAGTTCTGGTCCGTCTATAAAGGGATTCTAAGAGATGGTTCTCTGGTAGCAATTAGGAGCATTAGTGCCACCAGCTGCAAGTCTGAGGAAGCAGACTTCCTGAAGGGGTTGAACTTATTAACCTCATTGAGACATGAAAACCTTGTTAGGTTGAGAGGTTTTTGCTGCTCAAAGGGGAGGGGTGAATGTTATTTAATCCACGATTTTGTCCCAAATGGAAGCCTGTCACGGTATATTGATTTGGAAGAAGGAAGCAGCCAGGTCCTCAACTGGTCCACAAGGGTCTCTATCATCCATGGCATTGCAAAAGGTTAGCTAATAGTTTAACTTATCACTATCCATCCAACTTTGCTATTTTATTTTGTCCACTACAATTTTGCCAAGATTGCAGTATGCTGGCATGCTGGTGGATGAGCTAGTCCTAGATGTTATTTTTCGGATAAACTGATAAGTATATCGACCATGTCCATTCACATTGATATTTATTCTTCTTTCCCAACCAGGTATTGGATATCTACACAGCAGTGAAGAAAACAAACCTTCCCTAGTTCACAGAAGCATTTCTGCAGATAAAGTCCTTATCGACCAGCGGTTTAACCCGTTGATTTCTGATTCCGGCCTTCCTAAACTTCTTGCTGATGACATTGTCTTCTCAGCTCTGAAAACCAGTGCTGCACTAGGATACCTAGCTCCTGAGTACATTACCACTGGAAGTTTTACTGAGAAGAGTGATATATATGCATTCGGTGTGATCATCCTCCAGATTTTGTCAGGGAAGCAACAACTCAGCAACTCAATGCGACTGGCAGCTGAATCTTGCAGATTTGCTGATTTTGTTGATACCAATCTCAAGGGGGAATTCTCTGAATCTGAAGCAGCCAAGCTGGCAAAGATTGGACTAGCTTGCACTCATGAGCTTCCTGACAATAGGCCAATTATGGAGACAGTGATTCAGGAGCTGAGCACTAGAGGTACCAGTTCTTGATGGCTATATTTCAAGTTCCTAGCTGAAAAGGCAATGAACTGGGAGATGATGCCTCACTGAACTGCAAAAGCTGATTGGGGAATGTAAAAACGGGTGTGCCTGCTGTAGACTGGAGGTGGTGCGAAGCGAAGAGAGTTCATTTGTGAATTAGATTATCGCCCTGTGATTTGACTATAAGCTACAAGTTTACTCTAGTTTTGCGACAAGCTGGCACAACCCTCAATAAACATAGGCTCAGAGAAGAAAATGTGACAGTCTAGTCTTATGATAATACAGGTTCTGATGATAATACATTCATTCTTCAGGAAACATCTTGCAATCAGTTTTGGTTGGAAATGTACTAAAAAATTTCTCTAAAGCTTTCTCCTTCTGTTCACGTTAAAGCTCTTTGGTCGGTAACAATGGTATTTCCCAGAACACTAATATAGGTTCAAACTCCACTCCAATCCAGTCCTCAGCAAGGAAACCTTGGTTGGACAGCACCGGTCAATATTTGGCCGATGACCTCAAAATTTTCATCAACAGTCATTTAAGGCAAAAACCTAAATTATTACAAAAGATATGATTTTAGAAGTTCCTCTTATTTCCCTTTTCAAGTAAATATGAGCTCAACATTTTTAGCATTTTGGAAAAACCTGCATTGCCAGTACAATGGCCAAGTTGTGCAGGATGACGAAGTCAACAAGCAGTAATGCTGAATCCTGTAAATGAGCATTCTAAGCGGACGCAGTATCTTGTTGATACTCTTGAAACCATTCAGTAGGCCACCATTCTGGTCTAATAGCCTCAACCTTCACATCTTCCTGTCCTTGTATGGTCAATTTACTCAGCCCTTTTAAGGCTTCCTCCAACCGTATAAGACCTAGCCCACGACACCCAAGTGCAGTTGCCACAGTTCCAGCCTTCTTCCCAGAGACAGCATTGATCACTTCCGAGCCAGGTGCAACTTTCTGCTCAATTTCTGGGTGAACAAGAAAGGAATGTTTTGAATATACCAAGTTGATAAAGGCCATGGAAAACAAAACAAATGAAGTCTTACCTTTTCCACTATCATCAAGAAACTTTAGAGGAAGCAGACGCTTGCGAATGACCCCCCGGTGGTGAGTACGGGCAATGAGCTCTTGGCCCACATAGCATCCCTTGTCAAAGCTTATTGCATTTAGACCAGCAAGATTGTACTCAAGTGGGACTGCCTCACCTGAACAGGGTAGTAACAAATTGACATTGAAATATTAAAATTCCAGTGCCAAAACTGATTAAAGTAACCTACGTAAACAAGCATCAGTATTACAAACCAGAGGTCATATTTTTAAGATCATGGAGTTCCAACAATAATAATGAAAATGGACAGACATGAAATGGAGGTTGGTATAAAAATTTTCTTATTCATGTAAAATTCAGAGTCATATTCTATATTGGGGCCACAAAAAAGAAAAACCAGTCTAGAAAAATGAAATTCCGCCTTACAAAAAAAGTTTCCCTGAAGTTTGGAAGGAAACCAAATATACACTAATGGAGGAAATGAAGATATACCTTTCAGAATCTCAGTTGAGCCTTCAGCAACTCCCTTCTCTAATCTCCACAGAAGGTAATTTTTTTCATCTGTTTCTTTGTCTGCTTCAACCAAGGGTGCTGCAACAGATATAAAATAGATTTGTAAATTACTTAACAATGATTGTCAAGCCACCCACAATGCGCTTATAAGCCTCTTAAACTACATGGTGATGTTAACACAGGCAGATCTCAGAAACAGCAAAGACAAATAAAAAAACTCACGTGTTGTATTAGATGGAAAAATTCCCCTGAAACCAAGAGAATCCAACCTGGGGTCCTTAAACCATTGCCACCCATGACTATTTCCATGTGAAGAAGATGTGCCAGCAGGATCAACAGCACCACCCCAGCCAATAGAAGCAGCCTCAGGTTCTTCTGCAGATGAGAACTTTTCAGTAAGGTTCTCACCATAGCGCTGCCAGCAAGAGAATTCTTCCGCCACATTCTCAATCACAACATCAGCCCTCAACCGATATCTGCACAACCAAGATTAGCAAAAGAAAGTTAAAAGAAATTCCGATATCTGCACAACCAAGATCAGCAAAAGAAAGTTAAAAGAAATTCTACAGCTAATATACATACTTGAAAGTAGTAATTGGTATCCTAAAAAAATGATCTCCTAGCCTTGGCCACTCCAAGCAAAGCCAACGTAGAACAAGATTTCATAAAGAGATGAGGAAAGCATCAGAAATGACCCCAGATCACCCTGGCCACTAAGGTGGTTCATTAGCTGTCGTATGTAACATGACATATCAGATTTGTTGTGCTATCATTGCTAAATTAGTTCCCATCATAAATTGTAAGTTGTATACATGTGCATGAAAATATGACAAAGAACACTATAACAAGAACTACTCCTGATTAAGTACAAATGAAACAAGATAGATGAAAGAGAAAAACTTGACTTCTTCATGAAGTAATGGAAGTCCACAAAATTGTCTGTTTCTAATCAAAATATGAAGACTATTTAATTAGCAAAATCAGTGTCTCCTATATAATTCACTAAGAAGTCTTACAAAGGGTCACCAGTAACAACAAACAGTTGATGTCAAATGAGGACAAAAACAAGACAGGGATTAGAACTGCCATCATAGGCAACACAATGGCCTGGAATTCACTCAACCTTGAAAAAACAGCTCAAAAACACCAGGGTGTCACTGGATGTAAATATATATAATTTGCAATGAAGTGCCTTTGGAAGAGTTTGGTTTACCAGTCAAGTATTGATTCATCGCTACAAGGATTCAGGAAAGATCAGAGTTATATATATGTATATATATTGCCTGTTCTGTGATATGTTCCAAATTGAGAGAAATGCATAAGTGCAATGAATGACTAGGAAAACAAAAACTAATGAAGAACCAAATATTCAGATGCCTGGACCGCGAAGCATACTGGGCATTCCTAACAAAAATGTGAGATATACTACTAGAGTTCCTACTTATGCTTGTGGCAATACCAAATTTCCTAAGTGAGCCTCAAACCAACCAATCAAAAATCAGTTCATATTTGATGCATTTGATTGCTAAGAGATAGAGCATTTAGACTGAGCCCAATGGGCATGAGTTCTACATTATTTCCAAAACAGCAAAACAAAAACATAATCAGTACAAAACTCACATTCTTTTCTTTTCCACCAATTTTTATGGGAAACCAACGAGAGCTCAAACAAAAAGCTTACTTGTTGAACCTCTCCAAGAGCTCGTCCAAGACAGTGGCATCCACATCTGCTAACAACTCCAACCGTCCACCTGGGTCTGACCCAGGTCCAGACCCAGTCCTGTCAAGCTGCTCACTAGCCCGAGCCGGCCTGTACAGGAACAAATCATACAAAAACCTCCCCTGAGGGGTCAACATTAAAGCATACATAGGCGAATCCGATATGAAAGGCACATTGGGCGTGACCAAAGCCGAGGTCATCTCACCCGGGGATTCACAAAACCTCTGCACATCGTTGGTCAACAAACCCTGAAGAAACTTGACTGTGTCCGGTCCTCGGAACCGAACCACGGACCTGGACTTGAGAAGCGAGGCCATGGGACCAACATGATCGAAGCGGGTTTGGTGAGTGGAGAAGTGCCTTGCAAGTGTTACGTAAGTATAGGTAATTGATTTGCGGAATTGGAGAGAGGGTTTGAGGCGGTGCATTGCGGTGCTTGGTTGTGTGAAGGAAGGAGGTAGATTAGGGGAGCCAAGTTATGGGGGAAGATGGTGGAGGTGACACTTTGGATTGGTGACACGCGTAGTTGGGGTTTATGATGTTATGACACGTGGTGTGGAAGGTCGATCTCTGGTATGGAAAAGTTTGTTTCTGTCTCAGAAGAAAGCGTGACTGATAGATGTTCGATGAAATTCCTGAAGGAAATAGACAGGGGCAGGCTTCATTTTAAGACTGCCTGGGAAACTAGGCTTGGCTGCTGCTATGTGCTATGGGCTATGGGCTATGGGCTATGGGCCATGGGCTATGGGCTTGTAAGCGCCACACTCCAAATGTGATTAAGCTGGCTTCAATATGCTGCTGTGCAAATGCTTCCATCCACCAGACATGATATAGAATTTATTGCCATCATATTAACACCCATCTTATTTGACACTGAAGTTTGATTATTTAAAAAATTATACTCTTACGTCACGACATACGTGTACCCAGTCAATCGTACAAGTTGTCCCTAAACTAACCTTAAATTTTAGTAAAACCAAATTGAAATTCAACTCTTCGCGGAGTATGGTTGGATACCAACTTAGTGATATTATTAAAATATCTTACAACTTGACCGACCACTAGTAAGAAAGTACTTTAGTATTGTTTCATTGTTTTTCAACTAATACGTGACGTGTCACCACCACCCAAAATATCAAGACCCTTTTAAACGAAGTTCACAATTCTCCTTATTAATCTATTAAAGGTACGTTTGAAAATTAGTTTTTTAGATCATTTTTCTGTCTTTTAGAAAAAAAATATATAAAAATCATATTTGATAATAAACAATAAAAAATAAAAAAAATTTAAGAATAAAAAGAATGGTATTTTTAATGAATATCTTTTAATTATTTTTAAAAATAATTATATAAATATATAGAATCATTAAAAATAAAATAATATATATATAAATTATTTTTAAAAATATGTTAAAAATATTTTAAATTTTTAAATAAACTTTTATTAGTGAATGATTTTAAAAAACTGTTTTCAAAAACTAAAAATAGAATTGTTTTCAAGAACATAAAATTCATTTATAAAAACAGGGGATGCTTGTAAAATCATTGACCAATAAGTCTAGTGTCATAAATTATGTGTAGAAAATACATGAATCAAATAAATAAACGGTCAAAATTATCCTGCAGGAGTCGGCTGGGCTTATCACGATTCACATGTACACGTCAGTTCTGGAACCAGTCATTTTTCCATCTGGTGGTGACGAGGCACTAAGTCATGGACCAACGAAGGTGAGCTGATGACTTGATGGAGGGGTAAGGTCAACATATCTGGAAGCTGACTCAGAGACACTTAAGTTGGATTTGATGGCAGAGAATAAAAACCTAGGGTCCGGTTCGTACGGTTCCTGCTATCGTTACGGACGCGGTTACGGCTTCTGGATCTTTCATGTTGAATCTCGATTCTCGACAGGTCTCCACACTTTAAAGTTTGTTTTCCATTTCTCTTCCTCTTTGTTGTTTCCCAAAGTGCACCTCGTTTTATCGGTTAATCACAATTTGACCCCTTTCCGTAAGAAAAATTAAAAAACAAGTCAATAAATTTTAGATATTATCACTAAAATCCTGATTTCTGTGTAAATATGCTTTTTTGTTACATATGAGCAATTTTCCGCAACCATAATTGATTTCTTTTTCTTTTACATTTGTAATCGTCATGGTTTGAATATGAATCTTATCAACCCACCAATTTGATAGCCGCCAAAATGATGTCATAACACATTTGTGATATCTTAAACTCCTGCTTAAACCAAATTTGATTTGACGAATGTTTTTAAAAATGATTTTCAAAAATTAGTCAAATCAGTTTTTAAAAAATAATTCCAAATATATTTTAAAATAAAAAATTGTTAAAAAACGTGTTTATTTTTTATATTTTTAATTTTTTTTTTAATAATTATATATATTTATATAATTATTTTTAAAAATAATCTAAAAAAAATTCTTGAAAAATATTTTATTTGTAAAAAATGTCTTAAAAAAATTGATTGAAATCTAAAAAATTGTTTTTAAAAACAATTCGGATAGCTCAAATTTGAGGTGCTAACAATAATGTTTTAGATCCATTAGGTGTCAGTACAGTGATGTAATTTTGTAGGAAATGTAGGGTTGAAAGTAAAAATAGTTGTGCTAGGCAAATGGAACTCGAAAAGCCAAAAGAGGCAGGTGGGTTCGGAGAAAAATAGAGGAAACGCCCATAGAATTAACCCCATTCCACACGTTGAACCTGGGAGGCAAGAAATGTCAACGCTCCACCGAAACCATCCCTTCCCTCGTTTAAAGCCCACCATCAACATCTATTAACAAACTACCAATTACCTTAACAAACAAAGACAGAGCTTGAGCAGCATTCAAGAAACTCGGAACACAATTACAGGAGAATATGAAGCTGGTTTGGTCTCCAGAGACTGCCTCCAAGGCTTATATCGATACTGTTAAAACGGTTAGCATAGCTATTCCCAAACCCACATGAAGACCCTGCTGTTTTTTCTGGGTTTTTTTTTTTGTTCTGTTAAGTTTGATGAATGATTATTGGGTTTCGTATGCAGTGCGAGCTTTTCCAGGAATCGGGGGTGGCGGAGCTGGTTTCAGCCATGGCAGCTGGTTGGAACGCGCAGTTGATCGTGGAAACGTGGTCGCAGGGTGGGCTCATAGCGACGAGTGTTGGGTTGGCCATCGCAAGCCACTATTCATGTGGGAGACATGTGTGCTTGGTACCGGATGAGCAGTCAAGGTCAGAGTATGTAGAGGCCATGGGTGAAGCCAGTGTGTCGACAGAAGTTATTGTCGGGGAGGCGGAGGATGTGATGGGTGGGCTATCAGGTGTGGATTTCTTGGTGGTGGATTGCCGGCGGAGGGACTTTCAGAGAGTATTTAGGCTTGCTAAGCTTAGCCACCAGGGAGCTGTTTTGGTATGCAAGAACGCCAACTCAACCAGCAACTCGAGTTTCAAATGGCGGAGCGTTCTTGATCATGGGTCACGTCTGGTGAGGACGGTGTTCCTCCCGGTAGGGAAGGGATTGGATATCGCACATGTTGCGACTAGTGGGGGGAGTTCCGGTTCGACCCAGCGTCAGAGCCGTTGGATCAGGCATGTTGATCAACAATCTGGCGAGGAGTATGTTATCCGAAAATGACACCCAAGTGGATGGATGCATCTTCATCGTTTGTGTACAGTAAACAAAGCTTCAATTGTTCATTTCGTTTATTCGTTTTTCCTTTCTTCTTGGGCTGTGACCCAAGACATGTACAGAGATTTTCCTAAGGAAATGAATGAAACATGATTGCAGTATTCTACTAGCCTCGCTTTGCTTGCTATCAAGTCAAATTTGCTTTACCAGACAACCCTCAAGTACTGTCCTAGATATAACCTAAACAAAAGGAATCCCAAGTCATTAAATAACAGATTTTTTAATTAAGTTATAACAGAGCCCTGACAGACAGAATCTTGGGTGCACTTTTAACATAAATAAAAGGTAAATTTTGATGTAATGTAAGAATTGAACTGTCTGTATTCTGTGAGGATCACTGCAGCTAACAAGCCTGTGATCGTCCTACATAAATGAGGATTAAGAATTCTATCCAATTTTGCGACAGATAAAAGTTATACCCCCCATCTCCAAGATGGGTTCCCAGGGTTGCAGCATAGGTCCTATCAGCCGTTTACTCTGTTCATAATATGGAATAGGAAAAGTTTGGCATAAGTTATTCCCCTTTTACCACATGAAGATGGCAACAAGGGAATGATATTGCTAGTGGAAGATGGGTTCTTTCATATTTGAACATCTCAAACATTAAAACTTCATGATTTGTTGTTTAGTCCCAACTGTCTCGGCTTCTTCTAAATGCCTTCTTCTGTGAAAGTACCTTCTTGTTCTGCAACCGTTTCTGCTCCCCAATAGCAGCTCTTTCATAATAGACAGAATGATTATAAAAATAAATTCAGGACCCTTCAAAACTCAAGAATGCTAACACAAAATATGATCCAAGGAAAATTTGGCGAGAAAAAACAAAAAAAAAACAAAGGTCACCTACAAACTATAAAACGAACAATCAAATAGATAATTTAGGCTAGGGGCCTAACGTTAGGACAGAAATGCAATGGTTGTGTGCAAGGTAAAAAAACACACATACAGATGAACACTTACAACTTGGCAACTTTTTTCTTCTGCTCTTCTGATGGGGGCGGTGGGACATATGAAGCAGCATCAATAATTGCCTGTTTTATACATTCAAAATAACGGAAAATCAATAATAAAATTAATCTCAACAAAACATCACTTCAAAAATAATCAACAGCAAGTCACACAATAATGACACAGTTTGAAGTACTTGTAGCACTTCATTTTTGGGTAATAAGTTCGCTCTAGCATCACACAGAAACCATTCTAGATCTAACAATCAAGGGAATATTTTAACATTTGAGCCAGATAACAAGAAGCAATAAATATATATATCACCATTACACAAGAATTGAAATAAGCATGCATTGTATGGTACCTGTAGTTTTCCCAGTGCATCTTCAATGTTACCCCTGAAGAAGAATGGCAGAATGAAACCAATTGCTTTGGGAACAGAGAACCAAAATGTATAACAAAAAGGAGAAGTGGGCAGAAATTAACTTCTGTGTTCTAGTTTTTGTTGAAGAAATCACAATCTCCCCATCTTTGTTAATTCGATTCTTTTCCTGTTCATAACTAGGAAAGTCAACAAAGCTCATAGAAAGATAAGTAGAAAATAAACAAGGCCCAATTTTATATAAATAAAACAGTAAAAACAAAAAATAAAATTAAAACAATTTAAAAAAATAACCTCAATCTCTTAATAAATAAAATAAAATAAAGGAATATAACAAATATCTCCAATTCGAAAATATTTATAATCCATTCTAGGTTAAGTGAGGAGGGAAATATAAGCTTGAGGCATAAGCCCATATACATGGCACATTCAAAAGTTCAAGCCTCCAATATAGGGACCACTGACATCTTCCAGGACTACATTCTCCTTATAAGATCAACCACCCATCCAACCAGATCAACTTTTCTTGAAAACCATCTGTCCCAATATGCTAGATCAGGTAGCAAACAGTAACAAATCAGTTTCACTTTTTGTTACAAGACTCAACTAATCACATTTTTGCTGAGGAATTTACTTATGAGATCCCCCTAAGCTGGTCAATCTCCTAAATGTTCCATGAACTTAAGGCTATGGCCCAGAAAATGGCCACTTTCCTGTCCTGACAAATTTCTTATATTAAAAAATTGGATAAAATACGGGAGAACAAATGAAAGTAGCAAACCATTTGCATAATCCTCTCCCTGATCCTGTCGCTTAGCCAATAAGCATTTTTAACATTGAAGCGCATGTCCACCTTTGTGTTCACTGTAACCAGTAATGGAAATAAGCCTCCATAAGAAATAAGAAGAGTCTGATCAAAAAAAAAAGGGGGAAGTAAGAAGGGAAATCAAATAAAGATTTAATTTATAAAACGACAAAGAACAGACCTTTGTTGACATTCTGACCTCCAGGCCCACCACTTCTTGCAAAACTCACAGTAACATGGTCTGAGATGATGATAATTGAAAATAAAATGGTACTTAGCTTAAAGAGCTAATGTAATTGATTATAGATATCATGGTTTTCAATGCTCACAGCATCTTAATCAGAGAAGATGGAATGACCTAAATTTAAGAAAATAAGCAGTTCCATGAAAAGAAAAAAAAAAATGCCAGATAGCATGTGAATATAATGAAGCACCCAACAAGAGTTAAAATCCTAAGAGGGCAATTTTTCTCTCTTTTCCCATTTAATAGATGATAAAAGGCTCGCATTACAAGAAAGATCAAGGCAGCGCCCCAGAACTAGAATCAAGCTGGTGAGAAAGCCAACTTGATAGGATTTTCACAACCACATGATTACCAATGATCAGAATGTTTCCTGGTAACATAGGTAGCCACCAATTATAGTTGCAACATAGAAGAGCTCTCCCCTTATCTTGCATATCCTCACTATAAAAGGAAAAATAACTACAAAGATACTCATCACTCCTTCAAGATAGACCACCTTCCCATGATGATAACACTTTTAACACTACTCTACTGTAAACAAATAACAGAGTCTCATAAAAACGATGATAATGAATGAACAGCAGTGGTAACAGTAAAGTGAAGCAAAAGAACAATAATAACTTCCAACCGAGAACGATCTCTACCATGACTTGTACTTAACCGGCGTCCCTTGGATTGTGCTTCAGGACAGCTAGAAGAATATGAGGGAACTAAAGTAAACTTACTGCATCATAAGAAAGCAACTTTAAAGAATGGACATTCATATGAATCAACAGAAAAGATCATAAAATCAAGCCTAAGGAATGTAGGGACTGAGAGTCTGGGAAGGTCCAAAATAGACAAGTCTCTGAGCTGGCAAGGCCTTCTTGTATCATTGCTAGCCAAGGACAGCTCAACAGACAGGTGATCCTGCCCAGGGATGGCAGGTCCTAGGTTCAAGTCCTGGGCTTACGAGAGAGAGCGAGAGAGAGAGAGAGCTCTGATGAAGAATTTTATTACAAATGGCATTCAAAACTACATCTTCAGCAAAAAGGCTAGTAGACAGATAGGTACTGGGTGTGGGAACAAGAATAACTGGGAAAGAGGGCAATCAAATAAATGGTGAAAGATAATAACTCTGATGAAGATAAAAACAGTAAGAAAATGAGGTCAAATAGGACCAGAACAGATAATGTAGAGTTTGATAATTTGCTCGTTAAGGAAGATGAAAAGAATGTGAGTGGACGAAGAACGCCAGTCACAAGTTGAGAATCAGAGTGGCTAAAGAATAAAATACCCAGTAAGAAACCATAGAAGAGAGCAAGACATCTTTTCCCTTTAAGAATGAAACTTTTAGTAACAAACAAATTCTTTTGTGTATCTCTTCATCAAAGAATAGAAAAATCAAACATCTGGAATATTTTTATAAAGCATAGACTTATTATTATTCAGTGGCGAAAATCCATTAATTGAAGGACAAACAAATCAGGAGTGCATGACCTTGATCCTACACAGTAAAATATTACCATTCTCATTTTCTCCACCAGATTCTACACTCTACACAATGGCCCCACAAGGAATTTTCACATGATTTATTCTAACTAGTCTCAATTGTCAATGTTAAATTCATAAAAAGACCTTGGTTTGTAAATGAAGGGGGGAAGGGGACAATTAATTCCTGTCCAACCTAGAAGGCGGAAGAATGACATTAGTTGGGAAGATGACTTCATGTATCATTTGCTATAATGCCATGATAGTATATGCTTTCAATTCCAACAAAGTAGATTATGCATTTCCTGTTGAATCAAAAACAGCAACAACAAAAATAAAAAATAAAAAGATCTTTCTTTCCCATTCATAACATATATGATAGAGGGAGATTTCAAATACCTAGTGTGATTTTGGGAGTAGGCTCATTGCCAAAAGAGAGAGATCTCTCCTCAGCTTCTTGCAAAAGCTGCTGAACTTGTGAGAGGCGTGCTGACACCTTCCTTCCACCATCTCCAGAATCTGCTGCTGCACACCTAATCCGACTATAGCTGATTCCACGGTTTACAGTACCACAGTAAACACTGAAGTTAGGTAATACCATCTGGAACATCCGTTCTGATCGTAAGGACAATGATGGATGAAATATTTCTTTGACAATCATGTTAGTGGTGCATCTGATAACAGCCATTTCCTAGTTGACAAAGCCCTCTGACAGAAAGAGAGCACCAGGGGTTCAACTCTCTGACTTGTGAATTTTGATTTGATATTGCTGCACAAGCATGTACATGATCAATATAAGCCCATGCCAACGCATATTAACACAAAAACTAAGATTCAAAAATTCAAAAGCATCTATTTGGATGTCAGTATATGTACAACACATGCCAAATTAAAGAGAACAGAGTAGGAAGCAACTCCTCGAGTATAAGAACAGGTCGCATTTCATATCCATTTAATGGCACACATGAGAAACTAAAGAAAAACAAGAAGTACAAATCAAAACTGACAAACAAACCTTCCTACTGTCGTTAAGCAAGCATAGGAACAGTATCTAATGGGTGAAGGAAAGATGTAGTCATAGAAAGGAATCATCATGGAAATTAAACTCATTTCATATTGGCTTGCTCATGATGGTTAGATGTCAGCCATGAAACCCATCACCATACCAAGCAGATATACCAGTCAAAAATTTGTGTCCATTTTTCATGAAATCATGTATGTATCAGATATATGATGGCAAATTCTTCTGAAAAATTGTCTTCCACAGCAGAATTTGATAAGTGAGATTATGAGAAAGTGTTTACTACTTTACATAATCTTCCTCTGTCCGAAGAATGATTCATCAAAATAATGAATCACCATTGATATCGGCACATCTAAGATCCTGAATATAAGCTCGTATGGAGAATTCCTAATTTCCTTGTCATAAAGTTATATGCAAGCACAGAAACAAAAAATAAAAGAAAGACTAAAAACTAAAATAAAAACAAAAATACAAGAAACAAACAAAAGAACAAAAAAAAAATCCAGAAACAAAATGGAAGGGGGGGATTGTACAATAGAAAAATAACAAGGCATGCCTAAATGCCATACAAATGATCAGGTCATGTTGCCATAGAGGACCTCTACTCAAGTTGGTGTGTTGCCTGTATCCTTCATACCTACACAGATTGCACCCCCTTTTCTGTTAGGCACTTATTCTACAATTACACTAATTTGTCTATCAAAAGGAAAAATGGAGGACCTCTCCTCATGTTCTACTGAGATAACATCAAGACATGACCAAAGATGGTTGTATGGCTCCAACAAGATATACAGGATAAGATACTCATTACATGCATCCTCAGGTTCCACAATTGTATTGATCCAGAAAAGCCCTAAAGATAATTAGAATTGTGTTTCTCTTTGCATGTCCCTTATAAATGGTGGCAACTAATGAAACACTCCACTGACCAATAGATACAGCTCATGTTTGATAAATATCACATCTTTCATCAATTGTGTATCACTAAGTTCTCTGCTTTTAATTTAATCACTAGATCAACCATGGCCATATCCATGGTAAACTGGATAATGGCAGTTCCAACCTTGTCAGTGCAACAGCCTATGGCACTAGAGAGCTCCGCTAAACTATTTACTTCAAGTTAATCACCAAAACTAATCACGGTCATCTCCAATAGAAGTATACAAACCCACTAATAGCAAGGATTAAAGGCCTTCAGTGCAGCCAATTAAAGCAGATGGAGTCAAGAACCTATATTTTAGGTCACAGTGCAAAAAAATATCCCTCCTTCAAACCACAAACCAAAAGAAAAGGGGAAAAAAAGCTTAAAATAACTGTCCTAGTTCTCAACTGGACATTTCCCAAAGAAACTAATACAGACCAAAAAATAAAAATAAAATGAAGAAGAAGAAGAAGAAGAAGAAGAGAGAAAGAAACCCACTTGTCCAATTAGTGTTGTCCAAGTCGAACTCAAGCATAACAGCCACAAAGTTCACATACAATAACATTATATCATCATATCTATAATGCTGGTACTTGAAATGGGAATTATATTTTGCCTATTCCCAGTTGTAATATTGTCTAATATTCTTTGGCTCATTATTTTGCTAAGGAATAACAGTGATTGCCCAAAATGAATACGAAGATATCAAAACGTACCAGACACCCGGTTCAATTTTGAGCTTTACTTCAAACAAATCAAGGCAATCTGCCAAGATATTTCTCAAATAATATGCATATTTATAACAAATAGAAAAGAAAAAAATAATAATTTAAACAAACACAGAAAAACAATCCATATTTATACGCAATAGAAGATTTGCTTAACACTTGTAAAAAAAGAGCTCCATATGGTCGCCACAAAAATGAAAAAGCAAGGCAAACTAAATGCTTTCATTGTCTGGGACTAGATGCAAGCGAGAACCTCAATGCTGCAATCAGAGAGCTTTACATATATAATATATATTTTCCTCTTTTCCTTGCTCCTCCCAGTAACCAACCGACAAACAATATCCTCCAGGTTTCCCAGGAAATGTACGAAACCAAAGGGAATTAATGTGAATCTTCTATTAATTATCATTTGAGACCCAGGATACCCGAAGCCTCCCCTCAACTGCACTTGAGTTAGTTCGGTTGAATTGAGACCCAGGTCTCAGAATTTACCGTCTTTCAGGTTATTTTCCTCCGATTTTCCCAGAATCCAAACACTATAATTTGAAAGGAATAGTGAATAAGGAGAGTTGGAAAGTACCTTAGAGAAGATGATAGCGTGACCAACCGATGAGAATGGAAGAGGGGCTCTCCGCTATCGCGACCATGGGACGTGTTTGGCAGCATTTTGTTGGAAATGGAAAAATTTTAACAAGGGCAAAAACGGAAACAAAGAAAATATTTCCCTTGTTTTTCTTTTATTTCTTTTTAACTTTTTCCCATTTTATTTTCAGCCATTAACATTTATGTGAATGCTAAATTTTATTTTTATTTCTTTTTTTATTTTCCGAATTTCTCCCACTTTATTTTCAGCCATAAGCGTTTCTTTCTCTTTTATTTTCTTATAATTTTATGATTATGACGGTTTCTCACACTTTATTTTCAGCCTCAAAAATACCGAGAATTAGACCTTTGAATATTATTTTTAAATTAAAGAAAAAAATTATTTGAAATTAAAAAACAAAAATGGTTTTTAGGCGTTTTCTAAAAGCAAGGTGTTTGGTAAGATATTTAAAAAAAAAAAACTCTTCTCAATTAATAAATTTTATTATTTTAAAAAATAATTTTTTTTATTTTATAAAAAATAAAAATTCAATTCAACATCTACTAAAAATAAAAATATTTTTATAATTATAAATAAATTTAAAATAAATAACTTTTAGCGAAATACTTATTAATAAAAACGATACTATTTTAATATTAAAGACGTTTTGTTTAGAAATGCTTTATATCGTTTTTAACTTTTTATTTTTCACTGATTTTTTTATTATTTTTTTTTGAAAAAAAAATTTTAATAAAAATTATTCTATATTTCACTTTACTTTTACAATTTATTTTCAAAAAATAGTATAAATTTTTAAAATATTTTTTTATTTTTGAAAATAAAAAACCTGTTTCTAAATCATACCCCCACGTGTACATATTGTTTGTACGGATGTACTTAATTTAATTCAACAACTCTAGAGTAATAATTAGGAACAACATTTCGAATGTCATTTTTATTATAATAATCATAATAGTTACCAAAATAAAAAATAAAACAAAACCGACAATTTAGATGATGCTGATCCTCCTTATTTAAGGAGGCCTAAATTAAGAATACCTAAAACCTAATTTGTAGGTACAATCATAGAAGCATATAACGATGCAAGTATACTGTGTGCGTATGGAATTCGGGTTCAAATATAAATGAGTCCAACAGCTGCCCCCCCAACCCCACAACAATCGAAGTCAAGCCATAGTTACTTAGTTCATTCTTTCAAAAATCTTTTTTTTTTATTATTATTATATAAAACTTCATTTTATTGAAAAAAAAAATACACAATTAAAATATTCCTTCAATTTATATTCAAATAAAAATAAATTTATTAAAAGTATTTATAATAAGAAAAAAAAATTATAAACTGAAAATGCTTTTCGCAGAATTGTTCACAAACTGAAGTCAGAAAGCCCAAAAAATTAGGATGTCACAGCCAAAGGGCTATAAGGCTATAGAGCGACCGGACGAAATTTAACAGACGCCGTGTAATTAACGGCGCACGCTATCATATCCTAAACCAACATATCCGACCAATCAAATTAAGTGTTTTAAAATCGTATCCAATGTTGAGCAATCAAAAACCATCAAACTTGTTCCAGTATTTAAAGTTCAGGTAACCAGACGACTTTAGCACAATACATTCAGGAAGCAAACACTAGCATGTTCTACTACTAGCCATGGCCCTCCTCTCAGCTTTAGCAAAACCCTTTGGACCAGCAAGGCAAGCATAAAGCACTTATGCCCACGTAAAGGGGTAAAGATTTTAACATTCCAAGACTCCAGAGGATGAAGACCAGGTTAAGTGGAGGAGATTGATAAAAGATCCTTCAGGCCTCAACCTAATCTATATTTATTCTGGTAGTAGTTGCTCTTGCCCTCCCACGAGAAGAACCTGTCCTATCTCCGATTTCTGCTTCTGTCCTTGGGTGTTGTGAATGAGAACTAGAAGGCATTACACGCTCAGTTGAAGGTAGCGCCCAACCTCCCCTGTTCGCCTGCTCAGTTTGTCCACTGCTGCTGTGTCCTGAATGAAAAGTGGAATTACAAGTGTGCATTAAGGTGTAATAATCAGTACACCAGAATATTAATTTAAAGAAGCCAACTATCAACCTTTTTTAATGTTATATTAAAAAATTCAGACACATAATCACAACCAAATGATCATGATCATTATATGCCATGTGCACCCGGCTATGAAAGAAGAAAAGTCAGACGCACAGGAGTAGTGGTAAAAGAGGGGTAAAATGTATACATCATTAATAAAAAGCACAGTTAGTGAAAAGTTCCTACAAAGAACAAAATTACAAAATAGAACTCCTCCCAATATATGCATATGTATTTATATATACACAAACATTTTCCCTTTTTTATTGTTTACTTTAGAATTTAATAGGTAATACCCATAATTGATGCAACAACCTTGTCCCACGAGGACCACCACTGATGCAATCAACACTACCCTCAACCAAGATTTTAGCATACATTTAAGATGTGATTAGTTCTTGGGAATAGGAATATGTATGGAAATAAGAATGAAGGTGAATCACAACACCATATGGAAGAGAGGAATAAATTTTTTTTTATCAGACAAGTGACTTTTGTTTTCCATCATAATGATTTTCCCATTCCTATGCTCATTTCTAGTAAATAATCCAAACAAAATAATGAATAAAAAATGAAATGAAATTCTCATTTCCATTATCTATTCCAATTCCAAACATGCCATTGACTTGACCAGAAGCAAGACAAATTTACCCAAGCAGATCATTAAGACCAAAATATAATAATAATAATAAATTAAAAAAAAAAAAAAAACTTGTAGTATATTAAAATTCAAAGGATGACCACAGGAAAATATGTATCACAAAATAAATCATGTCTATGATTTCAAAAAGAAGCCCCAAAACCAATAGGTGCAGAATTCAAATCCATGACAACCAATTCAGTATAGACAAGAAAAACACACAACCAGAAATGCAGAACTGTGCTTACCAATAGTATCTAGACCATTGAACCTCTCATTCCAACCAGGCAAGTATTTTTTAGCATTTCCTTGCCAAGCTTCCTCAAAACCAGAAAGCTCATCTGAAAATAGAGCAGATGAAAAAGTTTTAGCTAACCACCACCTACAACACTACTTTGGATCCAAGGCACAAAAGCCAATGACATGCACATACTTTCATTTAGATTGTGTAAGGTCTGCATTGTGTCCACCCGACCATCTGAATTAAGCTTCCTTGTAACAGAATGCCCCTGTCAATTGATTAAAAATAGCTTAGTATCACATTCTCAATATAAGTTACAACATTTACATGCCACACATTTAAAATTTTTAACCCACAATACAACAAATACGCATCTATGAGCTATATAGGACATGGTTATTTTTTCTTTTTTGGGAAAAGGGGAAAGAGAATCCAAAAATTAACATCTATTGAATACCTTATTGCGAATTCCCTTAGAGACCCTGTGAGCAGCTTGACGTTTAGTAGCATCAGCTTCTTTGCTTTCTTCAAAAGTCACCTGATTCACAATAAAACATGAGTAACACAACCCATGTTAATGCTTCCTGTAACCTAAAATGTCCTGTAACCTAAAATGTTACTTACTCCATCACTTCCTGTCCTCCTAGTTGTAGATGAAGTATAGTAAGGCCCATTTGTACCACCATAAGTCACAGTGGAACTCGTAAATGAGAAGCTACGTGCTTGGGGCTGGGGCTGGGGCTGGGCTGTGTGTTGGTCATCCTGTTATACTCATTCCTATACTGCATTTGCTTGCTCTTTCGCCCTGCATTACAGAAAAAGGGAAAACACAAAAAAAAAATCACCTTCCTCTAGTAAGAAATAAAAATGTCATGCAGTGGTAGATACTAAATGCCATAATAGTAACCCAATCAAGAAACACACCAGCAGCTTCATCATCTGCATCCTCAACATAAGGTTCCTTGCTTGACCTACGATGCTTTCTAGGATTATCTTTCTTCTCTTCTTCTTCCTTTTCATCATCAGAGTTCAGTTCTTCAATGATCGGGCCTCTTGTATTTGGCTGTTGAACTTGATGCTCTAGAAATCCAGTCCCAGGCATATCCATGAACGGACTTCCCATGAACGGACTTCCTCTTGAACCAAAGAGGCTGGATTCAAACATTCCTCCAAATGGCTGTGTGAAGAAAGGGTCATCAAAAGGGTCCCTCCCCCCAAAAAAACTAGAAACCAAACTCCTCTGTCCCCCAAAGCCACCAAAACTCCCAAAACCAGCAAAAGGATCACCAAAATCAGAGAAAGAAGCCCTGCGTCTTCCCTGCATTTTTGTTGCTACAATTCCTAGAAACCAACAATGAAAATTATAACTTGCAAAAGTTCAAAAATTCAAAACAAATTGAGGAACTAAACTAAAGCACAGCAGGATTATAGAATATTCTCTGCATATAAAATCAAAATAATTGTGCATCAAGCAACAGAAACATACACAGTAAATGAGGTAGGCCCTTTCTCTTCTTTTTCCCCTCTATTGAGGCAATAAATCAAAATTGTACCACAACAAAGACTCGAGAAAAATCATTATTTACAAAGGAAGAACATCACATATTATCAGCAAATGTATTCTCTACCAGCCAACCTCTACCCTCACACATTTGTACTATATGTAAGTGTGTAAACTGGTATAAGTACTATCCCATGTCAAGTGGCAAAATCTTCATCAATATCTTTCCTACCAGATGCCACCTAACCTTCATTCCTGATCCAATAAATTTTTATTCCAAGAATGTTTTTAACACAAAAACAAATAAGGAACAAGATAATCATCCACAAACCAAGAGGTTTAAGCCCAATTGTCTAACATTATCAAGCAAACTAGTAAAAAGATCGATTTTTTTTCATGCAAGGGAATACTGAAATTTTGGTTTCACCATCAGAGAGACATTCATCAATTGCATAATTGAGCGAAATCAACTGAGATTAACCCAAAACTAAGAGCAAACAAAATCAAATTCTTCAAAATTTCATAAGAATAGGCAAGTAGTCGCCACCCTTAAAGAACCGAGATGTCAATCCAACATGTTGATTTCCTTCTTTTACTACAATTTCTGATCAACCAAACGGAAGATTAATCATCAAACAAAAACAAACCTGCCAAGCCAAGAAGTTATTTTCTTTCTTCTACTACAGTCTCTTGTCAAGCAAACAGAGGATTAATCAAAAATCTCAAAGATAACCACAATAAGCTAGTGAGATGATATAAAAATCATAAAACAAATTGTTTGTGGGTGTGTCCAATTACACCATCCACCTTTATGAAAAACCATTCCTCAAATATCAATCAAATCGAAAACACACATCTGTACAAACCCTAGCCGCGCAAATGGGAAAGCCTTTTCTCCCCCAAAAAACCTATCGCAAAAATCTTGCATCAAAACTCAATTTCAAACAATCCAATATACATCTTAATCGTTTCGAGAAAAACACCCATCATATTTGCACAGTCATCCATGATCACACAACCAACCAAGAACAAAGTGAATGGAATCATTCAAGAATACAGAACTCTAAAGGTGCGGAAGAGAATTACCAGAAAGAGATGAAATCGGAGAGGCGTGAATCGAAGAAACGAAACTCTAAATCGAAGACGAGAGCGATGATCCGATTACGAGGAAATGAAACCCTAACCCTGAATTACGTGTGTACCTTCGCCGACTTTAATGCAGAGAGAGAGAGAGGTAGATTATAGAACTTTCTGGTGCCTACGCGATATTTGAGGACACTCCTATATTTGAGCGACGCGTGCCATCCTTTAAACCTTAAATGCTTTAGAAAATGTGAGGGGGTTACATCATAGGATTTTTTCCAAAATAGAAAATTATAAAATTATTATAAAAATAAAAGTAATGCAATAAAAAATAATTTTAATTTATTGATTTTTTTGCATTAAATTTTTATCTATATATACCTCTCTAAAAATAAATTAATTGCGAATTATAATACCATCTTTATAAGTCTCATGTTTTATCTATCTAAAAATAAATTAATTCTGGATTATAATGCCACCCAAATTCATTACAAAATTATTTTCTAAGACATAATTTTTATAGAATTGATATAGTTATACTTAACAATATTGCTCAGGTGTAGCTTGGACAGATTGACCCAATCCAACCCAATGTTTGAATTTGGACAATCATTTTTAATGTTTGACCTTGGGGTTAAGTTTTTTCAATCCAAACTTAATTTGGGTCGAGTTTGAGATAAGAGTCGAATTAACTGATTTAATATTTTTATAATATTTATCATACATATTATCCTATATAATAATATTCATTTTTTTCTATTCAAAAAACATATCAAATTATATTGTATCATAGATTTTTAATTTTTTTTAAATATACAAATTTATGTTTATTATTTTGTTACCATCTTAAAATTTTGTCCCTTTAAAAAAAAAATATTATACATAGATTTTGAATTATATAATCCGACTAACCTAAATTTAACCCGACTAATCCAAATCTAACTTGAACAACCTGAATTCAACCTAAACTTTGAAAAGTAAGATTGAATTAGACTCGAGTTAGAGTTTGGGTTAGATTGAACTCGGTTTGATTGTTTCTTAATTCGAGTTAGACTTCGATCAATCATGAACCCACCAATCCCAACATAATTTTAGATTTCATTCCTTCTATAAACCAATTTTTTTTTCCTTTTTATACAAAAGATATATATAAATTTAATTGTACACGATTTTAAATTGTTCTCACTATATTTTTTTGTATAATTTATGATAAATCAAATAAAAAGAATTTGAGAAGTTTTATTTCTAGAGGTTGTCGAACACAAATATGGATTATATACCTTTTTTCCCCCTTAATTTAAAGAGTAAAAGAGAAATGAATAAAAAGTTTCAAATTTAAAAAAATAAATAAATTGAAAAGATGCTAAGTTTTGTTGAAACGGCAAACACAAGCATCTTTCATATAAGCTTATGAGAAGCAACAACTTTTACAGTATGGAACAATCCTTATACCTAAAATATACTCAATGCTCCACACTTTTGAAAACCATCTGTTTTTCAATGAGGCTGTTCAAAATGGCTGCCCTGTTTCAAGAAAATGCCATCTTGCAGTACTATCATTAGACCATTTTGGTGAAACCAGAGGAATATCAGTAACTCAAACAGTCTTGCATCCAGGGATGTCTTATTAAGCATTTTCAGGAAACCATGTTCAGATTTGGAGTTACCTTGTCATGATTAAAGAACACTGTTGAATGAATCAGTAGTATAGTCCCAAAGGGATCATATTCATCATGTCAATGGTCACAAAGATTTATATCAATGAATCATAAAACGCACCTAGATGAAGCTAGGCATCACTTTACAAGTATAATTAACCACGATAAGTGAAAACATCACTTCAATAAATTATATCTAAAAGTCGTAAAACGCACACAAATGAAGCTTTGCAACCCTTTAAGATTCCCCAAATCAGCACGAGTATAATTTGGAACTAAAACATTACAAGCCATTTCTCATTCTTCTTAATTTATACTTCACAGCTTCAGCTGCTCCTCAGAGAGGAGTGAGGAATCTACTACAGTCTAAAGCTTCTCTCAAGTAGGTGACGGTATTAGTGAAGCCTCTGTACATATTAATGGCTTTTGATGGCCTGCATTCCAAATTTGCAGGGCAGCATCAGTTTGAGGGAAAGGACTGCATAGTTTGGTTTCCCAGATATTCTTGTAAGTGATAAAGGGAACCAGAATTCATTATCTTTGTTGCCAACTATGATATGTAGCTAAAACTGCTAGAGAGCATCCAAGTTGGGTCTTGATGGGTACTCAAGACCCTGGAGTTCTGGCATCTGTCTAATGTCCTCTTCTGAATATGCAGGGATCAACCAGAATCTCTTGTCCTTCCCAAACACCTGGTATGAAAAAGTAGACTCATTGTCATGAGTAACAATATTTTCTCCATGCAAGATTTCCACAATCTGTGTTATTATGTGACCAACAACTTTAATTTGATTGCTCAAGAATACATAATTAATATAGACAAGCTATTCAAGTCAAGAGCTAGGACACCAGTTCTTCCACACGCACAGTGTGTATGTGTGTTTGATTCTTTGAATTATTTATATTTGTTCATGGAATGGTGGGACATCAAGTTGTTTGGAAGGAGACTAACCAGGAAGTTTTCTTAGATAATCATAGGAATTTGTTCATACTCAGTAACTTAAGATTAATCAGTAACGTTGGTCTGCTATGCCACATATGGTTCCCGGGTTCTTTGTTGCTTGTAGTAGGAAAGCTTTACTCCCCTGGGAAAGGTTGGTCAGTTAAGTGGCCTTTTGTACAGGAGTTTATCAAGCAACCATAATCATCTTTCTTCAGGAATTCATATACAAAGTGGTTGGATGAAGGCTTTCAAGATATCAAAGATTCAGAGGCCAACTGTTTCTACATGACCATTAGATATTACCTAATCAAGTTGACTCAGTTTTGATTCATGAATTCAATGTTACTAAATGAGGTTTAATAAAAGATTAAAAGATGGCACCTTAATTGTTTTACAGTATGTTCAGATTCTCAGATTACTATGAATTGTTTCAATGGGATTATGCATTGAAAGTTGAGCTGGTTATGGCACCCTCATCAGAAGACCTTTCACAGGATTGTTCAAAAAGGTTTATTCTGTATTTGTTTATAGGGAGGGTAATGCTGATGCAGATTAATTCTTGAAAATGTATTGTAATATTCAATGATAAATCTAGTTGTTAAATTCTTCTTTTAAGCTTAAATATATTGCAATGGATGATGCTACAGATGTGTTTATGATAGGATGCAAAATATTCTCTCTTTATGAAGTGTTTCCTTTCCTTTTCTTTCCAAAAAAATATTTGAAAATTTTTATTTATTGAAAACAAGAAATAAGTAGGAATTTATGATGGCCTGGGAAAAAAGAGTAGGGGAGACAATTATGATGACTACGATTCTAGAAATGGATTTGTTTCGAACCATGAGAGCACTTGAAGGCATGGTGCATAATGTTGATCTAAAGCAAATGTAATGACGAAAGTTATTTATCCTTATGGGCATACTCCAGGTTCAGAAATCAACTAAAAAACTACATGGTCGAATTTATCATTCCTTACTTTCTTGCTGTACAATAGTAATCAAGCAGCATGTTCAAACTATATCAGTGTTTTATCCATGAATTGCATTTCAGCTTACCAGTGCAATCATGCAAAATGATATTTCATTATAGGAGGTGGATCTAATTCTCAGATGTAAAAATAGTTACTGCTTGGAACTCTCTCACTGTTTACCCTAAAGGGCTAATTTAAAGGATTGTAACCATCAATATGGATAAAATCAGCGAAGAGAAGAATATACACATGAACCTCAATGAAGGGTGTTTTGAAGATGAGAGGACCAAATAGAGCAATTAAATTGGCATGAACAAGAATTATTTTGCAATCTATAAACCAAGACTTCAGGTACTGCCTTTTCAATTTTTAACTCTGGATAAACTCCAGCAATGAAGCGGAATTGCTTACCAACAAGTATAGACTCAAGGTATAAAATGTATATTTTTTATTTTTGGCATAAAACAGAAACCAAATTGCCCCACTTTGTAGATCAGGGAAAGGAAAAATATGACACGGTGCCTCCTAAAGGGACTTAAGCCTAGGATTTTTTTCTTTGTCTATTTTATAGTTTCCTTAGGTGCATCTTGTGAAAATCACATAAAATTTATAGCAAACAAATTAAATGAAATGGGAACAAATTGGCAATAATGTAACATGTTAAAAAAAACTGTAACCTGTTCAAAGTTTTTCTTTCGACCAATGTCATAACGCCATGTAGAGGTGCGCTTCTTCTCAAATGCCTAATAAAACCAACATTGAGCAATCAAAAACAAAACATCAGACAAAAATAGAAAAGGAGTTCAAAACCAGCCCTATTCATATGGGAAAAAACAAGTATCTAGTTAACAGAAGGCCTCACCTCAATGGTTGTGGTATTGGCTGCTACCAATGATATGTGCATGATCAGAAAGCCCAGTACACTCAACGCAAATGCCAAGTTCAAAACTGAATGGATCGACCAACAATATTTATGAGTCAGGGACAAAACAATAAAATCAATAAAGGAAAAGGTAGTGAAGACCTACCAAAAGTAAGAAAAGTGGCTGCAATGGTGCCTGGTGTTCCAGGTATCTCTCGATCAGAAAAGAATGCTATGAAATGAGGCAATAGCGATAAAGTGACAAGAGTTGTCTCAAGAAATGTGTAAAACTGCATCAAGATTAAGAAAAAAATAATAATAACACTCAGGTATGTTGTTCAATAGTTCAAGGATTCTTTCATGTGCCCTATGGCACTTCCAATACAAAATCAGCTGAATAACATTAAATAACAATAAACTTGGGTCAACACATGCAAAGAGAACTTGTAGATAGAAAACAATGAGCAGAGAATTTTTTACTGAAAATTTTGTTATTGGAAAAGAATTTTCAACTCACTACAAATGCATGAGCACAATAGTATTACATTCAATAGTATTGCAGAATTTTCATATTTATTTGGGAACAAAGGTTTAGAATGGATGCATGTTCTTAACAGAAACGCCATTTCACACACTTTCCATTCACACCTTTTGAAACACACTTTAAAGTAGTTTCTTCGAATGGTTTCCTATAATTCTATGTTATGTTCCTAGGCTAGATATATGAGGTTCAGGGATCTAATTCCAGAGAAAGCATGGGATCCAGAAATTAAAATTAAGAGTTGTTGTAACCCAAAGTTCATGTGTCAATGAACTCGAGCAACATCATCTCAGGCATGTGACTCCCCCTAAAGGGAACAATTTAGTCTGCTCCATACTTCAGCTATGGTTCATGCTTTCATATTTTTTTCACCTTCTATTTTCTATTCAACAAGATAAACATATAGTACTGAACAGTAAAACATTGGTGCTCAGCAACAAACAGATAAACGACAGAACCCCATTCAGTTTGAAATTATGCATCTCCACGCTCACAATCTTACATGCACCAATCAAACTAAGTGTCAGATGAATGCAAGCATTTCCATGATCACTGAAAGACTTAAAAGATAAGAGTAGTTTGATAAACATACCAAGAAAAGAAGGAAATACTTGTAGTTCTTTGCCCCAACACAATTGACAACCCACACACAGTGATGATCCATTTTCAAAATGCATCTCCCACCTAAAACCCATCAATTTCTTGCTTTAACAATCCAATGGCAACAAAAGAACCTTAAAACAAAAGGCAATGAAGCTTTGGTAAAAAGTATAGAAACAAAGAACTCACAAACAGAGCAGTGATGGCACCGGGGTGGTTTAAATAGGTTGCACTTCCGACAAAACCGGACTGCTTCACTTGCTGGGTTAGCAACCATATTTTCCTGGTCCACACCTAAGCCTACACCAGTATGTTCTGAACCCAGCAATGGATCAACATCTCCTTTCTCCTCGTCCACCATGGGCTTCCAATTCAGTGGAACACCACCCGGATCCGTGGAAAGAACAGAAAAGTAGCTCCACAGCAGCATCACCAACTACATTATCAAATTTGCTGAAAGTCAGCATTATTTGTTTTCAGCGCCTATCAATGACCAACCTTTTCATGTGTGCTGAAAATGGGGAAAAAGCAACCTTCCCTAAACGCCCACCATTCATTTTCTTTTCCCAAACACAATTGATTGCAGACAAGGAACAAAAAATTTCCATTAATAACTTCAAAGTACTCTACTTTAAGCAATGTGATTTCTGATACTCTGTCGAAAAGTAGGAGTACCCAATTTTGTCAAGCAAGAGGGCACGACTCAGAGTCAAGCCCAATCCAATTAATACCCCAAATCAAGCTAGCTAAAATCTTAAACACTATTTAAACTATAGGGCAAGAGAGGAAAAGAACTAAAAAGTTTTGGATTTTTCCTCACTACAAAACCCAGAAAATAAAATTTCCGATTGATTGAGTCAGAGGTCCATTTTCTGAAAACCAAAATAACAGAATCCACTCAAAAGATTCTTCCCCTTCCCCCTTTTTCTCGCCTACAACGCACGAATAAGAAAGAAAAAACGTCGAGCCAGATAAAATCAAAGCAAGCCATGACAAAATACAACACCGAAACGGAAAAACAGTAACCGAAAAAAGTAACTTTACCAAAGAATGAAACAGCAGCAAGACTGCAAGAGCAATGAGCGAATCAAGGTCACCATGAAAGAGAGAAGGGCCGTAATTGACAACAACCAGGGCATAATAGGTGACACCCACGACGCCCAGGACTATGAAGATCATGACAGAGCCGAGGCCACGCAGTGCCGTACAGAATTTGAAGACGTTCCACGCCATTGCAGCTCCAGATCTCTTTGCTCTCCAGCTGGATACTCTTTTCTTGTTCCCTCCTATCTGGCGACCGTCAATAAAAGGAAAGCAGGAATGCGCGGACACGAGATAACCTGGAAAATCCACCGTGTCCTTGCGGGTTCAGGTGAGGAAAAATATATTTATGAATTTTGTTTTATATTATTTAAATCGCTATTTGGGAGTTGTTTTTTTATAGCATTTTTCTTTTCTCCTTGACAAAAAGAAATATGTTTTACAATAAAAAAATTTTGATTTTTTATTTTTTTCTTAAAAATAAAAATTACGATATCTTTAGAGAACAAGTTTTTTATGTTTTGTTCTTAAAAATAAAAAATATTGTATCTTTATAAAATATCTTTTAATTGTTTTTCGTTATTTTCATTTGTTTACTAATATTCTTTTAATAAATAATTATATAAATATATAAAACAATTAAAAATAAAACATTATTTATAAAAATATTAAAAATATTTGAATATTAAAAAAAATGATTTTACAAAAACTAAATAACAATTTTCAATTTTTTTTAATTGTTTTAAAAAATAATTATTGAATAGCCTTTAATGCCTGTTTGGGGACTATTTTTAAGAATAGTTTTATATTTCTCATAAAAAAAAACGCACGAAACATATTTGAAAACCAAAAACCATTTTTAAAATTTTTTTTCTTAAAAACAAAAAATAAGGTATTTTCATAAAATATCTTTTAATTTTTTTTTATCATTTTCACTTGTTCTCTCATGATTATTAATAAATAATTATATAAACATATAGAATGATTAAAAATAAAACATCACATATAAAATTTATTTTTGAAATATTAAAATTATGTTATAAACATTTTAGGTTTCTAAATAGTTGTATATATATATAACCAATGAACTTTTCATGGCCAAACCCTTAGAAGTCCTTCATGGGGACCCAAATCTTGGGGTGCTGATCGTACAACAATCAGCATCAGATAAAATCAGAGTATCAACGGTTACTAAATAGACCCTTACTTATCACATATGCACAAAATGATAAATAGATGTTAAATTATTTCAAAATTTATCATTTCCAAATTCAGCCAAATTACTCTTTGGAATTGGAATGATTGGCTTCTCATGCATTTGCTTTGATTTGAATCTCAACACGAAAAATAAAAAATAATCTTAGTATTCTTGTTATGAACAATTGTATATATATACTTTTTTTCTAGAAAAAAAAAGTGCTCCTATAAATATAAAGTTTTTTGGTTCATTAGTTCATCAAAACAATAATAACTAACAAACAAATGTCCTATGTTCTAAGTTTCTAATTTATATGTTTTTTATTTTTTACACACGCTATATTTTTAGGCATTTTATACTTCATTTCCTAACCGTTCACAATTCCTAACGTATATTTAAAGTGATTTAATTGAAACTCTAATTTCTAATGCATAACCTTAAAATGACGATAAATTAACCATATCTTTACGTGTTCTTAGAGGTGTAAATTGAGATATAATCTCCTTATTTATTAAATAAGTTTAAATTCATAAAAATAAATATAATCTCATAAAAATGAAAATTAGATTTAAAATTAATAAATTATTTTTATACTATATTTAAAATTTATTTCATATATATTTTTTATATGTAAAGATTAAATAATTTTAAAATATATAAATTTATTATTAATTTTAATTATATTTTATTTTTTCCCACTTTCCTATTAAAAAACACTTTTGAAGAATCAAATATAGCTATTGTTTCTCAACAATATTATGAGTCCGGTCCAGCCCCAGTTTCTAGGTAAACATGGCTTTCGTTGGGAGTTTAGAATAGCCACAGTATATGGGCTGGGCTACAACTAGAGGCCCACCGATTTTCAATCCATCCAAGTTGCAGTAAGCCCAATACTGGCCCTAATCAGAGTATACAAAAGATCTCATCACCTCACTTCACCAAAACTTCACAACTCCAACGTGGCACTCCCTGGCCCCTTCCCCCCAACTTCAACCTCCATCGCTACCGTATCATAATTAGGGTATAGTAAAGAAAAATTAGAGTTTTTATTTTAAAAAATGTGATGACTCAAATGTTGGTTCGCCGTGAGAATGATAGGAGTTTTTGTAAATTTATAATTAATGAGGGGGCCGGTGTACGTCTGCGTCAGTAAATGAAGCATTGAAGTGTGACCATGGACGTATGGTGGCTGAATGCCATTTGATTCACACCGATTGGCATTTGCTGACCAGGCTTTTTCCCTTTTCTTTGTCTAGTCTGAATCTTCCAGCACGCACTACAATATAAGCCTTCACTGTCAAATCCAATGCAGCTTCACATTAATGACCCAACAGGGCCAACACCACTTCCCTATTTCATAGACTTTTTCTTCGTTTTGCAAAAAAATTATATAACTTCCAAAAAATTGACTGAAAACTTTATTTATTGGCCTCAACACCTACCATACCATAACTTTAATATTAAAGTTTTAATTTCAATATAAAATCTAAAAAAGTATAATATATGCTACAGAATTTGATGTTTAGATAGCTCTAAACAATCATTTTTAATAATTCATTTGATTTAGATTAAGTTTTTTCAACCTTAATTTAATTTGGATCGACTTTTGGATTAAGATCTGTAGACACGTGTGCAAGGGGCTTTTTCAACTTTTACGGCAGTTTTTAAAAATAATTCTTAAAATATGGTAGTTGTGAAAGTATTTACAAATCTACGGCAGTTTTGTCCCATTGGAAGGTGTCTTTTGAAGGTGTCTCTTCAAGAGACACCTTCTAAAATTTCAGAAAATCGAATTTATACTGAAGGTGTCTCTTGAAAAGACACTTTCCACAATTTCATAAAATCCAATATGCATTAAAGATGTTTCATGAATTTGATTTTAAAGCTAAAAATGTCTCTTGAAGAGACACCTTCAACAATTCCAACAAATTATAATTTTTACAAAATGTGTCACTTGAAGAAACTCTTTCCAATATATATATACTAAAATTACAGAAAATTATATTTATACTAAAGGTGTCTCTTAAAAAGACACTTTCCACAATTTCACAAAATTCAATATGTATTAAAAATTATGAAAATAATTTTAAAGCTAAAGATATCTCTTGAAGAGACACTTTCAACATAAATTTGAAATTTTCCATTATGCATAAAATTGTTCAATATAAACCCAACTTTTTAAAAATTATGGAAGGTGTCTCTTCAAGAGACACCTTTAGTATAATTCCATTTTTTGGGTTTATACGGAAAGTGTCTCTTCAAGAGACACCTTCAGTATAAATTCGAAATTTTCCACTGTTTGTATGGAAATTGTGAAAAGTGTCTCTTCATTTCCATATAAACCCAAAAAATGGAATTATACTAAAGGTGTCTCTTGAAGAGACACCTTCCATAATTTTTAAAAAATTGGGTTTATATTGAACAATTTTATGCACAATGGAAAATTTCAAATTTATGTTGAAAGTGTCTCTTCAAGAGATATCTTTAGCTTTAAAATTATTTTCATAATTTTTAATACATATTGAATTTTGTGGAATTGTGGAAAGTGTCTTTTTAAGAGACATCTTTAGTATAAATACAATTTTCTGTAATTTTAGTATATATATATTGGAAAGAGTTTCTTCAAGTGACACATTTTGTAAAAATTATAATTTGTTGGAATTGTTGAAGGTGTCTCTTTAAGAGACATCTTTAGCTTTAAAATCAAATTCATGAAACATCTTTAATGCATATTGGATTTTATGAAATTGTGGAAAGTGTCTTTTCAAGAGACACCTTCAGTATAAATTCGATTTTCTGAAATTTTAGAAGGTGTCTCTTGAAGAGACACCTTCAAAAGACACCTATCACGTGGATAAAACTGCCGTAGATTTGTAAATATTTTCACAACTACCATATTTTAAGAATTATTTTTAAAAACTGCCGTAAAAGTTGAAAAAGCCCCGTGTGCAAGGAAAATTTAATAGCAAAGATGAATCTTGTCTTGAGTATTGGCCTGATATCTAGGCCCTAGGCGTGGTGAGCATGGACTGCGTGCGCAGGCTGCGTCCGTGCCTGGTGGACTGTGCGGGGACGATGCAGCCATGAGAGTAGGTTCAGGGGCGGGGTAATGCCTAAAACCAAAACCAACCCAGTGGGGAAGAACCGATGGGAAGGAGATGAGGATTGAGAGGGTGGGGGTGGGGGACACGTGCACGTGATCCCAAGAAAGGACACGAGTCGAATGCAAAACCGTGCTGGCACAAAAAGCCAGAGGACCAGTTCAATGGACTCCCTGCCCATTGTCTCATTTATGAAGTTCACATGCATCTCTCTCCATCTCTTTTCCAGCTGGGTCGGCCCTATCTGCGGAATTTAATATGGGTAGTTGGAGGCTTTCAGAGGGGAATTCATGGAAGCCATAAATGCCACAACCCAACTGCAAAGACTCCCATTAATGCTTGAGACTGACTCATTCTCCCGTTTCACAACGCCTTCGGTTGGAAAAATACGTTATATTCCCGCCTCATAAGCCTCGTGATGCCACCACCTGCCGCCCAAAAATTCTGCCGCTGAATCACCGCTCTCGATCTGTCAGACTGTCATCTTCACCCTCCTTCAAATTCATTTCAGATTGCCCACTCTTTACTCTTAGTTTTTTTTTTTTAAATATCCTTATCTAATTTTATAAGGGAAAATGTTTGCTAATTAATATAATTTTCTTTTTATAAAAAATATTTTATAGAATATTTTGTAGATAGATATATAATTGAAATATTAGATTTTGTTATCACAGATAAGATTATTAAAAATATTTATAAATATTATGGGTCATGGAGAGAGACAATTGTTAAATAAAAAGAAGTTTGTAGATACGATATGAGATAGATAGAGATGTGAGAAAGAACATGAGATACCTAATGAAATAAAAAAGAATTTATGATTCATGATATTAATATAAGGATTAAAAAATATAATATTTTAGGAATCCAATAATTCTATCTAGTTTTAAAAATCTTGAGAGGTAATTCAATTGGTTCGACCTTGAATTTGCTCGGTCACCAGTTCAAGTCCCTTCAATCATAAATATAAAAAAAAATATATGATTAATTGAATGACATCAAAATCTTATATATCATTATAATGCTTTATACTTTTAAATTAATATTATTTACATTAAAATTTTCACTCATTCAAAAAATAAAAAAATAAAAAATAAAGCTAAATAATATGAGTTGCAAACTTACAATTAAGGTACACCTGATGGAAATGGTAAGTTATTTAGACAGTGCCTTCCACATTTGCCTGATAGAAATTTTAGGTACACCTGCTAGAAATTTATTCATTAGCCATTATTGCAAATTGTTACTTTCCCTTCTCAGGAACACTTATTTAATGAGCTGTTTGGATTTTGTCAGAAGTTGCAGAACCACCCTTACAAATACCTTCGCCCCTCCTTATCCTTCCTCCCTAAATTTTCAAGCGCTGGATGATTTCTATTTTATGATTGTTCTTTTTTAAATAAAGTGCCAGAAATCCCTGTTCAAAAGGGGCAACTTTTCATGTCTACAGCTTTATGAACTTTTTTAAACATTACAGTGTACAGACTGGGGACAGAATTGAAGACTAGCGCACGGTGGACCCAACATCATCGGACGGCTCAGAATTTGTTCATTTCCCGGCCGTTCTAGCTTGGAAACGGCTACTATACGAAAAAGAGTTGACTCCGAAAAAGGATTACCATTAGAAAATCTGAGTCTGACCTAGAATTGCAAATCAATTAATAAACAAACCCTAGCTAAACGCCACTGTGCAGAGCTGGTCCTGAAGCGACCTTAACCCCGTCTTGCCTTGTGTCGTCAATATGAGGTCCCTGTTTAGGTCATAATGACCCTCGTATCCATATGGGCCCACCACTTGGGGCCCACTGCTCCATGTCCATTTTATTATTATTATTATTATTTTATTTTGACTAGATTTAAAATATTGACGATATAGAATTTTTAATTCGAGAAATATAATTATCACATAAAATAAAAAAAGGTATTGTACAGAAACGGTGTGTAATACACAGAGGTGAGGTCTGACCCGTCTGAGGAGTGGGGGTCAAGTTGCGCTGGAGACTCTAAAAGATCGATGACGTGGGATGATCAGGATCCACTATGGGTTTATGGATCAGAAGGCCGGAGATACCTACAGAGACTGTGATTTATGGTCATGATTACAAGACGACGAAAATGCAACCGAAGAAAAGGAAAGAAAGTGACGAGTGTGAATTTCTACGTAAATAACCGAGAATACAGGCAACAGAGGTTTTAAAAAGAAAAGCTACGTATGCAGATGAAACAAATAAGATTAAAATTTGATAGATAATTGAACCATGGCTCCATCATCTTCTTCTTCTTCTCCGTTTTCCTCTAGAGCCTCGCCTTCGCGCCCTCCGCCCTCTCCCCGGTCTCCTCACTTCACTCCTGTAAGTATAAACCCTGACCCCTGACTCCTTGTTTGTTTCTCGGGAAAACAATTTCAGGCATTTTTATGTATTTTTTTATTGGAAAACAAGTGGGGCTAAACTTTGGATTTTGGTTTTTGATTCTTCGTTTATCGTCTGCAGATTCAAGAGTGCGAAAGGGAAGAACAAGAAGACGAAGTGACTCCAAGTTCTTGTACAGACAAAGGAGATCCTTCAAAACACCATCCGACGCCCATCCATAAATCTGACAGAAATGGAAAACAGTCGACCAGAAAACGTACGGATTCGGGCAGTCTTTCCGAAGACGACCGTACGGTCTCTTGCAACAAGTGTCGGCCAAGCGCCCGGGAAAAGATCTCCGTGGTTCCTCTGGACAACGCTGGCATGAACCGGAACTCGTCGTCGCTCGCAAGCCCCAACGGTATCTTCAAATCGATACTCTCGTCGTTTACAAGGAAGAGTCCGAGGACGTCAGATACATCGTGGACGGCAAGAGAAGAGCACTGGAAGATCGCTGTAACGGAGCTCTCCCACAAGCTCATTCAAGCTACGAGGAAGAGAGACGAAGCTCTCCTCGAAGCTTCTCGGCTCAAGTACTCCATGGCTGAATTGGAGAAAAAGCTGAACAAGCTCGAAGTCTACTGCCACAATTTAAAGTCGGGACTTGACGTTTGCAGCGGCAATTCACCGTACCGGCCAAGGAAAGATCAACAAATCGAAGCGAATCATTTCAAAATTCGCGATCACGATAAGGTGATCGAACATTTCTTGGCAGCAGTATCAGAAGCCCGCTCTTCGATTCGACTCCTCAGCCGATCGCTCACTTTGCAACTCCGGCAAATTGGAGGTAAAGTCTACGAGAGAATATCACTCCTCCTTCAACCTTACGATGTAAAACTTTCGCTCTCCAAGAACCCTAGAACCTTCCTCTTCTACCTAGAAGCTTTGCTGAGCAAGGCCTTCTTCGAAGACTTCGAGTCGGTTGGATTCCAGAAGAATGCCTCCAATCAAATTCTAAACCCAATAGAACGATGCGAAGCGAACTACGCGTCATTCAACATTCTACAAGGGCTAACATGGGATGAAGTGTTGAATAAAGGAACGAGGCACTTCAGCGAGGAGTTCAGTAAATTCTGTGACAGGAAGATGAGTGAGATCGTGGCTATGCTGGCTTGGAACCGTGCTTGGACTGAGCCGCTGCTACAGGCGTTCTTCTCAGCCTCCAAGAGCGTGTGGCTGGTGCATCTTCTGGCCATGTCGGTGCACCCGAGCTTGCCAATCTTTAGAGTTGAGACTGGGACGAAGTTTGACTCTGTGTACATGGAGGACATGGGTGGAGACAAGGCTCGGAGGCTGGTCCCAGCCATGGTCCGGATCATGGTGGCACCGGGGTTCTATGTTTATGGCAACGTGGTCAAGTGCAAGGTCCTTTGCAGGTACTCTAATGATAATAATCAAGACAGGGGTGTGCCCTTAACCCCTACAATTTAGTTACAACTTTTTGGGTTCCTGTGATAATTTTGATGTTGGTTACCGTTATTCTATAACATGGTTATGGTTCTGTTTATGGTGATGATGTAAAATTGGTGCGTTCGGGAATTGGGATTTTTAGGTCAAAGCAAGATTTGGCATTTTCTTGTTCTCTTTGTTTTATTATCTGTTTGGTCCACTCTGGTCTCTTTGTCTCTTCCATTCCCTTTTTCCTCTAGGGCTTAGTTCAACTTGCATAGCTACGAATGATCCAATGAGATAACGTCTTCTCATGGATCCCAACTACGTGGATGGAATTACAACAAACTCAAAAAACAAAGGGAGGAAAAACGAAGATGTGGATATGGATGATGGATGGGTATATATATACTCTCGTGAATGAGATTTGGAACTTCCATAATTTGATTTACTATTGTTTTTGTTATGGGTGCCGCTTGTCTCTGCTGGCATACGGCCGAGTGCCAACCCACCATGTAAGGTTCAGCCGAAACGTCCTGCACACGCTGTACAAGGAGGCATTGTATTGTGTCTTTTGACAAGGACTGGTTGTGCATGGGCACATGCGTTGTGGGAGCCGTGGGCTCTACACAAGTTATTACCATGAGCTAGTACGACAAGAGGTTGAATCCATGACTAGTCCCAACAGGTTGGTACATTCACAACTTCTCCCATAAATTCAGTTGGAGTCTCTCATCTTTTATTTTTATCTTTTTGTCATTTGGGAAAATTGTCACTTGTCCCTTCTCCCTATAAGCAACCTGCAAAATTTAGATTCATTCATATGCATCTAAATGAATCAAGGTCCTGAACACCGCAGAGTGCACCATTGTATTAAAAGAAATGCAAGTGGTCTATGGACTATGGACGATCATGGTTCTCTATGATTCGACATTGCAGCACCAGTATATAGCCAACTGGTTGTAACTCCGACCCAGAACCAGCTGATTGTTGTTGATGTTTGGGAGGGACTGGGCTGTCAAAGCATGAAATTGGTTGCCATGTATGGTCGCAGGTCTTGAGGAAGCAGCATACGTCAAGGCATTTTCGCTAATCCATGACATATGCACTTGGAACTTCCTTGGGTTTGGGTAGTGTTGCACATGTGATAGGCTTGGGCCACTGATTATTGGATGAACTAGACCCAAAGACTGACACGGAGTTGCTGAAATTTGAAAATGTAAAAGTCAGCCCCGTGGAATGCCTAATACACGTCTTTGAACAGAACTCATAGGTTGATAATAAGCCCAAAAGCCCTCTCTGTCTCACATTCAAATTAAGACAAAAATCATTCAACTTCTAGGACTTCGGCACTTCAAAACAGGAGCAAGAGAAGACTCATGCATAGAGAGAGAATGCACGGAACTCCATGACGTGACCCATCCTTCAGAATGCAGACAAATTGCAAATTGCAAATCGCAACTTAATAAAATGGTTCTTACAACAGATATATAAAATTCATATAAATATTTTGCTTTTAAAAGTTTATTATTTTCCTCCAAACCCCATTTATTTTTATAAAAAAACTTATAATTATAAATATTATCTATTTTAAACTCAAAGAACTTTTACGGTTTTAAAATAAATTTATATGATTAAAAGCAACCCATATTTATATGGTATCAAATTTTTTTTTTTATCTGACGTTGTAAACATCATTCACTTTGTTGTTTCCACTTTGTTGTTAGGCGTTAAAAGATAAACTACCAATATATTCATTTTTATCTTAATATTTTATTTGCTCATAGTAGAGAATTGAATGAGAAATAGTAAAATAATAATTTACTTCATGAATCTTACTATAAATAAATAAAATAAATACATATTTAAATGATTTTTATTTTCTAATTTATTATTCTATTTCTCTATTTTTTTAACCTTCTTTTCTACATATTTATTTAATATACTGTTTCTTTTTATAAAAATTTTAAATAATTTATTTACTTATTAATTATTATAAATCTTTAATCGTCTTTAGTTTCTTTTCACAAATAAACAAACTATAAAAATACGAAGTCTCCTATACCATATATCAAATAATTTCTTTATATTTTCCAATTTAGAATATGTTCTTAAAAAGACTTGTCTATTATTACCTATATTTAATAAATTTAAATAATTAATTTTTATATGAAATATTCTTTCTTCTACATTTTCTTCCATTTATATTTATTTGTGATAATATAAACATAAGATGTTGTGATGACTAGTCAAATCAAGAATTTCAGGGACCATGCACACACCTCCCCAACGATATTTTTACAATATTATCCTGATTTTTAATTATTAACAAAATAAAAATAATTAATATTTGGGATTTTAGATGCGACAATGGATGCAAATACAAATGCAATCTCAAATATGACTATTATAGTACGATCGTTATAGTTGTAGAAAAAGAGACTGCTAGTATTAGAGCAGACATTACCTTCTTAAAAACAATCATATATGACACTAGCATACATGTTTCTATCTTATGGTAAAAAGGAGCTCTAAAAGAAGGTACTCATGAATTCAATATCAACAAATATTTCAGAGTAAAGGGTGGTTTGCTATAGGTAATGTTTAATTATTAATTTGTGTATTAAAAATTAGTAAAATAATAAAATATATAACTTTAACATATTAATAAAAAGTTTCTTCATGAATATATCTTTATACGTAAATCTTATATATGTTTTATTTAATAAAATTAAAAATATTAATATACTTATATTATTCTTACCATGATTTATTTTAATAATATCAAAGATAAAAAAAAAAATATTACTATGTTTGTAATTATTTACATATTCTTAATTTTTATAATTATTTTTAATTTTAATACTATATAAATAACATTTTTATGAAATAATACCGATATCACAATTTGATCGTAGTTGAACTATTGATTCGACCAGTGAAACGTGATTTAATAATTGATCAAATTCTGAAAACATTGCTGAGATTCGTATATTTGGGATTTAGACCATTGAAAAACTTTACTACTTAAACCATTGAGAAACTTTACTTCTCAATTGTTCCCACTATAAGCACCCAATAGTTGGCTATAGTTTTCAATAAGAGAAATCACATTTTCTTGAGTTTAACTCCTCCTAAGAACAAGATTGCTATTAGAAACCATTTAAACAAATGACATATTGGAGTAACTTACTTGAATAACAAAAGGAGCAAAAAGACCATGTCCAATTGAAATCCAGTTTGCAACAAGGAGTTAGGGTTTAAAACTTGCTGTCATATCATGTTAAAGAACATGGAGTAAGAGAAGGGAATGTGTTCTCTCTTCTGTCATTCTTTTATTAATTTAGACGTAATAAATTGAAACAGCAACATACTACTCCCTAAAGTAATCCAAATAGTCATATTACAATAATGACCTTATAATTAACCTTTAGGAAATGATATCATCTGCAACCTGGATTGGTGTTTAGTTTGTGATTATAGATTGAGGAGGGTTTGATCCAAAGAGATTTCAGATTGGTCTGAAGAAAGTTCAAGATCTTGTGGTTTGATTTGGTTTCAATGGGACTCTAAAGGAAGATCAAAGATCATCCTTACTACAACAATTCTTCAAATGTGGGTGAGAAGTTGAAAAGGATATTCAATTTCAAAGAATTGCAAATCAATCACTAAAAAATGTCAATATCAGATAATCCCTAAGAATAACACGTGTTGAAGTACCTACAAAACAATTAATTCATGTAATAGCAAGGTTTTCTAAGACATATCCTTAGTGTGCAAACTAGCCGATTCTAAATTCCTTAGAAGACGAAAACTTAAAGAATACCCTATGAAAAAGGTTAGTAAAAAAGATAGAATCAAAATGATATTCTTATTGATAACGTTTTTTTTATTTCCAAGTGGTAGAAATTATGAACATCCCAAACTACAAAACGTAAAAGAATGTCAATAGAGAAATTGACTAAAATGGAAAGAAGCCATCTACACAAAACTATACTCACTAGTAAATTGATGAGTACTATACTCATTAGTAAATTGGTAAATATGTGAACTTATCAGTCCAAATGGCTAAAGATGCATGACATATTAAATATAAATGTGAGCTTATAGAAAAATTCAATCAGAAAAAATGATTTAGAAGGTATAAAGCACAATTTCTTGTACAAGATTTCTTGTAACAGCTTAATAGCCCCATGATATTCACCCTATAAGGCTACCTTACAGATAAATATAATATAGATAACATATTCTGAACATTATGAGAGATCCTTACACCCAAGCTAAACTAACAGCATAAATTAATTCCAAAGCCTAAAGCCATTGTCACTGACATCCATTTCAATGAAAGATTCACAATTAAGACAGGGTACCATTCTTTTTGCTTGATATAAATACATTTATCAGGGCCATTTTGAAAAATAGTGGTAATTTTTTGTCAGCCAAAAGAAGACGACAAAAGCCAATGGTCTCAAAACTTGGGTTAAGCAAAAATTAGCAGACTCCTTGTCATAAAAACTAATGCCTACATGTTACTAACCATTTTTTCTGTAGTGTAAGTGATCCACCAGATAGGAAGCATGAAATTTTGTTTTCAGTGGTTCTCCCACATCCACTCTGATTCCTTAAGATTTCAAACGCGAAGTCCTTTTGGTTCCTTACCTAGAGAGCTTTCTGCTTTCCTCTTCTTGGTTTCAGTAACTAGCCTCTTAACATATGCAATGTATCCATCAACATCGAATTTCCTCTTGCAGCCTGCATAGTTCATGTAGCGAATTTTCCCAAATATCTGTCGCTCTTGCCAACCCTGAAAAGAGAGCCAATGACTCAATATTCATGTATCAAAATGGCCAGGGACTTAATTTAGGAAGCCTTGTTTCTTTATTCAAAAAGAAGATAGGATTGCTTTTGATACCTAATATTTATGGTTCATTCTGTTCCTATGGTGCATCATCATCTTACCTCACAGCAGGGTTTTAGTAACTTGCTTTGTATTTTCAGTTAATATAGGTGCATGCTTCTCTACACTGAGAGCCACACACACATAGAAAGAGTCAAACCTGGTCATGAACACCACAGATCGACCACATGCAGCCAACATATCCATTTGGATCCCTCCCATCTATTTCATACTGCATGCAGATGTATTATATGTAAAGAAACATGCTGAGAGTTAGGGTAACAGCATTCATGGTAGCACCCTGGTATTTCAGTTAACTTACCTTGTCGTTCAAATAAATTGATATTGCAAGGGCTTCTTCAGGTCCTCTGGTCCATTCAAGGATCTTCTTTGCCCAATACATCCTGCAAATGTTTTTTCTCTTTTTTGTTTAAACCCACAAAATATATCTCCAACAAAAAACCTCAAAACTGCAATAAACTACTCTAGTGTAGAAGGCAATATCAACTATACATTTGATTTTAATGGCAACAGAATCAAGATCTCGAAAAACTTGGAAACTCAATAATCAAGCTAATGCATCAAATAGTTAAATGTTTCCAAAAGTATATTCAAACTATGATGCAATCAAACAGAAAGATGTGACACTGTCCAGAACATCACAGCATTGTAATAGTACTAATAAAACCAGAACAGATGGTAATCAACCTCACCGAAAAGACAGATTTACAGATGGTCTTCCAAGGGTATTTCCAGAAAGAGTAAAACTTAGGATCAAAGAAAAATTTGATGGTGTGATTACTTCTGAAGCCTTAACGTATTAGAGCAATTATTAATTATTAATTATATAAATCAAAAAGTTCTATCTTTATGCTCTTTGTTAAAAATTAATGCAAGAATTCAAAAAGATTTCAAATCCAGTAAAAAGGAGTTAGAATCCTTTTGTGCTCAGTGCATGAATGAAACCCTAACTCCTCCTTTGCATCAAAAAATAAAAAAGAAAGAAAAAATATCATAAATATTTAAAATATTATAAAAACCATAAAAGACAATGCACTAAAGAGAAAAATGAGAAACAACAAAAACTATAAACTATAAAAAAAATATGAATCTAAGACTCCCATAAATGTGGAAAACTAGGACATTTATGTAGGGGGAAATTTGGATTACTCCATTCCCTAGCCCTGGATCAATTAGGTGTATGCAATCTTCCTAAGGCTCTCTAGATCCTAGCAACAAAAGCAAATAAGCAATAAAAGCCGTTTAGGATCTAGCTCTAATCCTTTAGAATCAATTACATCAGATCTAGACATTCTTAGATCAATTCTTGTCAGTATGGAAAGTACCAAATCCATAGAAGATCTTTTATAAACGTAGAGTCTTTCGTCCGATGTTTCTTCCTTGAACTAGACACAAAGATGGTAGAGATCTCATAGAGATTGGAGGTTAGGGTTCTCTTTCTCTAAGTGGACAAGAAGCGAGACTGAAGCCTTAACCACTAAGATGAGGTATTTATAGACTTCCCTTATGCTTTAGTGACTTGAGCCCACGTTGGGCTTGGGTTACTTAATTTAACCCAAAAAGGATCCTAATTAATTAATTAACAAAATTTGGCTCCAATTAATTAATTAGTTCAATTTAGAGAGGTCGTTCATAAGCTCCTGTGCAACCTTGCATATTTACCAAAGTAACCTTATATATAATTGTGAATTAAAAACTCATACAACCCTCATAAACTCTATCATCAAGGAATATGATCTCAAGCATGGGCTATGTAGATCAATAGGAAAATACCGATTCCCTCAAAATCTAATTCTGAAGTTAATTCAATATCCCACTATAAAGAGTTCTCCTAAGAAATGCTCCTAAGAAATGTTTTGTTAGTACATTTATTAAGGTATTTACAACATCTTGAAATTGACTATAACAACCCTCTCCCTTTTATGTAGATATTATCCGCTTTAAACTCATTGGGCTCAATAGGCTCTCAAAGCTTAAACACATCTACATGGTTAAAAGGAGCTCACTATATATATAGTGTCAAAAATTTCTTCTCCCAACCAATATGGGATATATCACATTCACCCCCTTATGTAGAGACAATGTATTTTTTGTATCCCACGGGATTGCAAGGTTACCACAGTAAGGTCAGACAAACAAAGTCTCACATCAAGATTAGGGACCGACTTTAGTACTATTTGTAATGATTCTTTCCCTTTCATGTAGATATTGTCCATTCTAGGCAGAATGAACCCTCATACCTTTAAAACACCTCTACATGGTTAAAAGAGAGCATTGCATATGTAATACGAGGAACTTCTTCCCTTAATTGATATGGGATATCACATTGATCTTCTTATTTTACAACATTTAAAATATAATTGCGGTCTTGATGATTGAGAATGTTATCCCACCATCATTTTAATTGTCCTGTGAATCCTACAACTAGATGATATGCAATCATGTGATCTGTATTTTTTCTTACTTTGTAGGCAACAATTGTCAATATCATTTCTTGATGAGTATTAAATATTCGATGTTCACTTTTTCCATATGTATTTCATTCAAATATTCCTTCCCTATCATATTTTGATTAAGTGAAATGACTTCCTTCTTTATGTTGCATGTAAGTAAGAGTTCATCTAGGATAGTAATTTCTTGTTTTAGGTTTTGATTGATAATTATGAGTTTTATTGATTTGCAATTCTTCATCAAATTTGAATATATTTTCTAATTCTTCTATGGTTAATTTGAAGGTTTTCTAAGGTATTAATAGTATTAGAAGAAGGGGTAAATATTTCAATTTTTTCTAATTTTTTAATAAATTCATTAAGAAGTGGATAAATTGAGGTGCTTTTCAACTTTATTATCTTCTATTCTATTTACTTACCAACTAACATTTTTAATATTTGATTTGTATAGTTATTTTGTTATTGAATAACTTTAATATCACTTATCTGATACCGTTTCTTATAGGATCTGAGGATCATCATAAAAACACATAAAAGCATAAAACATTAAACATAAAACAACATTGAAAACTAACAAAACAGAACAGATGATATTTTTCAAAATAAAACTTTACTTACAATGATATTGTTACAGAGATTTTCTTATCAAAGAAACATGGGTAACTGTATTTCAAGAGAATAATAATAAGAAGAAGAAGAAGAACTATAATAATAATAATAATAGTAAACAGTAGCTTCCCCACCCCTATAATCGAAAGAGAGAAAAAACACAGGAATGAAAGAGATATTATAAGATATTCCAGAAGTTGCAACCAAGAAAAGGAATGTAGTCATTAAGAAGTTACTTGCCGCATAAATCCATGCATCTTCCCATGATGAACCATCTCCAACTGAGAAGCGTTCCAGAGCTGAAATTGCAATTTAATAATTACAATAATAGCATAGATAAATTATCAAGACAATGATAAGATATAGAGATGGTGTAGGCTTCAGTACTTTAATAATGCAAATGGAAATCCCAGTAATGGGCCATGTTAATGTATGGCAACCATGAAATAAACCTTAAAACATCAAGATTCTTTAAACCAAACAGCATTTAAAAAAAATAATCTTTGAAATTTCAGCTTACAGGATCGGCAGTTTGTGCATTCTCCAGTTGCTCCTTCCTGCAGATTATAACCATTTCAAAAGCTTGATCACCCTACTCAAAATCAACGAGTAACAAAGAGAAAACTCCATCTGCCTAAGCCATAAGCAAAAGAAAAAAAAAAAAAGGCCATTCCACTCACGTATAGATATGTTCTCGCTTGTCAGAGGCATGGTCCATCAAGGTCTTACGCGCCCATTCCCATGCCCCCTGTAATGAATTATATTGAGGCTGGTAGAAGCAAAAGTTATCAGCAAGTTCCCTCCGCACAATCAACTCCTCCAAGAACACATCAACTGCCTTCAAAATAATGGTAGATGCAGGCAGATTGAGCTAGAAAGCAGATATAACTACTGAATAACAAATGAGGAACAAACAAATGCAAATTGTGGGGAGCATGTGCTATATTGATACTCAATGAGGCTATTTCAGCTTTCAAGGAGGTTTATTCATATCAAAATCAACTATCAGATTCTTAAACTAAGATTTAAGCCGCAGAATCAACCCCAAGATTTTACACCACAGACCTGAGGGCAATTTTTCCGAATTTTTTTTGCCTCTAAGGCACACCGCTGTGCAGATATTTGTCCAAAATGCAAATATGGAGAGAGACCAGAGAGCGCTCCAGGCTTTAATGGGTTATTCCGGTCTGTAGAATAATTCTTCAACCTCTTTGTCAGGAACCCATTTTTGCTTCCCATCAATATTTCCACTGCTGCATTTTCTCCTGATTCACACCATTTGATTTCAGGGACTTCTGCCCCTTCCCTATCCAGATAAAACTACTATTAATATCACAGTTTTAAATAATCAACCTAAACTCATTTCCACCAAATTTGAATGAAATTTTACCTCAAAACTTCAGTAATCAGGTCATCCCAATCTATGGACTGATTCATGCCAGCCCATTTTATACTCGGAGGTCGTAATGTTGGAAAATCAATGAGATACTCAGGAAGTAGTTTATTGATCTTACCCCTTATAGTCCTAGCACTATACTCCAATTTCTCCGATGCAACCCAAGTAGGCACAATATTGTGAGCATCAACTTCATGTATGGACACATTTTTCCCCACCCTCTTGCAAATTTCCTCTTTCCATTTCTGAACTTCACGTAAAGGTGAGAAGTCCGTTACAAGAAGTGAAGCTCCATATTCCCTAAGAAAATTGGGTATAGTTTCTATAGCTTCCCCCTAAAATGAACGAACGCACAAAATAATAAGTTCCTAAATATAATGCTCTATTTGGTTGCCGGGAGTAGAAAGAGAAAGAAATCAAAACTCTCAAACATAACAAAATTTCCATTCAGCAGATTGCTTAGAAAACTAAAACTGAAACCGTAACATTATATAACTTTGGTAGTTAGTTCAAAATTGCCTTTCTCACTCACTTGTCATACAAATAACCAATTTGGCAAGAAAATAAAAATAAAAAATCTTTCATTTTTCCAAGTTTCCCCGGCAACCAAACAGAATGGGAATCTAAAAGACTAGCCGATATTTCGAAGGTATATGCCTGAAACAAGAAAAACGGAATCTGAAGAGTTTGTTCGAGATCACGATGGAGAAGTCGCAAACCTCTCAACATAAACCCTAACTGCCGAGCTTTGGCCCCCAAGAACTGATCGAACAGATTGAAGGCTACCACCACAGGATCATTGGCTTTGTTGGCCTGATCAACGGCGTGGATCAAAGCCCAGTTGTCTCTCAACCGTTGATCTCTAAACATCCAGTAGACTACGGGACCCGCATCTCGACCGGACGGCGTGGATCCTTCCTTCAAAACCCTGACTCTTCCCTGTTGAACCATGGACGATTTGTTAAGGGCTGAAGATGGAGAGGCCATGGATGAGAAAACCCTAGAATGCCTGCTAAGGTGCGCGGTAAGCGTAGGGAAGAGAGTTCGAAAAAGGCTAAAGTGAGCCAGGTGCGACTACTGAAGTCTGAAGCAGAAGATCGGCAAAAAAGCGAGGGAAATAAGACCGTTAAGTCTGTGGCTTTGAACTGGACACGTCCACGGCTCAACTCTTTTGGTCAGGGTGACAGTTAATCGTTGGGTATGATTAGGTGTGACGTCGGAACAGGCACCTTCCCTAGCCATGCTCTGGCCCACATCAATGGATAATTTAGGGTTGGAACTTGGGATGCCCGGATGATCTTGATTCAAGAACTTAATTAATTTAATCTCTAATGCGAGGTATAAAATTGATTCAAACATAATCCAACATCATTTTTTTTAAGTTCGAGTTGATCGAATTAGATTTTAGTTGATTGAATTGATCATATTGGATGATCAAAATTCTCTTTACATATTTATATTAGAATTTAATAAATTTTAATATAATAATAAATAAAATAAAATAAATTTATATATTTTTATATAAAAATAAGAAAATAATTATAATTTGATACTTCTTCTTAACAATCTAAAAAGACAATGAATAAAATAAGTATTAATATATGGAATAATATAAATTAAATTCTAAGTTAAAAAAAATTAAGCTTGTCCTAGCTCACCCAAAGTTAATATTGTGTTAGGGCTGAATGGACCTACCCATCCAAGTTCACTGCTAGATATGACCGACCCCGAAACTTAATGGGCCGAAGAAACGACATGCGCTTTTCAATTGAAATATAATCCCGAGCCCATGGGTTTTTCTGGGCCTAGACTTTTAGCCTGAAAGGGAGCTTGGGCTGGGCTTTCTTTTTTAATTACTGAACTGGCCCAATGTGTGGAGATGACCTTGGGCTGGACTTAACTCCTCGTCTCAGTCTCAATTGTCGCGCTTTTTGATCCTTCTTCATCACTCTTTTGCTTACGGTTGACATCACATACAGTCTTATAAAAACTAGAATTTGAATGTGGGTAAAAGTCGGGATCATCTGGGAACAACAAGGTATATTTTCGAACAATCAAAACTAAAAAACAAGCAAATGACAAACATCAGCTTTTGGTGATGGTGTGCATGTGAGGGTATAAGTATCCTCGGCTTTTGCGGTCCTAGTCGAGTTTTTTTTCCCATGGAATTTTGAATATAAAACCCAGAATTTTAATTTATTCTAATGGGAATTATTAGCTTCTTATGAAATTGTGAGAATCTGGTAGGATCTTGGCTATACGACAAACGCCACTTCTAATAAAACAAACAACCATCTTTCTTTTAAAATTCTCCCCACTAAAGCTATCTTCTTCTCAATCTCACGTGCAACACGCTCCCACACGAATTCCAATTTGGAGAAATCATGTATGTATTTTACACTTGCAGCATGTGAACGCGCTAAACACTGGAGGCAGGCAGGCAATCGAACGAATTTTCTTTCGTTCTAAGCAACCTCCAGAAACTTTGAAAAATATACCCACCAAATCTCATTTTCTATTCTTTTCATCTCAAAAGCGGACCGACATTGTAGAAAGACGATACTCCCCTCCAGCAATTACATTCAAATCCGGAAGACCAAGGGTAGTTTGAGCATTTCATCGAAAAACTAAATCAAAGCATGATTGACCGCTTAAAAAAGGCATAAAAGAAAAAGTATAATAATGGTACTCAATCACATTATGTTAATTGGGAAATTTTCCCCCACAAAGCTAGCAAAAGCGAAGCCCTCATTTTCAACATACTAACATATAAAAACAGATTTAATTATTATATTTTTGAAAAAAGGAAAAAAGAAAGGTAATGGACCAACCCCTTAAATATAATAAAATATTGTGCGCTTCATTGTTTGGTTATACTGACTATAATTATAAATGGGGGATGGAGATTAGGAGAATTAATTATCATAATAATAACAAATTCTGTGAAATAAGTGGAGAGCATGGTAGCAATGATTTGGTTCGTTGTCCGTGAAAGCGAAGTGTTAACCGAAACTATATTAAGAAAAAAATTATATTGATGGGGGAGGTTAAGGAGAGATCATTTGCATGGAAATTTAAAAAATTAAAATTTAAAAGAGATGAAAAAAAAAAAGAGGCACTCATACCCACTCCCACCCACATTGTGCCATGAGTGTTGTCGCACCAGATCCCACCTGCTTCCATGTCGGATGTCCACACGTGCCTCCCACTGTTCAAGCACGTGAGTAATAAGCCATGTCCCCTCCGCGAGCCGGGCCTGCCCATTTTTTTATTTATATTTTTTTCATTTTCTCTCATCATTGGTTCAAGTTTTTCTACCTTTGCATGATTCCATAAGATTCAATTTCGTTATATGCTTGAAAGTTTAAATTTCGTTTAAATTAAGATTAAATTACTATTAGCTATATAATTACAATAATTAATCCTAATTTTACTTTAGTTTATTTCTAAATTAAAAGTAAGTTAAAGGGCTACGTCAGACAAGTGCAAAGCAGCGTGTGTGACATCAGGATATTCCTATTATATTCAGCGCCAGACGTGAAGAGCAGTGGTATTAAAAGTAGAGTACGGGCCATGTAATAAAGTCAAACTGTAGGGAGATTTCTGGAATTTCATATGTCTATAAATAAATGAAGGTATATTTTTCGAGGAGCCAAAATGACGTCACGGAGCCACAAAGTAATGCGTCATGTGTACGGACATTGACTGGAGAGATTCCATTCCATGGATCTTTCAAAAACAGTTGTTACGCACGTGACTAGAAGAAGCGTTCGGCAGGCGCAGGCGATGGGAGCGTGTACATCAATAAAAATGATTTTGCCAAGACGGCAAGGGGGTACTTCCCACTTACCTCCCGACGAAACGGTGCCGTTTCGGGGTTGAAACTCTGGTCCCAGTTCAATTACAGCCACTCATTTGGTGGACTCACATCCAACAACGAAACCTTAAATCGCTGAGACAGCAATCTCAAGTTTGAAAGTGACAAAAGTCTCGCGAATCAGATATGGGACCTACCCGTTGCCAAAAATTTCAAGATTGACAACTCAGTCAACAAGCTCAACGGCTCTGATGTACAACCGCCCACGATACTGCCTACAGTAGGACCCATATGATTACCAATAAATATACTGGGTCAGGTATTATGATTCCAAATACATCACATTATAATTATTAGGTGGTGGGTAGGACCCACCCAATTGCTTAGACCCACTGTCAAAGTTGCACCAGTATGATAGGTGCCTCGATTGCTCCACCCTAATAATAATTGTGGTATACTTCAAAATTCACCCTCACGTGTTTTGGGGACCTCTCACGTGACCCTTCCATCCTCTTCTGGAATTCCCACCCAGTAAATTAAACCCACCCACGGTTTTGATTCTTGAATTTAAACGCCGGCAGAGGATTATTGGGAAGTGTTAGGATGTCATTATGTTTATTTGTCCAAGTAATTTTAAAAAATTGTCGGTTGACTTAGCCGTTAGTCTACCTAATTTAAAGGGGTCCCCTGTGGGCTGTGGCTGGCTTACATTTACTACCAGCCTACCATTGTAGCGTACAGGAGCTGGGAAATTAAAATATGCTGGGGGAAATAATGAAGACTTGAAGAAAGAAGAAGCAAGTAAAGTAGAGTGGTGTGAAGTGGTGCTTGACTACTATGTCAGAATCACTGAAGTTTAAAAGTGCCATCTGACATGACTGCTAGCTGTAAAGAGGTAGGTAAAACAAGTGAGCGGATGTTCATTACCCTCCCGTCTTTCCTCCAACTCCTTTAATCTTTTTCCTAGCAGGGTGACTCAAGACAATGCCCAAAGAGCCTTACAGATATCATCCCTCTGGGACTTGAATTGTCCACCATTTAAAATGGCCAAAATTTTAAAAAGATGGTGGAATGGTATACATTTCTAGAAACGAGTGGTGACAAAAAATGATTTTGAGAAGTGTGGTTGAGGCATGCATGTTGAGGAGTATGAATGGAAGATGGGAATTTGTCTGGAAGCTTAAGAACAAGACATGTGAAGACCAAAAGAGAATCATGAGAATATGAGAGCATAAATGGGAAGTATGCCAAATAACAAGGGTAATCATGCAAAAGCCTCATATATATACATGCAAATTAGGAGGATTCGGGTAGCAGGACCACCAACTGTATGCAGAAATTTTGTAATACAAGGACACGCATTAAAAAAACATCAAGCTGGAGGTTGGTGAAAAATATGGAAAAGAAAGTAGACTTTTTGGCAGCATTTTTAAGAGGACGCTCAAAACAAAGGCTTAAAAATAGTGTACCATGTGAGAGCACAGTGAAATTAAAGTAGATCGTATCTTCCTTTCCGAAAAGGCAACTGTTTACTCTACTGCTTTGTCAATGAGGCCTTAGGAGCAACCCTTGGCTGGCATTGAAAAAAAAAAAAAAACTTACGAGTATGTGGTCCATGGACCACTTATTAACAACGACGTGACACGCCCGATACATATTTTTAGAGCGTTTTGTGATACACAACGCGCCTTCGTGCCACTTGATTTTATTTTAATGCCGGGCTGGTCACTCTCTAACCGTTCATTTTTTAAATACAAATTAAAAAGAGTGACCTTCATCTTTTGGGACAGCAACAACATTTTAGTCTGGTTTTTGGTTACGGTTGAGTGTATGTGGACTTGACTTGACAAAGAGCCATTATGTTTTGGGGACCTCTCATGATTAAAGCATAGGCTAAAAATGTAAGCAAAAAAATATACAGAGATGGAGAAGGGTGGGAAAAGGGGTGGTGAATAGATTAGGATTAGGCAGTGAGGTATCTCTCGATCTCTCTCTTTCTATCTCTTTGTATGTGGAGCATTGGAGGAGGGGAAGATTCTTGTATAAAGAGAAGGGGTGTCGTCCTATACTAATCATTATCTATCCTCTCTCTCCTTTTACAAAGAAAAATGAGTGGAGTGAAGCATACCACCATCTAATACTCGCTCTTATTAGAGTTTGGTGAGAAGTCAGTGTTAGTAAGCTCTGCCGACAAGAATTTGTGTCTCTCCACTGAGTAATAAGGAGACCCCCACCTCCCTCCCTCCCCTACCCCCCCACCCCCCTCAAAGGTAAAATAATACTCTACTCCATTAACTCTACTTTTCTACACACTTCATCTCTTGCTAAAAGTGGAAGCCCCATTTGATTTTTTTTTTCTTTTCTATTTTTTCACCCTTTTACTGTTTGTGAAGGTGGGTAGGGTGAATCTGAAATCCATCAGTGGAGAGAGAGAGAGAGAGGGAGAGAGAGAGAGAGATAGATAGGCTTCAAAATTGCTTTATGGGGTGATAAGGTACGGATTTGTTTTGTTTGAAATCCTACTTGGATTTTACTTATTACCAAAAGATGCCAAATCTCTTAAATCTACTTGGGTTACTCATTACCAAAAGATGCTTATCTCATTGCATCAATTCCATGTCTACCATTTCCAATTTTACCAAATGGCTCTCTCTGGTGTGAAAGCAGAGGCTCATACAGTAACATTCCACATAAATTTATGTAAGATGAATACAACAAAAGTTGGTCATGTAAAGTGCCAACGTTTGGTGGAAAAGAATGAGAAAATTTGGCAATTTCATTTCCATTTGGTGTCCCAACACCCTTTGGTGGGCTACAAAAAAAATTAATAGGACTGGTTCTATCTGAAAACTGTAAAGCATATCTAAACTTTAAGACCCTCTTCTACTTGTAGCTAGAGCCAATTGATTAAAACAGAATCATAATCCAATGCCTAGCTGAGAATAGAAAATTGTGACATTATTACAAGAGAAAAGTGGCCTCAGATCTTCACTCTCCCAATTTTCCCAGCATGGGTTATTTTCCAGAGGCCTTTTGACCAAATAATTGTACAGAGGAGGGGGTCCACGGAGAGACGTAGATAAAATTCTGAGACAAGAAGAAAACACAATTCCATACTTTCTGCAGAATAATACAAAATGTAGAATGTAGCAAGCACTGAAGGGAAATTATTTGTACTCCGGCAAATACATCTGTAAAGATTCTTTAGAGATAAATAGACACCAACCCAGTACCAGTAATCTTGATAGTGCTTTAAGGAAATTGTAAAAACATGATTGAGGATCGGAGATAGAAAAGGAGGAAATGTGGATAAAAGCACCACCTCCACCAACAATGCAGCAATTCCTGCTAAGGAAGCTATATAGATTTTTCAAGTCTCAGAGATACATGGAGGCAGAAAAATTAGTTGAAATTGGTTGCATAATCGCTATCAAGCATCTTCTGTGTTGTTTCATGCCGACAGGCCTCCTTTGCTTTGGGGTCCTCTCAGGACCTTTCTCACAATCATGGGGGAGCATCACCCAATGACTCTGCATGGACGTCACGAGCTTTGGAATGTTTAAAAGAGAAGTTACCCAAAGATGATTTGATGGAAGGACCCTGATCTCTCTCTCCATGACGACCACAGCCAAGAAAAAGACTTCCACTTCCTTCATGGTGGGGCTCCACTCTCTCAAAGGCACAAAAACCAGAAGATATGGATGAGTTGAAAACAGTGAGAAGTGCTCCTCCAGCTAGAAAGATTTGCCCTCAGGTCCCTCCGAGGTTGTTGACCCACATAGCTAAACCTGGCTTGCCATCCACCCAACCAGTTCCAGCAACCTCTGGCCTCTTACAAAAAGACACCTCCGAGGCAAAAAATTTCAAATCAAGTCCTCCCTTGGATCCCTTCTATAAGCTCCTCTTTAATCATGCTCCAACCATCTCCATTAACAATCACGCATCTTATGGCGGCATCTCCAGTCCAACAATATTTTTGTCCATTGTTTCTGCCATCAACAATACAATTTTAGCATGATATTTTACCTTAAGACTTCAGATGAAACAAAGCATTTAATTTTTTTTTCCCCAATGTTTAATTAATACCCAATTTTCCTACAATTGTAAAACCAATAGCTCTTTTTTCCAATTTTGACGCTTCAAACACACAGCCACAATGATGAATGCAAATGCCGTAAAATTTCTGATCAAGAGAAATTAAAAGCATGAAAGATGAACAGAAAACAGAAAAGAAAAAACAGCAGAAGCTGAGAATTTCCAGCTACAAGGAGTTTGAACCTTGCTTTGAATATGATTCAGCTTTTAACTGCGAAGATAGCAAAACAGATAACCAAAAAAAAAATCTATCCATGGTGGGAAAGGCTGCTCAATGGAGGTAAGAACAGTACCTAGTTTTGGAATCTCGCTAGATGTGAGGATAGTAAAGGTCATTGAAGTACTGGTTTTGATAGTGCATACTGAACCAAAACCTGGAGTCTGCCAACTTTAGGTTGGAATTTCACTAGAAGTTGAGATAGTAAGGTTCAAAAGTACTAGTTTTGGTCCCCATCCCAACAATAGTTAGAAAGAGGCCTCTATATTAGCAAATAAAGGACCAGCAAAAGACCCAAAAGTTCTAGTACAAAAAAGAAGGGAGATTGAAGGGTTTTCAGGCAAAAAAACCTCCAAGCCTTCTCCAATGGCTCCATCCAATTGGCACATGCAGTCAAAAATAGACACATAAGACTGTGCAAAAATAGTATATCATGCTTGTAAAATAAGGAACTATGAGATGACCTAATAAGGTATCCATATGAATGTCTGTTCTTGAACAAATTCAAACTAGTGGGCAATTTCAGACTGGCATTGACTTCAAACTTAAACATCAGCTACCTTTAATGTCACATGATTCTATAGAAAAAAAAATGTGATGAAGAGTTTTAGAAGGCAAATGATGGCTGCGAAAATCTAAATCATGAATCTGATAAATGGAGTCATCAAAATCACAATATCATGTTAAGAAACATGAAAAATGCCTATGAATATTTATAAATTGCAGTTTTGAAACTAAATAGCAAGCTTTAGAAAGAAGAAACTGATTTATGCATTGCAAAAGAAATACTCATATAGATTTTCCATCCATACTGAAGAGAAAAATAAGTACTAATTCATTACCACAAATTGGTGCTTGTTGTGAAGATTGATCTATAAATCAAAGGAGAAATAAAAAAACTTCCCCCTTAGAAATATTATTCATCCCAAATTACTCAAGGAACCAAAATGTTACAACAATCTTCCTGTCCTGAACTACTGTTTATGCAGCATTCTCTATCTTTACAAACAAGAAGAGTTTCTGTTCTGCAAATCCAAGAACTCCACATCATTCTAGGGTGAGAGGTGGGCAATGGCTTGAACCATGAGGCTTAGTAATGGCAATACAAAATTCAATTCCCTATCAATGTCCCTATTCCTCCCACCCGAGACCCAAAATCCTCTAAAGAGTAAGTAAACAAGTACAAAATAAAAAGAAAAAAGAAGTAGCAGAAAGAATTCAATAAATCCTACAAATTTAAATTCTAATGGAGGAGGAGAAAAAACATTACACTGAGGATGAATCAACAAAAACTTCATTTAGCACATCATCCTCACCATTTGTGGAGGCCAAGAGCTCTGCATCCTTATCTTCATCATTGGAAAAGTCCCGCCTTTCAAGCTTGGAATGGGCTGCAATGAATATCATCTTCTGAGCCCTGTACATGCCTGCCCTTGAGTGCCCATTGGCGCAAACCCATCTCAAGAAAGACAAATTGCACTTAAATCCACATGAGGTTGCATGAAGGAAGATAAGCCTAACTGCAACTTTTGCTAGTGACTTGAACTCCGTGAGGTAAGTTTCCCACACAAGCCTGCTGCTCTGAGGGTTTGCAATTTTCATTTTTCCGGTAATGGGGTCCCTCTCCTTCAACTGAACAGCCTGCGCGTAGACTGGTTCGAGCCCATCCGTTCTCCATTTCATGAGCTCCATTAGCGCAATATGAGCCTCCTCCCTAGATACAAGCCGAGTGATGAGCTTGTCCACATCTTTCTCCTGATCGGGTGTCAAACATTTGAATGGCGGAAGGTACTTCCCACTAGTGTCCCTAATCAAATAAAGCGGATCAAGTATAAAGGCAGCGGCCCAAGCTGGGTGATAGTTCTTTTTGAACCGCCTGTCAATCACCTTCTCCACAGGTGCTTCATCAATGTGGAACTTGGAACACCAGTCCTTCACCTTTGCTCTAAGCTCATTCCAAAGTGGGAGGCATTGCCCAACAAGTGGCCTTTCTGTCTCAATTTCCTGAGCCATTTCCTTGATCAATTTAACCAGTGAATGCACCGCTTCCAATTCACTCCAAAACCTCATATCTCTTCCCATCTCTGCAAATTCTCTGGCAATTGGGTCCTCTACTGATACTATCTTATAAGATTCATCTAAAAGAACCAACTGTAGTGCTCGAGCTGAATTCAATATATCCTCCAGCATTGTGTACACAGGTTCAAAGTTCAATTTCTCATGCTCTCGAACTGGTACTCTTAGTAATTCAACATGCCTGTACTCCTGCAACTGATACTTCTGAAAGATGTTACGAACTTGAGAGTGGTTATTAACAAAATTTGCAACCTTCAAACAATTCTCAGTGACTTTCTGAAATAAAGGAAGCTCTTTGCTAAAATCCTTAATCAAACTATTGAACCCTTGATACTGGCAAGAAAGATTAACCATCCAATGATTCTGATTCTCTAAATTCTTCAATGCCTTGGCCTTAAACTTGTCTGCAACTACCCCTACACATTGCTGCACAGCATTCCCGCAAATGCCTGTAATTGTCTCCCACAAAACCTCCTCCGCGTACTTGGGAGGAACATTCCCACTAACAAACACTGCCCTCCTGAAAACACTAGTCCCATTTGGGAGATTCACAGTTAAATTCACCAAATTTTCTGCACCCAGAAACCCATGATGCTTTGGTTGCCAACCATCAGAGGCAATTTGAAAGAACATGGCGTCTCGAATTCTAGCTTCTGACTCAGCTTTGGCTTCTTCGAACTTGGCATCCAATCTAGGACCAGCGAACTCCCTCCGAGAAATCGCCGGCAATCCGACTTGATTGAGGAACGCCCGAAATTTCGGGTGGTCGAGGCTTGAGAAAGAGACAGACCCACAAGACTCATAGAGCCAATCAGCAAGAAAATCAAAAGCAGAATCAATCTGGGTTTTGCTCAAAGTTGGGCCAGGTGAAGTTTTGGGACTCTTGAGCTTCTTCACACTATCTTCCAACATGGCTAAAGCTCCCAGGTCCTCTTTTCCACCTGACAACATCAAATGCTGCTGAGGCAACAAAGACCCGGTACTGGCAGTCACAACAGTAGTCGCCGACACCGACGGCGAGTATGCCAGCTCACCGCAGAATCGCGACGGATCGACCATCGCCAGCGGTGAAACTTGGTACGAAGCAGAAGAACCACCCCCACCCACGCCACCGCCACCGCCACCACTGGAGGAGCTACTACGCTTACGGTGGTTGTGTTGCACCGAAGAAGAAGGCGAAGCCATGGAAGAAGGTGATATTGAGGAAATGGGTTTGGGCACAGAATTGAAATTGGGACACGTGCCTCTCTTGAGATGCTCCGAAGCCGTCCGAGACGGGTTCGACGCGGAGAAAACGGCTTCGCAGAGCGAGCACCTGAGCTTCACGGCTTTGGGCAAACCAGTATCATTGTTGTGCACCAACAAGGGCTCTAGGTGAGCCCAGTACCAAGCTCCCTTTCCCTTTATGGCCTTGGTTCGAACCATCACCAACCCTTCGTACCTCTTGTGCACAGCCTTCGCTGTGAGTTCTTCAGCAGAAGATGAGTCAATGGGTGGCGTGGTGTTGGTAGCCGCCATTGGAACACAAAAAGAAGAAGATAAAAAAAAAACGCAGTACTGTTTTCGGCTTCTATTTCTGTTTCTTCATTTTCCAAGGCTATGACAGCTTTTTTCCTTTTCCTTTGCATTCACCCCGGAAACCCCGCCGGCGCCGGCCGAAATTTAACACTTGGCCGGTGTTCCATGACGGAGTCCGGCGATCTGGGGTTGTGGCTTTGGCTTCAGTGATGGGTCTTTGAGAACAAGTCTCCCAACAAAGTGGTTGTTGCTTTGTTAGAGCCTAGAGAGAGACTCTTCTCTGGTGGTGCTGTTGTAAAAGAGGAGCGTGTCCCCGCTCTCCCTCTGTCTGCGCGTGGGAAAGAAACCAGCCATGTGGATGGAAAACTACTGCTATGAGGCTAACACAACAGTCCTACGTACCAAAAACACAACCTGACACTGGTCCTCACTTTCCTCTGATTGGGGAGTGCGTCGCACGCGCCATGAAAAGGGCTCTAGTTTTTGCCACACCATTTTCATGTTTTCTTCTTTTTAATGTCGTGGTGGCCCCTGTGGGGGAGCCTTTCTCCTTTGTCTGTTTCTCTCTTTTTCTTCCCTTTAGATTTTATTTTAATTTTTTAAAAATTTTGGTGGGGTGGAGGGTGGAGTAGGATTTTTTTCTTCTTTTTTTTTTTTTCTTTTTTTTTTTTCCCCAATTTCTTTTTCCACAGAGGAAATTTTGATTTTTCCATTTGTGACTACTTGTTCATGTGGTTTTATTGAGGGTGAGGTCACAAAAAGGGCAACCTAGGAATTTAATGAATTCCCACCAGTTCCTTCTTTTTCTTTGAGGGGTGTGGGGGGCAGTGTTGACCAAACCCAGACAAGAGAATGGTATTGAAAAAGTTCATCAGATGCATTTGGTTTTGGTTTTTCAAAAGCCACCAGAGTAGGTGACATAGACCGAGTAAATGACTGTGTCCATTTTGGTCTTTTCCCCATTTTCTTTAATGACCCAAAATTATCATTTTCATAAATTCATAATGCTGAACTAATTATGCCACCCAGGATTTTATTCCTTTTTTTTTGTTTCATGCCCACCTCATTTTTAATGTTTTTCTGTCATTTGCTTTTATTTTTGCATGGGTATCTTTTTCTTATCATTCATTTTGTGAAGTTATCCTTCTTTTTTAATGCTCTTGTATAAGTTGTCAGTGCATTCAAAGCAAAAAAATACTAAAAATTAAAACCGATAATATTATTTCCCGTTGGGTTTAGGTAGACAGAAATAATTAATTTTTTTTAATTAAATTATTAACTTAAAATTTATTACTTAATTCTTTAAATAGTAAATTTATTCTAAACTAACAAATTAAGATATTTGCCATCATAAATTATAATTAAAGTAAAGGAAGTCGACTATCAGTAGAAGTTGTGAAGTAATAAAAGTAAAATGAAGATATAGATTTAAGAATAAATTAATTATTTTTATTTATTACTTAAAGTTACTTTTTACTTTAAGTCCTATCATTAAGTTATTTTACAAAACATATTTAATTTACGTAATAACTTAAATTAAGTTGTTAAACCACTTAAAATTATTAAGTGGATTTACCAAATACCACTAAAATTAAAATAAAATTTAGGTCACATTCAATTTTCATTAAAAAAAATTCATTAACTTTATTTGAAAATTTTAGCAACCATATTAAGTATTTTTAATAAAGTTTATAAAAAATGAAAAAAAAAAAAAAAAAAAAACACTTATAACTAGCAAAGAGTTCTACAATTATTTACCATATGTAAAATAAAATTGCAAAATAACTTCATTATAAAAACAAAATTAAAAATTTGTAAAAAGTACTTAATTAATTATTATTATTATTACTTGAGCTATTATTTATCTTTATCTTGAAACAAAAAGAAAAAAAAAAAAGGAAAAAAAAAACACCCTTCTTTTATGTTTTCACCAAAATGATTAAAATATGTTAAGAATTATACTAATTTGTATTTTATTTTAATTATTATTAATCATCCATAATTAGACAAAGAATGAATTGAGTTCATTATTTTAAGTAAAATGTATTTTATGCCTTTTAATGCCACTTGATTAAGCCAACTCTAGAATTTGTGTCATATTTGGTGTCTTCTTAGACCTTATTTGGTAGATTGATTGAAACACTTAAAAGCTTTCACCATCAAAAAGGTTTTTTCATAAGATATTTAATGGATAGTGATTTAAAATATCTTTTATTAGATTTACAACCCTTTTTTTTTTTTTCTAAAAGAGTTTTAAGAAGATAAAAATTTGAAAAATAAAAATATTTTATGTGGACATTTGTAACCTTATGAATTCTATAAAATCACATCTATAAACTTATAGTTTTTTATAAAATGAAAAATAAAAACAAAAACAAAACAAAATTAAGTGAACCAATATCTAACTCTCGTCATTGACATTGGTGGTCATAAAATCATCTCCTTTTCCGTGCTCATGTTTTTACTTGAAAAATAATCTATTTTTTATGTAATGTCATTTGTCATTTCAAGTATTTTATGTGTCATTTTCAAAGGAAAGAGTAATTTTTATATAGTCATAATATATAGTAGAATGATCTTTTATAATATAGAGACATTTTATTTCATTGGATGATTTTTTTGTTAGGATTAAAAAATTCTAATCCTATTTTTCGAAAGCGATAATAAATTGATGTTAAAAATAAAGCACAAAAACACATGAGATTTATAGTGATTCAATCTCAACGTGAGAGTTATATCCACTTGTAACTTCTGTAGATTTCATCCTCTAGGTTTTACTCTCTACAGTTTTCTATCTCTCTTCGTACCCAAAAAATAAAAATCAACCGAATCACATATGTAAAATCTCCAAAATACCCCAATTTAAAATACCTTTGCTATAAGGATAATAATTAGATACCAGGCATATTAACATTTTTAAGTGATGGAAAAGTGAACAAAATATGATATTTTATATTTTAAAAATAATGGAAATATTTTCTTTAGTTACATTGATAAAACCAAAATTTTCAATATTATATAGGCTAAAATAGTCTCTTGAAGGGACAATTTCTAAAAATTGTTTTAAAAAATCCAAGAAAAAATACTGTCTCTTCAAAAAGTGATTTCTATTTATTTATTTAATTTAAAAAAATTATATGCTAAAATCTTCTCTCCAATAGACAATTTCTTAAAAAAAAAACAAAGAAAATCTATAGGGAGAAATGGTCTCTTGAATAGATGATTTCAAAAAATTAATTTTAAAGAAAACAAAATGTTTTGACTTTTTTTTTATTTTTTTAATAATATTTTAACTAATAATATATTTTAATAATAAAATTATTATAAATATATTTTATTTTAACCAATAAAATCCTTTTTATGGTATAGTGAAGTTATTCTCTTTTATTTATAAATATAAATGTAACCGCTTGAATCTTGTAAAAATCTCATCACCCCTCTATGTAAATTAATTTTTATTTTTATGTTTGGGACTAATAAGTGAAATTGAAGTTTTTGATAATATAACAAGTTATATTGGAGTTTAAGTTGTAGAATTTTCAAAAAACAAAGTCAAAATTTCTAAAAATGTCAAAAAGCAAAAATAAAACACATGAAAAGATATAAAAGAAATGCTTAATAAAAGTAGAGTGGGTCATTATTTCATTCTTTCATTGGTATACGAGACATGGAACATATACTTCATTATTCGAAATAAATTAGGCTCTTCGATGCAACTATTGGATCTTGATGGTTTTCCCTCAATGATATTTTGACAGTTACAAAATAAAAATAAAGTGGCCAATGATGTTCTTTGATATAAGGATATTGGCGTCTTGAAGACCCTTATGATCAATTTCTAAAGTTGAATGGTGAACTAATGTTCATTGCATTGCATTTAAAGAATTGTAAATTACTTTTATTGATTTATAAATTAGTTTAAGAAAAATCTAAGATTAATTTGATAAAAATACAATCCAAAGAGGGTTTTGCATATGGTGTTCGGAAAAGTCTAGCAATTGTAAAAGTAACAAGGGTATTGGTTGAACTATCCAAGTCAAATGGTTAAGGATTTTAGCTCCAACAGTCACCTATTGTACCTTTCTACCACAAACGACTAGTGAACTAATAAATTGTCCAAGTCAAGATAAATTGAGCCTAATTGTTAGGTTCTTAGCACATCTCATATGTGAATACCTCAAATTTCATTAAATGCAATGAAAATATGCACCTTGAATTAATTTCATTAAATGCAATGAAAATATGCACCTTGAAGTTAATGCTCATTAATTTTAAGAGCTACTATGTTGATATTTGAATACATTAAACCTAAACTTGCATACCTTATTGCACCACTTTAATCCCATCTTTTGATTGTATTCATTTAAGCTAAAACTTGTTGCTACAGTCTTGCTCATTTACTTGTCTTCAAATTGCAAGCTTGAGAGAAAATTCAAAAGTGAGATATCTATTAAGGTTATGTTTGGTTCCCGAAAAATTTAAGGAAAATTGTGAGGGAAAGAAAATAAAGAGGAAATATGGAAGGAAATAAAAAATAAATTTAAAATTAATAAATTATTTTTACATATTTCTTCGAATTCATTTCACTTAATTTCCTCCATTATATAAAAATTAAATAATTGTAAAATGTATAATTTATAACTAATTTTAATTGTATTTAATTTTTTAAAAAAAATTTATATTGAAACCAAATATGAGAAAACCATTTTTCTTTATATTTTTTTTTCTTTGGTACTTTTTGGGAACCAAATATAACTTAAGAGTTGAAGTGTTAAAAGTCCCTTGACACCAAAAATCCAAGTTTAAAGGTGATTTATGATTTGGGTGAAGCCTTGGAAGACTAATGGAACCCTCGACTTGATTTGGAGTTTAAGAAAAGTAGACATAGGCTTGAATTACACCAAATCATTATAGAGCCCCGTTTGCGTCTCTTTTCCATACTCTCTTTTAATTTACAATTATAAAATAAATTAAAATTGAAGCACACCTAATTCAAACCCTTTTCTCCCTCCTCATCCCTCCCCCTATTAGGTATATATGCCTATATAGTATTATCTTAAGACTTCACAAGTAAAGTGATTAAACAATTTGGATATATAGCAAAAATTATAGTGCATGATAAAGTCATGGCATGAAGGATGTGATCTAAAGAAGTTTCCAAGTAAAGTTCCTTAGGCTGACATCTTGATTGTGATATATAAGAGAAGTAGGTATAAGGAGTGAAGAATTATATAATGTTTCAAAATTCAATGGTTATATAATTTTTTTTCTTTCTTTTTATCCTCTATAACACTCTTTATAGTATAATAGAACTATTCCCTTATATCTATAGATATAGGCGTAGTTAACCGAACCCTTGTGTATCATTCTACGTGAATTGATTTTTATCTTTATGCTTTTCACCAACAAATAAGGTTAATGCTTAATTTCAAATTCATTTTGGAACAATAATTAATTTTTGTTACTCCTTAGGCCTTAGGTTATTATTTTTTGTTGGATTTTTAAACTTTTGGGCTTAAACTATTTAGGATAATTAGTAGTGTCCTAGGGAAAATTGGTTTTGATTAAAATTGGTTTAAACCTTTTACATAAAATAATTAGTGGTTTTGGATGAAGTTTGTCTACACCTTTTAAACATAAGAGTTTGTAGGGTGTTTAATTTCATATTCATCCTCTTAACCATTTTGTCCTTTCACATTGTGGATTCCCTTCAAACGCTCTAAACCTATTAAAAAATATAGAAGGAAAATGAGAAAAGAGTGGAAGCTTGTGTTGTATTGCTTGGTTTTGCTCAAATAACTTAAAGAATTAGGTTTTCTTCCATTTATAAAGGATTTTAGCCTTGAAATGGAAACTTACGAGCTTGTTTCGCTATTGTTTTCTTGAATAGTTTTTTGTTCTCTAGAACAAAAAAAAAAAAATAGGAAAATAAATTTGGCAATCAAAAAATTGTTTATATTTTTTGTTCTTAAAAATATAAAATATGATGTTTTCAAATAATTATTTTCATTTGTTTCTTGAATGCTGTTTTAAAAAAATAATTATACAAATATGTAAAATAATTAAAAATAAAGTATTACTTACAAAAATTATTTTTAAAACATATTTAAAAATATTAAAAATAAATTAAAAACATTTCAAATTCTTAAACAAACTTTTGTTTTACAAAACATCATAAAACAATTTTCTATAATTATTCTTAAAAACTGTTTTTTAGAATTGTTTTCGAAAATAATTTTCAAACATGACTTACATTACTAAAAACACAATTACAATATGCCCAAATAGAATTAAAATTCAATTGAATTTGATTATAATTTGCATCCTAGGTGATTTTAATGTTTTTAATCTTATATTCATATGTGAAAATAAAAATAATGAAAACATCTATCTTGAAATTAGTAATTTCTACATCAAATATTTTAAATTTGATTAATTTCAAATCTTAATCAAGTAAGTAAGTGTCAACTTTCATGTCCCTTTGACGGAGGCTATGATAAATTCAACCATAGCCTTAAAGGCTACTAGTACTACTAAATTTTCGGTTCCACCCATCATCTACTAGAACTTTTGATGAGATTAATCGCCTTTCTCTAAAGTCTCACCCTTAATGTTGGCACTTATTATAAAGTGTTACCCCTTATGTTGGCCATCATTTTTAGTTAGAGTAATTGATTTGACCTTTGAATTTGATATAATGTGACATTTTTTTATGAATACTTTAAAATCAATGTTGATATGATTTGACATTAATTTTGATATATATCTTCTAAACTCCTTATATATATGAAATTTTAACAAAAATAAGTATCCGTTACTTTTTGAATTCTTTATAAAATACTAGATCCTCCTAAGACTCCTTACTTTCTACCTTTCAATGCCTACATTTTGGTCAAGAAGTGCTCTTGACTAAGGTAGGCTGGGTCTCTTGATGTAGGTCATCTTCACTTCATTTGTTTGGAATAGTTGAAGGATAGTCCATACTAATCCTCCAATTTAAAATAATTTGCATTTTAAATGTGTTTTCTAATTTTTGCCAAACACTTATTTTCTTTTTTTCAAAAATATTTTTTTGACTAAAAGTGTTTCTAAAAACCATTACTAAACAAATTATTAACATCTATGAAAATACTGAACGCTACAAACAATGGTTAACACCTATTCAAACAATGAACAAGGCAAATAGAAAACTGTATTTTATCTACATAGATCCAAAAAAAATTTCACAACATTAACAACTTTATAAGAAAGAATAAAAATAATTAAAAAAAAAAAAAACCTAATATGAGCTTTAAGAGAACATAGCCCAAAAAACTAACATTCATATAATGGAAGTAATTAAAAACCCTACATTGAAGTGATAACCAATGTTTTAAAAAGTGAATTGAATCGATTAATCCGAGTAGTCAAACTATCGATCGAAGCCTAGTCGACTTTTGTGGAATGAACTATAATTGTGATGAGTTATAAAATCTTTCAAAATCTTCCTCATAAGCTATAATCTAACTAGCAACTAGAGCAACTAACAACCGGATGATTTGAATCATTATCCCTTTGATCAAAGGTTTGAGTTATGACGACTTTGTCGCTAATAATTGGTATTTTAAAATTGCATATAAAAAATATAAGTAAAATAATGTAATAAGTAAAATAAATTATAAGCAAAAGAATTTTCTTCTATTCTAATATATTTCTTCACATTTAAATATTATATATATTTTATTTATAAAATTTAAGCGTTATATTTATTCATAATTTAAGTTTGATAATATCAAAGATGAAAAATAATATTAACACGTTTTTAAAAATACATATATTAAAATTTTATACTTTATTTTTATTTTTAATAATTTGTGAATAATATATTTATGAAGTCACTTATTCAACTGTGGTTCAATCATCGATTCCACCAACTAACCCATGAACTGATAACATTTTTTATTGAATGACCGATTTGATTTTAAAAGCATTAGTAATAACATTATATTACCTTCTTCGGATGTGTCGTTCACACGATAGACCTCTAAACTTAATGCTTCAAACATCATACACTAATTTCATTTAAATCCTTTTTAATTTAATTTACATAATTGAGGTTGAAGCAAAGTCAAAAATATGATTGCTAACTCTTTCATCACATATTCCAACTAATTGAAAAAAAAAATATATGGACTCAAAGCCCTGTTTGGGTGTCACTTTCTCTATAAAATGGAAAATAAGCTAATTAAATTATAGAAGATAGGAGATAGGAGGGAGGGAGTGAATAATAAAATGTGGAATTAGTGAAATACAGTAGGGCAGAAGGGGTGATTGACAACCTCACCTTCCCATGAAGGTTCACTTTGAGTGTAGAGTGGAGAAAGGAATAGACATGTGTAGCCCTAATGGGGGGTGACCCACAAATTTAGGGTGGTAACCGTAGAGGAGATGGCAGGTAGAAATGTGTGTAGAATGATGACAGAGATGATTTAACCGAAGAAGGTAAGGGTGTTCCAATACAAGATTGGAAAGGAAACCTTAAAACAGGTGGCAATTGGAATCAAATTTCAGCCAAGGAAATTGCTGTTTAAAGCTTGTCATTTTCATAACTTTAGTGCTTTTCCTGGGAATTTTGGAAAGTTTTTCCTCTCTGGCCTTTGTCCCTTTGTTGTTCTTCTATGTTTCCAACTCAAGTAACAACGTAAAATTCTCTCTCATCTGGTAAATTAATTTCACTCACTGGGGCCATTTCTTTTAGTGAATTTTTGAGTTGATTATGGACTCGAGAATAAGTTGAGGGTGCCTAATGAATCACACTTCACCTCAAATCTTGTCAATTATATATTAAAATAACTTATCATAACTTTTAATACCCATCAACCTTCAAAAAGTAATCTCTATTTTCATGTGATAATGCATCCGATGGTGACATTATTTTAGCCAGAAATCTTAATTTAATCCTAATAATGAGTTCTTTAAGAATATCTTAAAGATTAATGTCATTAGCCTCTTTTCAAATTCTCAGTAAATATCCGATTTTTATTGATTTAAAATTTCATCAAATACCTCTCGTGTAATTTTTTTTATCTCTTATTTTCACTCAATTTTACTCAAAATAAGAAAGTTATTTTGTAATATTTCAAATCAATTGGAGTTAAATGTATTTAATGAAAACATTAGAAAAGTTTAATGAAATTAACTTTATAGTATTTCACATTGGATATGAGAGAAAGTTTCTAGCGTTATATAAGTATGGACTCCTCTTATTTATGTAAATATGTTTTAAAGTTATGAGAACCTCTTAGGGCTTAAAGTGGATAATATCTATGTGATTTGATGTAAATTGTTACAAATGGTATCAAAGTTGATTTTCGACTTCAATATGAATCCTTGTTTGTTTGATTCCATGAGGGGTGTATGTTCGTTGTAATATCGCATATTGAATACAAGAGAAAGTTTTTAACACTGTATAAGTATGGACCCATTTTAATTATGTAAACATGTTTTAAAGTTATAAGGGTTCTTTTGGATTTGGAGCGGACAATATTTATATAATTAGATACGGGTCATTACAAACTTTATATTAAAATATATTACACATTTTTAGAAAAATTTGAATTCATTAAGGCTCCATTTGAATTTTAAAAAGATTTGAAGGGACAAAAAGAAAAAAATAAATAAAAGATAGATTTTGATAAAGTTTATTAAATTTTGTTATTATTTTTTAATTTTTCTTTTATACCAAGAAAGAAGAATTTGAAATTATGTATAAATTTTATTGACATTTAATTTTCTCTCCATATTTTTATAATAAATGGAATAAAAAAAATGATTCCTTGGTATTCCCTTTTTTTTTTTTTTTTCCTTTCATCACATTTGATTGGTCCAAAAGAGGCATACCCTAATTCCCCATACATTATTTTTCTCCTCTGGAATTCCTAGTCATTTTTCTCCAAATAGCATCAATATTTACCTAATTATTTCTGGAATTGTGATATATTTTCTGGAAACTCCCAACTAGAATTATAGCTACAAAAACTTTAATAATTCTGAAATATGAAAAATTATCCAATAATGATAGTAATGATTTTAGGTCATGAACCATGGAATGGACCTTTTATCATGTCCAAGCCCATCAAAATCAGTCCTAAGTTGTATGAGGCCATATCAAACCTAGAGCAATTGGGATGGGGTAGGGCATGGCAGGTCAAGTGACCTATTTAATCCACCATTTTGTCCTTAGGATTTGGGCCTAGTCCCTTAATTTACAGAAAAAAAATAAAAAGAGGCACCAGTATCTGAAATCATTAATTTTTTTTTTTTTTAAATATTGATAAAAATTTCTATAAAAATTTTAAAGAGATAGAAAGAAGATTTTATGAGCATCACTACAATTTAGAGAGTGGTATTATGATCCACAAATCGAAATATTTATTATAAAATTTAATTTTAATATATGGGAGGAATTACATATGATGGAAACAAATTTTAAGGAAGGGCAAGTGGAAAAATATTTTTAAAAAGAAATTATAATAATAACATAGATTTCATATGAAAAGAAGTGTACATTGATGAATGATGGGTGCACGGGCCTGCTACATATTTAGGCCCATAATTAGAGAGGGGGCCGGGCCAGGTGTAGGGCAAAGATTGGGGACCTGACATCTCTCAATGATGCTCCATCAAACTACTCCATAAAGTCTCAGAAATTATGAGAAAAGCTGATTTGTAATTCTCTGCTTTGCAAAAGTGGTAAAGATAACTGGGCCAAAGAGGGTTAAATTTAATGAAGGCTGAAGCTAGTTTTCGGTATTGGGACAGCTGGATGGATCAAGCCCATCATTGCTGGGCCCACTTCGCTTTATGTATTTCTAGTGTTTTCAGTTCCACTATTCAACGTCATCCTGGTTCTCCTGGTTCTCATTTGATTGGACGATCAACATCATGCCATCATCCTATCCAACTTCCGTACGTAGCATAATGGGCTCTGGATATGATGTTGTCCCACAAAACTTCGGGCTTTTGGGCTTTTGATGGACTCCCAAATGGGCCCGGCCCTCAATCCTCTGGATAGATTACAGGCTATTTTTGGTGGGATTTGGTGTGGCCCGTGTGAGTGGAAATAGCAACCTAGTCTCTGATTTTCTCCAAAGACTTTTAATATTCTTAAGAAACCTCCTTTATTTTTTTCATCAAATAATTATAGTTTAAATTAGGTATATAACATTCTACATTGTTTGATCTTTTATTAAAAGAAAACTGCTGGATGATAACTTTTTTTTTAGTTGGGTAATAATAATAGAAAATCTTAGAGGTGGTGAACACTACTTTGTAACCATCAGGACCAACAAAACTAATTTGTCACTAAAACCAGTTTTTTTTTTTTTTTTTGAAACAAAAAAAAGGATGAAAATTGGTGTTAGTTTAAGCCATTTTAAGAACTTTTTGAATTGGTCCAACAGAACTTATTTTGAAAAGATCACACTTAAAAGGCCCATATCTGCTTACCCAGTCCAATGCCTAGGCAGGGCTCAATAGAAGCCCAAGGGGTACAATAGAAAACCATGAGAAAAAAAAAATGGGTCCTTGGTCCAAGTTAGAAAATATATCTGCTTTCCCGGTCCAATGCCTAGGCAGGTCGCAATAGAAGCCCAAAGGGTTGAATGGAAAACCAAAAAACAAAAAAATGGGTCCTTGGTCCAACTTAGAAAAGATCCCACTTAAAAGGCCCACCCATGCTTATCCGGTCCAATGAAAAGTTCATAAAAAGCGAAAAAGCGCCCACCGTGGGGCTCGAACCCACGACCACAAGGTTAAGAGCCTTGCGCTCTACCGACTGAGCTAGACGGGCTTCATATTCAGGTATACTATTTTTTTTTTCTTAAATATCACCCATCTTAGAATCAGGCTTCTTTCAACGAAAAGATTTCAAGCCACTACGTGTCGCTTTCTCCTCTACCCCTTTCTTCGATTCCTAGGAAAATAATAGTTTTTCAAAATCTCATTTTGGTGTCTCTGGATTCTCACATCAGCAATGCATAAAAAATGTAAAATACTATCTGCGATCTCTTTTCATATCTACACACGGAAATTGATAACAATAATAATTCATAACATTTGGATTTGACCATAACACCACAATAAAAGTTTGGGTTTTACATCTTACACTGAATGTTCAAAATCCAGAGCAAAAACAAATACAACACAAAACACAACCCCTCCCCACAAATTACACAACTGTAAAAGACCCCAAGAATTCGATCCCCATCCGAACCACTAGAATTTCTACTTCCCCAGACTTGCTTGGTGATAACAATGGATAACGTCAGTCTGAGATCAGAGGTCTCAGTAAGTTGTTACTGGTGAGATGCATCCGAGAGGGGCATTGTTCCAGATAAGAGTCTTATAGCCCGACATCCCCCACCACTAGTCAGATTTGAGATCTTGAGTAAGGTCCTGGTATGAGACTCCATTTTGTTGGCCATTGCTTTTCAAATCCTCTTTCAACTGAATTACATCGACAGAGAAACATTAGAAAGAATTTAATAATTCATTCAACCCATTGCAGGACGCTTAGTGGACTATTGAAGCAAAATAAGTTGGATAAGACAGCAGGGGCCTACTTCCCAGCAAAGCATGTGGATAACATTGGAGGCCAACCATTTAACAAGCACATCCAAATCACATCACCAATCAGATTCCAAAATGTTGATTAAGTTGGGATTATTCAACATACCAAATTAATGAAGTTACCAAGAACAATAAAGGATATCCCATCCCACCATCTATCAGATTTTAACATGTGGAATAAGTATCAAAATATTTAACATATGAAACTAAGCGACTGTGGAAGGTAATTCAACCTAAATTTGGATCTCTATTGCATTGTGGGTCCAAAGTCCCTATATGTTCAAAATAAGACAAGGAAGAAAACCCAACAAAGCTGCTGATAGTCCATGATCATATTCTAACAAAAAATACATAGCACTGAATGTTACCTTTGCAAGAAGCTTCTTTTGATACCGATAGCCCTAATAAGATAAGTCAAGAAAACATTATTGGAAAACAATTTTAATCAACTTAACTTTAACTAAAAAATGTAGATAACAGAATCATAAAAAATAACTGTATAATAACCTTGTCAGTTCCATAAATGTAATCACAGTAGGTGAAGACTGAAGCAAAGTTACTTTGGCTTTGTCCCCCAACATAGTGATGGTAATCATGGTGATCAGCACCACCATAAAATGGTATATATTTCGTAGGACTCCAGGGAAAGTCATATCTGTACGAACATACATAAGTTGTCACAACATGCTCCAAGTGCCACCTCAATTAAGTTTCTAGTGCAAAACATAGACAAAGGAGAAAAGGAATATCATAAAGAAAAAAAAGTATATCATTCTTATTTTGTTGATCCCAGTAATTCTATTGCCAATAGAGGAAAGGGAGAATGCCATTGTAGGCTTACAGGACAACCAAAAAAGTTTATATAATACATCCTTCTTGGGCAAGAGTTCAGAGAATATCAAGTTACAATTAAAAAACACATAAAAGTTATCGAACTCTTTCAAATCTATCTTGAAAAGCAAACAAGTACCTACAATTATGCATTTGTTCAATGAATGAACATCACATTCAGAATAGGAAATTAGTAAACAAAAGTAGATGCATTCAGTAAGTGCATCTCTTTGTTCCAAATTTGCCATATAACTATTAACAACTCAAGCAGATTATTTCATTTCACTACTACTAAGAAACCCCTTCTATTTTCCAACTTCACAGTTACGTTTTTTGGTAAAATAATAAGCTACATGTGAGCCTATATGTCTATTTCCAAGAACATTATCATACAAGCAGCACGTGCCACCAGGGGAATCCTTCTCAGCAACCATCAATCAAGCTCCTTATTTAATGCTAATTATCCACACAACCAAACAATGTAGTCATTTGTTTGATAGCTTGCCCACACAACACCAAAAGCCTATTGACTGCGTGGATCCTTTTTTAACAACCCCCTGCATTTAGAATGAGTATTCTGTTAATTTTACTATAATTAATGAAACTCAACATCAATGTAACAATTAGGTCTTTTCTGTTGGTGATGCCCCTCAAATCTGTTGCCCCCACCCTCCCCTTCCCCAACCACATGTAAACAGCACCCTCCCTAATATATTTGCTAAAATCTCGAATATCTCATTTGATGTGATTAATAATCACCAAACTAATTTTTTCTTAGTTACTCTAAACTTTAAAACTTTCACTGAAAACTAGTTAATAGAGATTACTAAATTTTTCTCACATATATCCGAATTCTAATGGGTTACCAACTAGCCCAAAATCCTATTTGTCATATTCTGGTTAGAACCCTCAAATATCTCCTCTGAATTTTTTTTATAGCATGCATATTCTGGGCCCAGGGTCACCACAAGGCCATCTAAGCTCACAATTCTAGGCCACTTGAATCCTTTTTACATAGAAAAACACTAAAAGCATTCCTTCCATCTTTCCAAAAATCGCTATAGTCCACCAAGGCTCTTTGCCCATCTCCAACGAGGCCTTTGCTCATCACTTATGCCTTTAATATGAACTGTGACTCTTAACCAATTTGTGGACACCTTCCTTGCCTTGGTGGCCACCACCTAAGATTTATGAGGTGATTAACTACTAGTGAGGTCACTGAATAATATAGCAATAACCTTCAACCAAAATAACCAAAAAAAAAACAAGTTGTAAAAAAGGGCTTGGATGGAGATGGGAGTAAAGAAGACAAAACAGCCAAAGCAACAGAGTATTAGTACAGCCGAGCTTGAAAATAATCAAGATACTTTATCTTTATTAGGCGACAAGCAACAATGGTGATTATCAAGATAATTTTAAGCACATTATCTATGTGCATAAAGTTAAAGCACCTAACGATTCAAATAATTAATATAAAAAAAATGAAATTTAGTCCTCCAGATTATTTGAAAAGATCCCATCCAACCTCAAATTGAAGCAAAATCCAATTCAGCTCAGCACCACATCTTGAATGCACAGAAAAACAGATTGAACTAATTCTTTCGCCTGCAAAAATAAATTGCAACTCCAAAATTTCTTAACCAAAGGCTTGGCATCTGAATCTCCTTCAACCTTGTACCTTGGTATGGCTTTGTACTCACATTAAAAGCAAAAACTATACAATAGATCTAGCCTATAGGAAAGACTGCATCTAATAACAATGAGAAAAATCAGACTATAATAATTCCACCCTTAATTGTAGAGCCCTGTGGCAATTTAACAGTTCCACAATTACCAAACTAAAACTATAAATAAATAAAATAATAATAAATAAATAAAAAGAAACAAATAAATAATAATAATAAAATTTGGGGAAAAAAAAAAAAAAAAGAAGAAGAAAAGCACATCTCTGATTCTATTCTTCACCAAGAAAAGGTGAATCACTATGAAAGATCCTCCACAAAAATACTTTATAGAGAAACTACACGTTAGGGTAAAAGAGAAAGGAAAAGTGAGAAAGAAGCTGTACTGTTAACATCATTTCATCACAATCAACTAAAGCGCAAAACGACAATTAGCAACTGAAAGAAATTAGCATGCGTACCCACTATGAGTGTCAATGGCTTCAATCTGCCGAAGAGCAATCCACAACCAAAATGTGATCATGTGCCCAGGGGCCATTGCTGGCCCCAGAAAAGACGGAATTCCAAGGATCAAAATCTCAGCCCAGTGTGCATAAGGTGCCGCAAATCCAATTGGAGCTGTATACTCATGGTGAACCCGATGAATCTTCTCATACCCCCATTTACAATGCAGGAACCTATGGATCCAGTAATTGGTGAAATCCTCAACCATAAAATAGACCGCGAGTTGCATAAGAATCTCCCACCCAGATGGCAATGGCAAACTTGTACGAATCCCAATCATCTATGAACAAACAACAAATGTCTTAAAAATCAATCACGCTGATTCCATAAATTCTAAAACTATTTATAATCCCAAAGGATCACAATAATTACCCTATAATCCGATTAAATTTCGAGAAGTAACACATTCTTCAGTTTCAAGATCAGTCACAAATAAACTAGCACTAGAAACATAAAAAATTCTCCTAAATTGAAAAGTCATAAATCTCATTTCAAAACACAAAAAACTTGCAACAACCACCCAATTGCAAGCTAGAAAATTAACAAATTCCTCAAATCCAAACCCTGCAAATTATATACCAAATATCGGATATTTCACAGCAATTGCCGAAAACACGCAATGGAAAAAAAATAACAAATCACAAAATTCAGAATCCCGATCAAGAAATTCAGAAAATCGCATTCAACCCACATAAATGTACCTTGATGGAAGGGTAGGAGACGAGCTGGAGAGGACCAACAATAAAGAAAAACATGCTCATAACGTCCTTGTAGCACCGAAATACATCGGCAGAAGACAGCCTCACCTTGGGCTGAATCTTAAACTTATCTAAGCCGGAAGATCGCGAGAGCTCCATGAAGACCAACGGAAGAGGGACGACAGAGAAGATAAGGAAGAGGAAAAGAATGTTGTGGCAGTAAAGGAAGTAATCAGACTTGTTGGCAGAGTAATTGAGCCATATGGTTTCCGGAAACGTAAGGTTCCGCCCCAGAAACGCCTCGGCCTCCTGGAGAGTCTTATAGGGCAACATTGGTCGGCGGCGGAACCCTAGGTGGCAGAGATGGCGGAACAGGAAGGCGAGTGGAAGCGAATGGGTGGTGCGGAGAAGAAAACAACAAATGCGACTCCACTTAACCAGTAAAGGTTTGTTTGCTATAAATATATATAATGCGGGAAACGCATTTTTGGAATATTTTTTAAACTCCGTTTTGGCTTTCCTGCTGTTTCTTATGGAAATTAAAAAAATAAAACCAAAAGTTATTACCCCATGGACCGATTTGCCGGCCCTGCCTCTGTGCCGCTGGCCCTTCATAATTTGGAATTTAAAATATATTTTTTTAAGATATATATATATAGTCAAAGTATTCGTCTACAAACTTGAAATTATGATAAAATTATAGAAAATGTGTTGTGAAGATATTTTCCTATTCCTAGTTGATAAAATAATTACTGAAATCTTTGGGAGTCATTTGAAAAAGTTTTTATTAGAAATTATTGCTTGTCAATTCATATTATAAGTTTTCTTTCATTTTCTATTTAGTATTGTTTTTGTCATGAAGTATCCCAAATTTTTATTAGTGTAATTTTTTTTTATAAAGAATATTACATATAATATTTTATAAATTGATATATTATTGTAATATAATATTTTTTAATAGAATAGAAAAAGTTGTTATAAATATTTTAGGTTATAAAATAAAAAAGTTATAAGATTAAGATGAGTCTATAAAAACTATATAAAGTAAATAGAGATGTGAGAATAATGAAAGCTATCGAAATAAAATAGTTTGTGGTAGAGTATGAATACAAGAAGTAGAAAAATATAGGATGTTTTAGGAACCCAATAGTTATATTTGGTTTTTTTTTCTCTTTGATATTCTTTATTGTACGATGGAATGATTATTTTTCATCCATCGACGTAAGTATGATTGGTTGAATCACGTTAAAATCTCGTATACCATATGTATAATTGTTTTATCTTTGTGTTATTAAATTAACCTTGTTTGTATGAAAACTTCCACTCACAATAGTGTAGTGAAAGTGTTTTTTTTTAAATGTTTTTAGGAGGACATCAAAGATGACAACAGGGGATTTTGGATGGGTCGCCTCATGCCAATTTTGTATCGTTTATTCAAAATAATATTCATATTTGTCTTATTAAAAATGTTTAAGGAAGTAGGGTAGTTATATAAATTGTCTATACTTGCCCGTCTCACCCAGTTTTACTTTTTAAAAATTTTTAAAATTATATTAAAATAAATTTATTTTATAAATAATTAAAATAAATAATTTTATTTTATTTTTTAAAATTAATTTTATAAATAATTAGAGCGAACGGGTAAGGGAGGGATGAGATAAGATAATATTTAAACTCATTTTGAGTTTAAAAAAAAATTTCAAATCTACTCCTAGTCTTTTTATTTAAATTTTAAACTCATCCTATTAAGCATGAGTGTAAATTGAGTACTCAAAATAACTTACCTCGTTATTATCCCTACTTATCAAGTATTTCTTTAGAAAATACTATAAATAATTTTTTAATACTATAAGCCATTTCATAAAATTTTAAAAATATTTTTTAAAATCAAAAGGGATCGTTGCACGTTATATATATAGATAAACAATGAGTTATTTGAGTGAGATTCAATGAGGTAATCGATTTGATCTGTATCCCAATAAAAAACTTAAGTCATAAGTTACCCAACTTACCATATATTTAAATAAGAAGAACAAGAATCCCAAAATAACACCGCTAAAATAAAATTTAATATCTTTTATTTATTTATTTTTAATAACAGACGAGACTTAAAATAAAAAAATAAAAATAATAATAATAGTGGGCAAAAACAGGAGGCAAGTGAGTCGGGCTGGACGTGGGAGTATGCTGGGAACAGGCAGCACGTGTTACGCATTAGGGTACGGCAGCAGCTTTCAGATTCATACATGGGCACAACACATTCTCTCCTGCCGTCTCCGTTTCCACATTTCCCCTCTTTTGCATGCCTTTATCCGCTTCTTTGCCATTCTCTCTTCTTATCCCTGCTTGTTCACACTTCTCATCAGAGGAGGGGTGTGTTTGAAAATCAAAGAATCAATTAAATCATGTATACCTAATATTTAACGATGCGTAACCATGTAAATTAAAACAAAAAAACATATAATTAACGTTATATTTGGTCACTATTTTCTAAAAACAAATTTCTTTTCCTTTTTTAAAATAAAAAATAAGAAATTTTAACAATCAAAAAACAAAAAAAAAGGGACATTTTTTAAAATTGTTTTTTAAAACATTCTTTACTTGCTTTTTAAATAACTATTTTAAGAAATAATTATATAAATATGGAGAATTATTAGCATTATATATATATAATTTATTTCTAAATCATGTTTAAAAATATAGAAAATATGTTAATAAATTTTAGATTATGCAATAAATATCTTTATTTTTTAAAATGAAAAATAATAAATATATCCAAACAGGCATAATTTTTTTCCTAATTCACAATAATATAAATAGATTTATTGCATTTTGAATCGAAAATTTTAAATAAATTTTGAAGGTAATATTTAAAAAATAATTAAAATTGTGTTTGATAACGGCTTTTGAAAATAATTTTGATAAAACAAAAGTTTGTTGGGATGTTTTTAATATTTTTAAAAATAATTTTTATATATAATATTTTATTTTTAATTATTTTATATGTTTATATAATTATTTTTTAAAATAATTATCAAACGCTCTATTTTCTAGTTTTAAAAAAAAAAAATTTATTATCATACATGTTTTCTTATTTTTTGTTTTTAAAAACATAAAATTATTTTTTAAAATAGTTACTAAATGAACCCTAAGTTTAACTTTAGGCATGTACTCAACGAATCAAATTAATTTAAATTAAGGTTGATATTTTAAAAAAAATTTATAATTATAGAAACTCCCAATGAAAAAATAAAATTTAAAAATAATTTAAAAAAATCTTAATATCAAAGTTAATATAAAAAATAAGAAAATTAATATCCATCTATCCAATTATAAATTTCAGTCAGATCGCAAAATCATTCAAAATAATGGAACTTGTTTCTTAAGTCTTAAATCAAAGCAATACAAAATGTTGTTTTCACGCATTCTGATGTTGAATTACTTCATAATATCTAATCATTCTTTACTTGTATGGAAAAACGCATTGTAACAATTAAAACGCCGCCCAAACACGGCCCAGGGAGTGGACGGGTGATGATGTCACTGCGTCAGGCCATGCAAAACCGGAGTGGTCTGAATTCAAAATAGTCAAAAGTAGAAGGGCCCGCAATCTAAGACTATTTAGCCCATCTTGTCGATAATCCATTTTCATAAAAGCCCTCTTAGTAAGTTCACCAACCTTTAGTACGTCTCATACGGCATGTGTTTCCTTTTTATTTACTTATTTTTCATTTATTTATTTTTTTGGATGATGATGGGTTTCAAACTTTGGGTTAATTACTTATTTATTTTTATTTTGTTTGATAAATAATTTTAATTAAATTATATTTAAATTGACATAAATTCTACTATTCAAATCCACTCAATTAGATAACATTGTTGTAATTAATTAAACTTAGTAACATCATTCTAATTTGTATAATTTATTTTAAAATACTTTTAGGATATGTTTGGTTTTCGAAAAAATTGAGAAAAAATATAAGAAAAAGTGAGAAAAAAAAAATTTAATTTAATAAATTATTTTTATATAATTCTTCAAACTCATTTTATTTATTTATTTATATTATAGTAAAATTAAATAATTTAAAGATATATATATTTTAAATTAATTTTAACTATATTTGATTTATGTATATATATATATATATATATATATATATATATATATATATATATATATATTATAGTGAAACCGAACATAGCCTTAATTTATTTTAACTTTTAAGTTTTAATTTTTTTAAATCTTAGTTAATTATAATATGTCTATGATATAAAAAATAAATTAAAATTTTTATTTCTTATCCTTCTTATTTGTTATTTTTATTCGCCTCTTATTTAACTTAAAATAAATGGAATATATATGATGCAATTTTAAATTAATGATAATAACATGTAACTAGCCAGGGCCCTAAGGGTGAATGAAATTAATCCGAATTTGTATCACGTTGTCGTGTCATGTTAAGACTTTATTTTGCGTTGTTATGTCATGTCAAAATTGCTAATTGTACTTGGTTAACATAAACCTTTATTTAAAATAACTATTAGCTTATTACACCATATTATTTAAAATAGCTTTTAAAAATAAAATTTATTTTTTAAAATATATAACATTATTTTTGCAGCCATTTTTTCAAATAAATAACAATTAAAAAAAAAATGAAAGTTGTCATTTTAGTTTTTAAAGATTTAAAAAACCAATATTCCAGCAAAATAACACCTAGATGGGGTAAATGAAGGTTTTTGTAAAATTTAAACCTTTATGACTCCATTAACAATGATTAATGAAAATTTAATCACATATAAGAAACAAGGATTTTACGTAGAAAACTCTTACATTAATTGTGAAAATAAAATATCACATAGTCTAAAACATTTGATAAAAAATCAATTATATGAAATCATAGTATACAAATTTACCTCACTGTTTATCTTAAGATTTATTATTTAGTATCTATATTATGATTCATGTTCATGACGCAGTACCTTGAATGCTCCAATTGATTTGTCTTGACCTTTGATTTTCTAAATTTATGGACAATTTGATATAGAATAACTTATATTATATTTTTATGTAATCTCGCTAACTTTTAAATTATCTTTGGAGTATAGCTTTTTTCTAAGTAACTCCTCAAACTCTTCAATAATTTGAGACCAAACACTAAGGCCATGTTTGGTTCCTGGAAAATTTGAAGAAAATAAAAAAAAATGTCAAAAAAATAATTTTTTCATATTTGGTTCCACCATAGAAAATATAAAAAATAAATAAAATATAATTAAAATTAATTAAAATTTTATATATTTTAAATTTATTTGACTTTCATATAATAGATGAAAATAAGTGTAACGAGTTTGAAGAAATATATAAAAATAATTTATTAATTTTGAATACATTTTTTATATTCCTTCAAAAATTTTTTCAACTTTTTTTCTCTGTTTTATTTCCCTCAAATTTTCCAAAAACCAAATTTTGGTTTATCTAAATCTCTCATTAAGAAAAAAAAATCAATAAAATATTTTTAGTGTTGTCAATCCCATGTGTTGTAGTGGTTTCAACATATTAAGCCATGTGTTGAAGTAGTTCCAACACGTTTAGTCATTTGTCCACCGATGTGGACAAATTAATTATTTGGGTGTAGCAGATGTAACACATTGGTGTGTTTTAATTTGATTTGTTACGATTCAATGAGACATTCTACGATCCAGGTCACCTCCATCGATTGCTTTGTGATTAGTGACCAAGAAAGACATTACTCTTCGATGAATTCAATGGCTGCAACCATTTGTTGGTGTCATTTATAAGAAAAACGACCTTAAAAATGTCGATAAATTAATTATTTGGGTGTAGCATGTGGAACACGTTGGGTCATGACTCTACAATTTTACATTTATACGCAATTATACTTTTTTCAAAATTGTTCTACATAGATTATTAAATTGAGTAAAATCAAACCAAGTTAAATTTAGTAGCACTTTAGGGTCCGTTGGAAAAATAAATAAATTGTTTGACAACAAAAAAACTATTTTATATTTCTTGTTTTAAAAACAAAAAATATAATATTTTCAGATAACATATTTTAGTTATTAAAAATTTGAAATTATTTTTTATTATTAAAAATATAAAATATGATGATTTTAAATAATATTTTTTAATTATTTTCAGTTGTTTTTAATTATTATTTTTAAAAATAATTATATAAATATAAAAAATGATTAAAAATAAAACAGTAAATATAAAAAAGTATTTTTAAAACATATTTAAAAATAAGATGAAAAGTATTTCAGTCTCAAACAAATATTTGTTGTACAAAACATTAAAATATAGTTTTCAATAATTTTTTTTTTAAGTTATCAAATACATCCTTACTTGTTTTTAAATTCATTCAAATAAGATGATATTTAAAACTATTTCTATAAAATTATTATTATTTATTTTTAATTAATAAAAAAATCAATTATGTCTTTATTTACAACATATACTAAAATAGTACTATTTTTTAATGAAAAATATAAGTTAAGATTTTATTATAATATTAGTATTTCTATTTTACTAAAAACAATTTAATTTTTAAATTATTCATAGTTTTATAATCATGAATAAATTAAATTTATAATTAAAAAAATAAAAAATTTAAAATTATTTTAAATAGTTTAAAAAAGTATGTCCGAAAGGAGACCCTATATTTTAACAATATATCCTCTACTGAACAAGTCCCACCGCCTTTTAGAAGAAAAATACGTTATTCTTTTTGTATTTTGTAAAGAGGACTTGAAAGCTGAAAGATTATCTTCCAAAAGACTCAACTCTATGATACTTGGCTTGACCCATTTAGCTTTCCCGTCACATGAAAATAATTTCAAAAGATTTTCATACATGACTTTTTCCCTTTTTTGCCTTCACATGGAATCTAACTCAGACTTTCTCATCTTTATCTCTACTTTTCCATCATTTCAGTCCCACAAATAATCTTTAAATGATTAAGTTTCAGAGGAAATAAAAGTGAATGATATATGACTGAATAAATAGAAAAATAAAAAATAAAAATAAAAATATTGCATGTGCACTCATGTCCAGTTCGGCACACTCAAAAGGGGCAGCAGCGTGGACTGAAAAGGGTGGGGGGCCATCTATCTTTTTATTGCAACATTCTTATCTATGAGGAATGCTGCAAATGATAAAAAGTGAAGTGACCAAAAGAAAAGGCAGAAGGGTGAAGAAGAGGATGAAGAGGCAGAGGGAGGGAGAGGGTCAAGGCTCATCATTATCTTCAGGCTTTGGGCTTGAAGGTTTCACTGCGACTGCAATAAAAGTGAGAAAGAGATAGGGATCAAAATCTAGTAACGTGGATCCCATTTGAAGGCGAAAAGAGAGATGACTGTAAATCATGCGCAGATGGGATTACTTTGAGAAAAGGTGAGGGGTGGACTGTGGAGCCTACCCACCATTTGTTTTTTTGAGGGGAGGGGAGGGGAGGGGAGAGGAGGGGAGGGGAGCGTCTTTTGGGGTTGCGGTGGCGATGATGATGTGATGTGCACCAAATCATTTGATGCGTGGACTATTGCAGTGCTTCGCCTCCCTCTTTCTTCTCTCTCTTGCTTTCTTTTTCTTCATTGTATTTGTCGTACTCGTTCTTAGAAATGATTGAGTGGACTCTTCAACTCAGACTGCATCAATGGGGGTGACCATCTCATGTGTCGCGCAACTCTTCTCTGTGACTGCAATTGGAGTGGGTCGCATGGGCTTCATCGGATTTTTTGAAAAAACATGCAGTAATTGGACAAAAATTATTAAAATATGACCCTTTTTCTAACTATTTCGAAATCTACATGACATCAATTCAATTTTAAAGCTATCTTATCAAAAAATATAACTCCAAAATTTAGGATTATATTTGATTCTGAAAAATATAATGAAAAAATATATATATATATATTAAAATTTAATAAATTATTTTTATTTATTATTTAATATTTATTTTATTTATTTTAACTTATTAATATAAAAATTAAATAATTTTAAAATACATAAATTTTTAACTCGTTTTAATTATATTTGATTTTTTAAAATATTTTTTTATAATACAATAAAACATGAGAATGAGAGAAAAAATGTCTAATTAAAAGTTAAACTTTGATTGAAAGAATCAATGAAATCAAAACTCGAAATTTGATATTTGGGTTGAAAGGATTAGTGAAGTCACAACTCATATTAAACGGAGTTGGTTGGGATTGCACTAACCAAAAAAAATATATATATAATATGGTAACAAGTCAAAAGAAAACTTATCTCCATAATATAAAAATAAATCATATCTATTAAATCTCTTTTATATCACATTCATCTATCCAGTACACCAATTTGGTATAATGCCAACACTTAAATTTAATATATGAAATAAATTTATTATAAGATAAATTATTTAAGGATGAATTAAATTCTCAAAATTAATTATAATTTGTATATCACTAGTTGAAATTTGTTGTAAATGCTTAATAAAGAATGATGAATGATGAACAACTACCATGTTTATTAGCAAAGGAATCAAAGCTTTCATTTATTCATCTCAAAGATGAGTATTAAATGCAAGCAATTTTGTAAGCTTATAAAAGACGCTTTGGAATTAACAAAAAAAAAACCATCCCCGTAAAGGAAGTTTTTTTAAGTTATTTCTTGCACTCTTCCCTTCTCTCCTCTCAATTATCTTTTACAATTTATATTTTATTAATTTGTTTCTTGTTTTTTAACATGTTGTAGCACGAGACACGAGTTGCTTTGAAAGTAATTATTTGATATTAAATTTGAAATTGTTTGTATAAAATAAATTTTACATATTTATATTAATATTGATTTTTTTAGAGGTCATATTAAAAAAATTGATCATTCACATGATGAAAATACTAATATTGACTGATGTTACTTTATATCTTGTTAGATTAAATAATGTATCATTATATTTTATATTTACATCTTGTTATCACATTTATTATATCATTATTTATATCATGCCTTTTTTCTTTTTCTTTTTTTTCCTAAATATTAATTATATTTAAAATTTATACATTATTATGTGTAAAGATGAACGGGGATGATGTATGTCTTACAGAGTGTGCAACCATGCATACAATTCTTTGAGATGAAAGATACTTCCTTAAGTTGACATTAACAAAAGCTAATTTAAGTACCATACTTGGTACTATAAACTTGTTTAATGGCTCAAGAAGAGTAAACATAATACCACCAAGTAAAACTAAATTCTATATAAATGATACTTTATATTCTAACAAATAAAAAATAAAAAAACAAAATTTGCATAGTTTTAAAAATATCCATAGAAATGAATATCATATTAAAACTATAAATGTAGATAATATATAATTTCATTACAATACTTCTATTATTTATAGTAAAGAGCTTATAATGGGAAAGCTTTTAGCTTTCTCATTTGGATTGTATCATACAACTATAAAACTTATTGAGTTATATGATGTCGTGAACCAAAAGTTCATCGACTCAAATTTTTTTATCCTTTAGCATGATAGGTTAGGTGATCGAGGATCTTCAATGATGCATCGAATAATAAAAAACTTATATGGGCATCCACTAAAAACCCAAAAGATTCTTCTATCCAATGAATACTCCTATGTTGCTTGCTCATAAGGTAAATTGATAGTTAGATCATCTTTTACTAAAGTCATATCGATGTGTTTTAACGTGATTAGTTATAATTAAATAACATATCCAATGATTAAGGCATTCTTTGACCAACCCCACCCCCCAAACTGTGGACTAAATTTTTTATTTATTTTATTTTTTTTATTGTTATTATTGCAATATTGGTGAGAATATCATGCATAAGGAGGTGTGGAAAAATAAACACCACGCAAATTCACCTATCATAATAAGTTAAATTAAATGTCAACTCAAATAAAAATAAAAAAGTGAAATTAATGTTATTAGTGTTAATGGTTTGGATCGCATACTTCAATAATTGTGTCTTGCGAGGACAAAAATAAAACAAAAAACAAAAAACAAAAGAATGAAGCTAATGATTATATTGAATTAGGATATTTAAGAATTGTTCATGGAAAATTAGGACAAATTTATTGAATGGGCTTTTGGGCAAGTTTAGCCCAATTTCAGGCTTTTGGGTAGGCCAGTCTAATTTTGGGCTTTTGAAAGTCATATTGGCCGGGGAGGGTGAGCCTTGAAAATAAATTGAGAACCCGATCCCACCCCCACTTAAATTTGGGTTTGTGTCCGGCTTTCCGGGCTTTGGGCTGGGGTGGACACTCGGCTATCTGGTTGGGTTTGGACTGAATCACACAATCAATTAGGCGTTTTTAATACTCGTTGAAAAAAAATAATTGGTACTCAAAAAAGCAACCACATCAAGAAATTACCATACAAAAAAATCTTTTGGGAAAATATTTTTCAAATAATATCATGATCTAACCATAGGTTTAAGACAATAAGACGATCATAGATTCAAGTAACCAAAATCATATATTAAAGAGACAATTTCATCGAAAAAAGGTTTTACCCAAAGCCTTTATTCACATTTTTTAACTAAAAAGTCATTTCCCTATAAATAACTTGGAATGAATTTTTATGATAATAAAATTATTATATATACATATATAATCAAATTAATTAATTTTTTTGTAATAAATTTAACATATAATAATAACCATTAATTATTGCGAGCATATTATTTATAAATAATATTATTAAAAAATTATTTATTTTATATACTATTGGTAAATAACAATATTATAAAAATATAAATAATCTTTACCAATAATCTTTCCTTTCTTATTCAAATTAAAATTTTTGTATATGAAAGATGTATATGGCATGTAAAAATAAATGTGCTTTTATATTAAATTATATATTTACCATAAAAGTTTAATTTTACTATAAAAAATATAATATCTTCATAATAACATTTAATTAATTTTAAAATTGTTTAAAAATTAATGAAAATATTTTAATTTTCCTATTTATTTTTTGTGTCTTTACAAATCACCTCATAGATAAGAAATTAAATTTTAATTAAAAGGATAATTTTTTTTTTCGGCCATTTCTAAGTTTGTCTTAAGGAACTTAAATGATATTTTCCTTCCATTCTTCTATTTCCGACTCTGGGAACCCCTCATGATTCATGAATGGAACCCAGATGCTTATTTTCCAAACTGAGCACAATCTCTTTACCAGCGAAGCAAGCAAAGCAAGTTCACGCACTAATACTGATCCATGGTCTGAGCCACCTGGAGCCAATCTTGGCCCGCCGAATCCTCCTCTCTGCCTCGAACTACTCTGCAACTGTCGCTCAATATGTCCATTCAGTCCTCCACCATTCCAAGTCTCCAGACTCCTTCTCATGGGCTTGCGCAATTCGTTTCTCCACCCAGCATGGCCAATTCAAAGAGGCTTTTGCTCTTTATGTTCAAATGCAGAGGTGGGGACTGTGCCCCACCACATTTGCTCTGTCTTCTGCTCTGAAGGCGTGTGCTAGAATTGCGTATAGAATGGGCGGGCTTTCCATTCATGGTCAGGTTCAGAAATTTGGGTTTAGTGGTGGTGGTGATGGGATTTATGTGGAGACTGCTCTGGTAGATTTTTACTGCAAACTGGGTGATATGGAGATTGCACGGAAGATGTTTGATGAAATGGCTGAGAGGAATGTGGTTTCGTGGAATTCGATGTTAGCTGGGTATCTGAAGTCCGGAGATTTAGTGGTGGCCCAGAGGGTGTTTGATGAGATTCCGCAGAAAGATGTTATTTCGTGGAATTCGATGATTTCGGGATATGCCAGAGCAGGGGATGTGGAAAAGGCGTCATCGTTGTTTCAACAAATGCCCGAGAGGAATTTCGCTTCCTGGAATGCGATGATTAGTGGGTATGTGGAGTTTGGGGACATAGATTCTGCTAGAAGCTTTTTTGATGCAATGCCGCAGAGAAATAATGTTTCTTGGACGACTATGATTTCTGGGTACTCAAAATGTGGGGATGTTGATTCTGCATGCGAACTATTTGATCAGGTCGGTGGGAAAGATCTGCTCTTATTTAATGCCATGATAGCTTGCTATGCTCAAAATAGTAGACCGAAGGAGGCTCTTAAGCTATTTAACAATATGCTTAATCCATATGTAAATGTTCAACCAGATGAGATGACTTTGGCTAGTGTTATATCTGCATGTTCTCAGTTAGGAGACTTGAGATTTGGGCCCTGGATTGAGTCATATATGAGAAGACTTGGAATTGAAATGGATGGTCATTTGGCCACTGCTTTACTTGACTTGTATGCAAAGTGCGGAAGCATTGATAAGGCATATGAATTGTTCCATGGTTTGAGAAAGAAGGATTTAGTTGCTTATACTGCAATGATCTTGGGGTGTGGCATAAATGGTAAAGCTATTGATGCAATCAAGTTGTTTGATGAGATGGTAGATGCCCAGATTTTCCCAAATTCAATCACCTTCATTGGGCTATTAACTGCCTATAACCATGCTGGTTTGGTTGAAGAAGGCTACCATTGCTTTACCTCCATGAAAAAGTATAATCTTGTGCCTTCGGTTGATCATTATGGAATCATGGTTGATCTTTTTGGTAGGGCAGGAAGGCTACAAGAAGCGCTTGAGCTAATAAAGAGTATGCCCATGCAGCCTCATGCTGGGGTTTGGGGAGCTTTGCTTCTTGCTTGCAGGTTGCATAATAATGTTGAGTTTGGGGAGATTGCAGCTCAGCATTGCTTCGAATTGGAGCCTGATACAACTGGTTATCGTTCTCTTCTTTCCAATATTTACGCATCTGGTGAGAGGTGGGATGATGTCAAGAGATTGAGAAAGGTCACGAAGGAGAAGGGATTTTCCAAAATACCTGGTTGCAGTTGGATGGAATCTGCTTGACTCCCTTTTTTATAAGAAATATGCACTCACAAAACAGTGTTTGCTCCATTTTGGGTTTGATAACACTTCATACTTCTGGTTTTTAGAAGACCAAGTTTTCATATCCTACCCTTCGTAGTTTCATAAACCCAGGAAAAGTACATGACTTGGGTAGTTGGATTAGAGTCAGATGTAGCACCATTGTAACTTATGGAAGCTAAACCTCTGGAAAGAAATGGAAGTCTGCAAATTTTCTGATACAGAGGAAGGTTTTTTCCGCTCAGCCATTGTAAGATTCTGAATACAATTGTTGCCGCCATATACCAGTTAAAGGTAGCAGCTATACTCTTCCTGCATCCCTGTTATCTTTGTTCATTTATTCCACTGTGAAGCAAGTTGCATGAATACAACATTTATTGCTAGCAACTTCATCCCCTTCTTTGCTTAACAATTAAGTAATTTTTATTAATAAAATTACTACAGATCAATGACATCTTAATATTTGATCCCTAGCTTCCCCAATTCTTGTCAGTGTCATGAACAACTTTTCATAATGACTTAGTGTTATTAAAAGTGATCGTCTGGGTCGCCTAGGCCATTAGGCCAAGAAGGGCAAATGAAAGTCGCTTCTTAAAGATCCAGACAAGGCAGCTTCAAATGGGCAACACCTAGGTAATCGCCTTGGGATAAGGCGCAAGGTATAGAGGTGGTCGCCTTTGACCTTGAGTTAAGATTAAACATACTTAGATTATAATTTCATTTAATCTAACATTGGATTAAACAAGCTTTTACCTATCAAAAAAAGAAAAAGAAAAAGAAAAAGAAAAAAAAACATTGGATTAAACAAAGTATAAGATGAAATATTATATTATCAATCATAGAAATAATGAGATGAAGGGTTATCAATTTAGTCTTGATGGAAGTGATGACAATTTTAATTTCAATGATGACTATAATGATGATGCCTAAAGATTTTTTAGGATGTTCATTTTCTTATTTTGTTTTTTATTATGATTTTTAGATGTCTAAAAAATGGAATATCCGTTTAGACATGATGAATATCTCTACACAATATGATGTTTTTTATGATGAGGGGTATAATATTTAACACTTCGAATAATTATTACTATTTTGTTAATTTTATAAGATATTATGAGAGATGAAAAATAAATAGTATTGATTGTTAAAGATAGTGCTTATATTGATTACATATCGAATGGGTAAATATATATGTACATTTTTTATTGCCTTATTATAATATGGCTATGACCTTATTTTCCGTCTTTTGCCTTAAGCTAAAAGGAGTCTTATTGCCTTGATATTGCCTTTTGTTTTTGACAACACTGCTTAATGTTGTGTTCTCTTGTTCCATTGATCTCTTCCTCATTCCAAGAATTGCCCGTGAATAGTACAGAACATTATTGGTGAAGGGGACTTTCAGCAATGATACGTGAAGTGTTTACTGCAAGGTAATGAATCCTGTTACTAGATTGGAATCCTCTGAAACCTCCACACCACACTCCTTGCAGGCATTTCAGTTTTGGTCCACGTCCAAGTTGATAAGACGAAACAGACCTTGCTAAGTTCCTTGGAAGCTATTATCTTAAACATCTTGCAGAGCCCAAAGCCTGAGATTTGGTGGTGTAGGATTGTTCAATTATGGAACGTCCTTGGATATGTCAAATGGATAAGGGAAGGTCATGCTTCCGCTTTGATTTATGTGTTCAATGTGCATTAAAAAGATGAAAAAGGAGTTTCAATGGGGGCTGGAACAATTTACTGGGGCCATGCTCATTATCAATGGGCTACATAAACAGGCGCATTTGGACGGCGGCTTTGGTATGGGCCCCTTTGAATGAGTCTATGCTTATATCGCAAGCAATGAATATAATCATTTTTGTTGGAATGTTAGATGTAATTTAAGTTGTTAATTTTGCTTCATTTACTTTGGCGTAAGATTTTTCTAGACTATGTGTTTCACTCTTCAGTGAAGATTTAAGGTTCTGTGTAATCAATCGAATGACACAAATAAGTATGGCCAGGTTCGGAAAATGCTAATAGAATTATTTAAGACCTGTAGTTGATTCAAAAATTTTAAAATTGAGTAAAAATGTTTCAAAAATATGTATTAAAAAAAAAAAAAAAAAACTATGCTCATGGTAAAATCCCAATTTTGCAAAATTGGATTAAATTTATAATGTAATTGAATTAATTTTACAATTATAATTGGATTTATTTTATAATTGTAATTTAATTTATTTTAGAAATAGTAATTTGAGTCCATAGGCATTCATAGGATATAAATACCTTGCCCAACATAGGTTTTGGTTTTGATGCAAATATTGGAAAAATCCGAACTTACCTTCCCATTTCCAAAAGCTCTCAAAGAAGATGTTAAACTAATTATGGGTTATCAAAATAGGTCTACATCCCATTAGGAATTGAGGCAAATCAATCGGAGCACATGAGGTGTTGCATTAGGCATGTGGATCATGGCATAGGTTTTGAAGAGTAAATCTAGGGATAGCTTCTACCAGGTAATTTTGTGTAGTAAATTTTTCATATAGTGGATTTTAGATTCGAGATCCTCAACTTGATGACTTTTTATCTCTGAACTTGTGTGGAGGTTTTTGCGTAAAAATCTTGTCTTATTTATGTTGGATAGCTAATGTTCATTTCTAATTTCTCATAAGGCTTAATTGAATTAAAAAGGGTTGAAGTTTTGGGCTTCAACTCTGCAACCACCTTTTCACCACCTCTAGTTATACTATAACTTCGATTTAGAAACTTTTCAATATCCTTTTGGGACCATTCGTTTTAAATAGTCGACCTCAAAATTTTCTAAATGATTTATAACTTTAATTCATGCTTAATTTATTGGATATAGTATGAAATATGATAAAAGATAGGGTAATATATTTAATTAATGATTGATGCTGAATAAAATAAATCATATTTCATCTTCAATTAAACATGAGATAGAATATATTATATCAGTTTTATATATATATATTAGGATATAACAATTTTGATTTGACATATGAGATATACATACTTATGACATGAATCATAAAGTTTTTTTTTTTTTTTTCAATTTTCTATATTACTTATTTGATATAACAAAACATTTTAATTAAAAAATAAATTTATAGTTAAAAATATTAACAAATAAGCATGAAATGTTCCATAAAATGGGAATCACAATGAAAACGAAATCATAAATTGTAAAATGATTTTTAAATAATGTCAAATATGTAAAAGATTTCATCTTTTATTAGTAACAAATATCGAGATGCAATATAATTTATATTTTAAATAAATCTCGAGGAATGATTAATAACATATTTTTTAATTTTTTTTATTTAATTTATAAATCATTTGTCTCATTGGATATAATACCTTAAAACATCACATTTATCAAATATAACATCCAATAAGATCATATCCTGAAATGATAAATAATATCTTATAATATACATATCGAATATGATGTATTAGGTCATACGTATTATATCTTGTTTTATCACGCAATAACTTTAATAATATATTGGTTTGAAATATTATTGTACTTAGAAATGGACAATAATTTCCCATTTAGAAATTTTGTAGTGGTCTAGAGTGAGTTTGAAATATTAGGTCATATTATTATAATTGCAAGAAGTGCATGTGATGTGTCCAAAGGTAAGCCAAACAACGAAGAGAAGAGACAAAGAGGAATGATACAAATATAAGTTTGAAGCTTTAAAAAACATAAATAAAAGAAGAATTAACACAACAACCATAGCCCAAATTCCTTACTTTTAACTCGGAAAGAAAAGGGGGAAAAAGAGGAAAAGACAGTTGGGCGGAAATAGCCAAAGAGGATGCCCTCACCTTGAAGGCTTCAAACTTCAAAGCAACCATCATCTGCCTTTCCTTCTCTTAAAGCCCACTGAGCAATTTCCTCGGTGTTTCCTCCCTGCACCTAACTTGTTTTCTGAAAGCACGCAAAACACTTTCGATTCCTCCCTATTCCTCTTTCTTTTAAATACTTGAACAAATATATCTATATGTCTGAAAGAAGTTTCCGGCGACGAATTCCTTCCATCAGACGGAGAACCAGACCCCCTCACCCATCCCCTTCGCCGCATCGGCGAACGTTGACTCATCGGCGGTTGAAGAAACCGTCGAAGCCCGTTAGAGTTCTGCACAGGTGCTCCTCCGAGCCTATTCTTTGGACCGTCAGCTTCTTCGTCGACGGAGACGATAATCGGAATCTGGAGTCCGATGGCGTGCTCTTCCGTCCCCGGACGTGTACGGACGTGTTGGCGACGTCGTCGTTTTGCTCTTCGTTCTTGTCCCTCTCGCCGCAAAATCAGGAGGTAGAGAGTCAACTGTGATTTGTCTAAACTATCTTTCTGTTCTTAAATTCATGAAATCGATTCCATCGATTTGGGAGAATGTTGGATTGCTGTTTGTGAATTCAATTCCCTGGTAAAAAATAACGACGATCGAAAATGTTGAGAACCTTTTTGGCTTTTTTTCCTTCGTTGGATCATGGGGTACTCCAAACACGCCCTAAGAGTCTAAATTCTATGACAGTTTTGGAGTGTGCAGGGTTACAAAAAAGATGCGAAAGTGGTGGTGAATGTAACCGTCGAAGGGAGTCCAGGACCCATCCGAACTATGGTTCCATTGGGGTCCAGTGTGGAGGACACCATCCGGCTCGTAATCGACGAGTATTGCAAAGAAGGGCGAAGCCCACAGCTCCACAAGGAGGCTGCTGCCGCTTTCGAATTGCATCACTCCCATTTCTGCCTCCAAAGTAAGTCTCAAATGGGGGTATTTTGAAACCAATTTTAATTTCTTAGGGAAGAAACATGGTATGTTTTCTGAATTGGCTTCTGAAATTGCTGCACTGTATCTGAAATCCCATCATTATCAGAGTTCCTGAATAATGTTTTGGACTTGATTAATAGGCTTGAACAAATCAGATGCCATCGGGGATGTTGGGAGCAGAAGTTTCTATCTTAGGAAAAGCGGCAGCAGTGGTAGGAGTAGCAATGGAGAACATACCCCAGAAGCGGCTCCGCCTGTTCAGCGTCCTTTTTTTTTCTCCCCTGCTTCCCTGGATCGAAGGATCAAAAAAATTGTAAGAAGAATGCGAAGGTTTTGGAAGCTCTTGGGTTGCTTGCATTGCGAATGAGTTCTTCCCTCCCCCACACCATAATACCCATTGTTAGAGTAACAATTTTTATTACTCTTAAATTCCTTAATTTATACAGATCCCTAAAGAAATTTGTATAGTAGTAGTATATTATTCCCTATTTTCATATTGCAATCTATCTGTAAGATACCTTTTATACGGATTGAATACTATTGGCAAATTATTCAAATGTGGTCGGTCTGCCGGCTGATTGGCCGAGTTGATTCTTTATTTGGGCTTCGACATAGTGGGGTTGGTGTGCCGACGTCTCTTGGAAGTGATAGAGGGGCCCTTAGGGTTTCTTTTTTGAATGCAAGGGTCAGTTTCATCCGGATGCGTGTTTATAATAACTTAATAAGAGAATGATTATAACAGCTGAGCGCAGCACAAAATCCAACTCAATGTTGGAGGGTGACGGGTATTTTTGATACTTAAGTTGGGCTTGGTTGAATATATATATATATATATATTTTTTAATTTTTAATTTTTGGGAACTCAATTAGCTTTAGGCCAAGTTTGGCAAATTGAGCTATCAATACTCCTCTACAAATGTCAATTTTAATTATTTTATTTTTAAAAAAGTGGTTAAATCTAAAAATTTTGTCAACCTTTATTGATTAGTCAATTATTATTATTTTTAAAAATAAATTATTATTATAATTTGGCAACTTGGTAAATGAAATGAAAAGATAAAAATTGATTAAATATATTTTATCTAAAATTTACCAAAATTTAATATATTCTACAATATTTATTTTATATAAAAATATTTACATAAATATTATGTTATTTAATATATATGTATTCTTTCTAATTTAATTTTTTTTTTCACTTTTTTTTTATCTGGTTAGATTACTTTTACCTAGATACAATTTTCATAACTTAATATTTTTGTTTTATTTTTTTTTTAGCCGAACTGTATTTTCATACCCTAAATACACGTTGCATATCCTAATCATATTATTCGTGCTTAGATTACAATTTTAATATCTTACTAGGTTGGTCACATTATTTATATATGTATATCCTCTTCACATTTTGAGTTGTAATCATATTTTTTATACCTTAATAGAAATGTGAATATTTAAGACATAATAGGGCCTAATGGGTCCCAATTTACCTCCAAAAAATATGAAGAATGTATGTACATTTTTATGAAGACTGTTTATTTTTCTTAAAAATATATGTGGAGTTCCAAATCCTATTTCACGGTTGGGGAAAGACCTCAAATCCATTCCCAAGGTTTTTAAAATGAATATTTAGATCCAAATAGGATCTAATGGGGCCTTGGTTGGTCTAAAAAAAAAATGTATGTGTGAAGAATACACATTTTTTTCAAGAATGTATCAATTTTTTTTAAATGTACACAGGGTTCAAAATCATATTTTGATGTGTGGAAAGGTATCAAATCCATTCCCAAGGTCCCAAATGAATATTTAAACCCAAATAAGGCCTAAAGGGATCCTAGTTGGCCTATGAAAAAAGTGTACGTATTTTGGTAAAAAACATATACATTTTGTGAAGAACATACATATTTTTCTTTAGAATATATGTATTATTTACAAAAATACATACATTTTTTTTAGGCCTACCATGACACCATTAGACCTTATTTGGGTCTAAATATTCATTTTGAAAACCTTGGGAATGAATTTGAGTCATTCCCCACCACAAAATAGGTTTGGAACCCCATAAACATTCTTCAGAAAAATAAGTAAAAAAAATTTTAGGCTAACATCCCATTAGGTCCTTTTATGTCTTAAATGTTTATATGGGGAACCTTTGGAATAGATTTGAATTATTCTCCACCCCAAAATATGATTTAGAACCTCATGTACATTTTGAAAAAAAATATGTACATCCTTCACAAAAAATACGTACATTTTTTTGGAGGTCAAAGGAGACCTAATTAGGCTCTATTTGGGTGTAAACACTTATTTGGGGAACCTTGGGAATGGATTGGAAGACTTTCCTTACCTTGAAATGTGATATGGAACCCATGTACATCTTTAAGAAAACTATGTACATTTTTTTGGAGGCTAGCCGGACCTATTAGGCCCTATTATGTCTCAATATTCATTTCAAGAACCTTACAAATGGATTTAGGCCTTTCCCTTACCCCTACTCCAAAATACGATTTGGAATCTCAAGTATATTCTTAAGAAAAATATATTGTAGACCCCCCCTTAGATGAGGGATTTTTATTTTTATTTTACTCATTGCCATCCCGAGATGGAGGGTGGCATTGAGTGGCTAGCTAGGCTAGTGACAGAAGTGGTGACATGACAGAGAGAGCTATTTCGTTGACGTGGGAAGGAAGTTAATAGGAAGGGGGAAGGTTGCAGGCGGGGGAAGCGGAAGGGAACTTGACTTCGAGAGGAAAGCACACAGAGGAACGATAGCCGGAAGCCAAGAGACTACAATCAAGACTGTCGAGGTACGCCTCTGATTACTCTCGGAGTTCTTACCCATATGTGATTCCTCCATTTTTGTGGTTTCGAAATGTTCATTTTTTGTTGATTGGTGTGAACGTTAAGGGCCACAAGTTGTCCCGCTGAGATTGGTCGTTTACCTCTTTGCCCTATTTTGGTTTTGATTATTTTTTGTGTGCCATTGATGTCTTCGGAAATATATAACTCCATACCCGAATCTGCTCATGCTCTGTTTTCATTTAAATCCTTTTCCGGCACGGCGTTCGAATCCTTGTCTTTGTATTTGGGTGTGCATTGGGGAAAATGCAAGTGCAGCAACAGGTATTTGCTCCAGGTCTACAGCCCCATCCCTTGCATCCTTAGGAAACGATTCATCAAGCCCAAGGTCCCATCCTAATTTGCCTCCTTCCCCCCAACCTATTCCCTCATTTGCACCCGCGCATCCAATCAACTTCGATACCAATTCCTACATCGCCAGCTCTCTTTGCTCTCCTTCTCCAAGTTCGCTTTCCCCATGCAGCCCGCCTGCTGCATGAACTTGGTGGCAGCGACGTCGGCGATGGCGTCCGCGGCGAGCTTTCCCTCAAACGGCCAAATCCGACCGACGAAGCTCTTCGCCGCACCCATGCCTTTGTTCGCCTGTCCATGCGGTGGCTCACGAGTGGCAGCTCCCATCCCTTTTTCCCCATTTCATCACTGCCATCATCAAGGTGCAGCCTTTGTTCCTCACCATTAGCCTGCCACCCACTAACCTTCAGCCCAGAATTTTAAAAATGGGGGTGAAACCGTTCTTTGATCGTCATGGTGGGCATTATGAGCAATGGGTTCTGTTGGTGGACCTCCAAGGCATTGAGTTGTGGGCCTAGGTTAATTCATGTGGACCTTAAGCCCCTTTCTTTGAGTTTAGGCTTGATTAATTTATACTCGGGTATGGGCTTAAGTTGGAGCCCAGGCCCAATGTTGCTAGTGAAGAGCCCATCACCCTCTTAGCCCACCACCCTTAAAACCTATTTCATCCATTATTTTTATTATTATTATTATTATTACAATTATTATTATTATTATTATTGTTATTATTATTTATTCTCATTGCTATTATTATAACTATTATTATTATTATTGTTATTATTAGTAACTCCCATAATTATTGTTGTTGTTATTATTATCATCATTGTCATTGTTATCAATTGCTTAATTATTATCATTTCCATTATAATTATTATTTAATTCATTTATTTACCTATTTATTCCTTTATTCGAAATTCAATCCATATTTAATTTCTCAAATTGCCAAATTTATAAATTCAATTCCTCAATTTCCGTACCCATTTGCTTAATTATTATAATCATTATTTAATTCATTTATTTACCTATATATCCCTTTATTTAAAATTCAATCTTCATTTAATTCCTCAAATTACCAAATTCATAAATTCATTTCCTCAATTTCAGTACCCTTTTGCTTAATTATTATAATCATTATTTAATTCAATTATTTACCTATTTATTCCTTTATTCGAAATTCAATCCATATTTAATTTCTCAAATTGCCAAATTTATAAATTCAATTCCTCAATTTCTGTACCCATTTGCTTAATTATTATAATCATTATTTAATTCATTTATTTACCTATTCATCCCTTTATTTAAAATTCAATCCATATTTAATTTCTCAAATTGCCAAATTCATAAATTCATTTCTTCAATTTCCGTACCCTTTTGCTTAATTATTATAATCATTATTTAATTCATTTATTTACCTATTTATCCCTATATTTAAAATTCAATCCATATTTAATTTCTCAAATTGCCAAATTTATAAATTCAATTCCTCAATTTCTGTACCCATTTGCTTAATTATTATAATCATTATTTAATTCATTTATTTACCTATTCATCCCTTTATTTAAAATTCAATCCATGTACCCTTTTGCTTAATTATTATAATCATTATTTAATTCATTTATTTACCTACCTATTCATTTATTATAAATTCAATTCCTCAATTTCCATACTCATTTGCTTAATTATTATAATCATTATTTAATTCATTTATTTACCTATTTATTCATTTATTCAAAATTCAATCCTTATTTAATTTCTCAAATTACTAAATTCATAAATGCAATTCCTCAATTTCCGCATCCATCTGTTACAATTATTATTCAATTCATTTATTTACCTATTTATTCATTTATTTAAAATTCAACCCTTATTTAATTTTCCAAATTACCAAATCCATAAATTTAATCCCTCAATTTCCGTATCCATTTGTTTAATTGTCATAATTGTTATTTAATTCGTTTATTTACCTATTTATTCATTTATTTAAAATTCAACCCTTATTTAATTTCTCAAATTACCAAATTCATAAATTCAATTTCTAAATTTTCGCACTTATTTACTTAACCGTTATTATTCCCGTTATAATCATCACTCAATTCATTTATATGCACGCCCATTTATTTACTCAAAATTCCTTCCTCAATTAATCCTTTAAATTTCTTATTTCTAAATCCAATTTACAATTCCCAAAATTTCTAAGTTTCCACGATCTTTTACTTAATCATTACTATTTTTGTTATTTTCATCATTCGATTTATTTGATTGTCCACCTATCCATTTATTAAAAATTCTATCTTTAAATAATTCCTCAAAGGCTCGATTTCCAAATTTAATTCTCAGTTTATGAAATTCCTATCTTCCAATTTCTGAATTTAATTTCCAATTTTCAAATTTCCAATTTTCACATTCATTTATTTATTATTATCATCATTTTATTCATTTATTTATTTTCAAAAATTCCACCTTCAAATAAGTTCCAAGGTTCCAACTTTCATAATTTAAATTTCATCGTTCCAACTCTCAAACAATTTTCAAAATGCTAATTTCTTTCAAAATTAATTTTCGAAATTCTAATTCTTAAATTTCATTCCCAAGACTCCAATTTTCAAATAAATTTCAAAAATCCAGTTTTCCTTCGAACAATTTTAATTCCACTCTGATTTTCAAATAATCCTCTGTTTCACTATTTTAATAAGGACGAAGACAATTTTCACAATTCCAAAATAATGGAATTTATGAGATTAATTCATGCAAAATAAATGGGCTTTGGTGGGGGCCCAACATATGTGTTTTCCTTATGATTGATTGATTGTTTGTTTGATTTAATTGTCATGCGTGATTGATTTTATTATGTTCTATGACATGCTCGAAATTATTCCTTAATTGTGCACTAACCCTCTCTATTGATAGCGCATGGTGGCTCGTTGCCCAGGTATGTACCCATTTTCCTCTAATCGTTTTCTCGTACATGCTTTGGCTTTTATGTGTGCATGATCATTCGGGATATTCATTGATTTACTCGTCAATTGCCACATCAGCTTCATTTTATTAGTAGAGACCCATTTTAGGGGCTTAAAGGGGTGCTACGGTTTTTACCGTACCTTCCCGATAGGTAACTTGACCCCCGAATTCAGTCTAGGTTTTTCACAGACCACCTTTTCCAAATAAGGAGTCACACTTAGGGTTTTTCTTTCTTATTTTGTTTACCCTTTAAAAATAAAACAAAAATAAGTGGCGACTCCAAGTCATTTTTCTTAATCAATAAAAATCAATTTTTCAAACCAAAAATCGAGCTCGCCATCGAGTGGAAAGCGCATGAGCCGAAATGCGGGGTCCACATATATACATCTAAAAAAAAATGCGTATATTTTTCACAAAATACATATATTTTTTAGGATGTCAACTAGAACTCCATTAGGCCTTATTTAGGTATAAATATTCATTTAGGGAACCTTGCGAATGGATTTGAGGCTCTCCCTCATGTCAAAACGTGATTTGGAACTTCATGTATATCCTTAAGAAAAATACATACATTTCTAAGAAAAATACGTACATTCTTCATAAAAATATATTCATTTTTTTGAAGGCCAAGTGGTCCTAGTTAAACCCTATTTGGGTCTAAATATTCATTTGGGAAATCTTGGGGATGGATTTGAAGCCTTCCCCCACCTCAAAATTTGATTTGAAACCTACGTTCATCCTTAAAAAAATAAAAAAAAAATAACAGGTACATTTTTCACAAAAATACATACATTTTTTTAAAGGCCAACTGGAATCCTATTATCCCTATTTAGGTCTAAATATTCATTTAGGGAACCTTGGGAATGAACTTGAAGCCTTTCCCCATCCTACAATTTGATATGGAACCGCATGTACATCCTTAAGAAAAATATGCACATTCTTAAGAAAAATACATACATTTTTTTGGAGGCTAATTGGGACCCCATTAAGCCTAATTATGTCTTACATATTTATTTGGGGAACCTTGAAAATGAATTTGAACCCTTCTCCCACATTGAAATACAATTTGGAACCTCACGTACATTCTTAAGAAAAATAAATACATTCTTTACAAAAACATGTACATTTTTTTGGAGACCATTGGGGCCCATTAAGCTTAATGTCTTAAATATTCATTTAGGGGGCCTTGGAAATGAATTCGAGTCATTCTCTTACCCCAAAATGCAATTTCGAACCCTATGTACATTCTTAAGAAAAATATGCACACTCTTAAAAAAAAATGTACATTCTTTATAAAATACTTACATTTTTTGGAGGCCAACTAAAACCCTTAGGCCCTATTTAGGTGTAAATATTCGTTGAGGGAATCTTGGGATTAAATTGAAGCCTTTTTCCTACCTTAATGACCGAGGTTCTAACCCCTACTTACACCCTTGAGAAAGATTCTTAAAAATGTACATGAACTTAGGAATTGACTTTTAAGATAGGGGAAGGCCTCAAACCCATTTTTAAGGTTCCAGACATGGATACTTAGACCCTAATAAGGTCAAATGGGGTATTAGTCAACTTTTAAAAAAATAAATGTATTTTTCTTAAAAATATATGTATATTTTTAATGATGTACATGGACTTAGATATTGACCATGGAGGTAAGGGAAGACCTCAAATTTATTCTTGGGATTTCATAAATGAACACTTAAACCCTAATGAGGTTGAATGGAGACTTAACCAACCTTTTAAAAAGTGTACGCATATTTATTAAGAATGTACATATTTTTCTTAATGATGCACATGAACTTAAAAATCAACCATAGAGGTAAGGGAAGGCCTCAAATCCATTCATGTGGTTCTACAAGTGAATACTTAGACCTTTAAAAGGTCGAATTGGTCCCTATCGCTCTTAAAACAATTGGACATATTTTTATTATGGTCAACCTTTAAAAAAATATTTGTATTTTTTTTTTAAGAATGTAAATATATATATATTTTTAAAATGCATGTTTTTTTTAGAGGATGTACGTATTTTAACAAATGTAAAAAAAAAAAAAAAAAAATTAAGATAAAATGTTAAATACAATTTTTTATGAAAAAAAAATAGTTTTTTCAATTTTATGTTAATAAAAATTAAAGATTTTAAATAAGCAAAAATTTAAAACCACAATTAAGTTAAAACCTTAATAATAAAGCTAAAACCACCGTCACTTACTGTGATTTTGATATTAAAATTCTAAAATAATGTAAATAATAAAATAGTATTATAAATAAATGTTTACTTTTACATGTGATAAGATTTACAAAATAAATAAAACTTAATATAAAAGATCTTATATCATAAACTTCTAAATAATAAAATATAATTTTTAAATTTAAACCTTAATCTATCAAATGTTTTATTATAATTATTAATTAACATCATCAAGTATATTATTTGTGAGATAATATTTTCATTTTTGTTCATTATATATTTATGTTTTATTTAATTTCTTGTTATTAACTATTTATTATATACCATCATTTTAAGTTTAATATGTCCAAAAAATGATTAAAATCAATAAATACGGAGAGATAAGAGTGTAAAAAAAAAATTGAAATTAAAGAGGTTTTATGAGAGAATACATGAGTATTTTAAAAGAAATGTCAAAGAAGAGTAGGAAAAAGTAATGTGAAATGGGAAAATAACAAAAAGATACATAACAATGGATAAGGGGGGTGTGAGAGAAAATTACAATGTTTTAAAAATTGGATCGGATCGGCTGATACAACCAATTGGATTGTCAAATTTTCCGGGCCGATTGGGTCAAATGAACCGTTTAGAAGTCGGATCGTCAATGAACCAACAATTAAACCATTGAATAGGAAGAAGTAATGTGAGGGAGAAAAAAAATTAGCTAACATGAGGAGGTGTGAGACTGCAATGGTGTTTTAAAAATTAGATTGGACTAGCCAATCTAATCAGACAGACCGTCGACTTCTCTGATTCAGGTGGGTGAAATGAACTGTTCATCAAACTGTCTAACCCATAATTAGACCATCAAATTGGATGGTTTCCCATGGATTGGTTAATTGTGTTAGAGCAAAACTTAAAATGAGTTTCCTTTTCTTTCGGCCAAAGCCCCTTACTTCCAAGCCCGTCGAACACTTTGTTTGTGTAGTGTTTGTGCAAGCTATTTATACCCCACAATTTAGCTTCTAGTATTCAAATGTGGGGTGAGTTATGGGTTATAATAGAAAAGAAACATGAAGGGGACTTGAACCATAGATCTATAGTTGACGAAGAGCAAATTTTGATTATATAAAACATTTAAACAAATATAAATATTCATATTCACTTATATTTTTATAATAATCATTAATGATAAATATGAAAATAATATAAATTAATTAATATAATAATTTTTAAAATTTTAAAATAATAAAATATATATATATATATATATAGATAAAATTGAATATTATAATTTCTTTTTTATCTTAAATATATCTCTATATTTAAATATTATACATAATATATTTTATAAAATTTAATTTATTAATAGATTTATATTTATCTTTATCATTTAATTTGACATATTAATATAAAAATAAAATATTATTAAAATTTTTAATTAAATTGTGATAATATTATTAAAATATTATCATAATATATATAATTTTTAAAAAGTATTTTAATTTTAATAAAATATAAAATATTTATTTATGACATGATTGATTCAATTGTGATTTGATCATCGATCCAACTATTAAATTGTGAATGGTAATTTTTTTTTCCTTTAATAACTATTTTAAAACATCTTAGAAGAGAATAAAAAAATAGTAGGTGTACTTCTCATAAGAATTTTTAAGGGCAATTTTGAAACAAATTCAAAAATACTATTTGAGTGCACCAATGATTTTTTTTCCCCACTTTACACTCAAATTGAAAAGCAAAAATTAAAGTTATAAAAAACCTTTTTTTTTTTTTTTGGGTTGGTATATGATTCCATAATTCCCCAAAAAATAAATATGATTTTTTTTTATAATATTTCTTCTTAAAATTTCAAAAATAGAAAAATAATCCTATTTAAATTAGATTTATTTGGGACAATATTCCTATTTCCTAAACTTCTAGGAAACAAAAATAATAATTTTATTCTATGAAATTAAAACACAAAAATTATAATCCAATCACAACCTTGTACGAAAACCTAAAAAACCTAAAATTAGGCATGGAAGTGAGAGTTTGTAAATATAAAAAAGGGATAATATCATATTTAAAAAAGAACTAATTTTTAAATTAAAAAACTTAAATTTTAAATTAAAAACTTAACTTTTAAAACCAGGTAATTACTTGAATTTTGAAATTAAACAAAAGTTCCGTAGAATTTTTCGTTACATTGATGTTTTGATTGTTTTCTTTATTTTATTCTAGAGAATATTATAGAAAATATTTTCTTTCTTATAAAAAATACGAGGAAACACTGTACCCATATTTATTTTCTTTTAAATACAAATTTGTCATGACCAGGGTATTACTATTACTAATAAATGCTTCATCAAGGCAGTCGCAGATCAATTCATGGACGCATTTCTTGAGATGCATTTATTGTCTTTCGCATAAATGTCACCGATGTCAAATAATTCTTGACAGCAAAATCTTTGTTCTATGTCCACGTGGCTAAAAATGCATCCAATTGTATGTTATGTCATTAAAATTCCTAGTATTGAAAGGTAATTCCGTGATTGCCATTCGTATAATCAAATGTAACACTAAAGCCATAGGCCCAATAAAATGATAATGATTGCCTAACCCATCATATTCACATTTTTTTATAAAAATCCGTTAGCTTTGGACCTAAAGGGGTCCTCACGGCTTTAAAACGTATTTATGGGATTAAGAGAAGTCCACTTATATAATATCAGGAATTTTCCCTGCTATTCGATGTAGGATGTCACAAACACTCCTCATACAAACACAACTCTTAAGGGGTTGTGGGGCCAAATGGACAAACACTCTTATGAGACCAAACAAATCCCACACCGAGGTGAGGTTTAGGATCCACTTTGATATTATTCGATGTAGGATGTCACAAACACTCCCATGTAAACACAACTCTCAAGGGGTTGTGGGGCCAAATAGACAAACACTCTTACAGGACCAAACAAATCCCACACCGAAGTGAGGTTTAGGATTTACTTTGATATTATTTGTAAATGACTCGCTCCCAATCAAACAAACAAACACACTTATGTGGTAAACAAACCTCACAAGGTTGGAGATCAGCTTTGATATTATTTGTAATGACCCGTTTTTAATCGTGTAGATATTATCCACCTTAAATTTAAAAGGGTTCTTACGGCTTTAAAACGCGTTTACAAGATTAAGAGAAGTCCACTTATATAACGTCATAAATTTTCTCCTTTATCCGATGTAAGATATCACATTTTTCATCCCTTACCATTGAGATGGATGCAGTAAGAGAACTAGCTCCAGTGGAGACCCAAACGAGTGGATGATCAGGATGAGCATCCACCCATAGGAAACCGATTTCTTTAGAGAGGCCCGTTGCCATGCCGAGAGCGCGGCATCAAGCCTGACACGTGCACTACTCCCAGAACCTTTGAGCCTTTTCAAGAACAAAATTGTAACGTCACAAAGTTAATGCATCAACATCCAAATTGCCCTTACTCTTGAAGTCTTCTAACACACTCGTCAATTTGTACTTACCATTTTTTAAATGCGTTTGTTTTGATTGCCTGAATTATTATATGACAGATTATTTGGTTTGCAACGTTTATGGTAATGTACATGCCTGATCTCTTTTCATTTTCATGGTAATATTTATACATCAGGTGTGATGAGTGGATGAGTTTTGAGTTAGAAGGAAAGGCTTTAGTGTGTGAGGTGCTGTTTGTGTAATTAAGTGAAATTCCAGTGGCATAAGCCACAACCACACTTTCTTGGAAATTTCTGGCGAATTAATGACACACCTGAGGACAATAATGACGTGATATCAGATATGTAACACCTCCAACCGACGTTTCTACAAAACCCTATGTTTCACAATCTTTGAATCCTAACCTCACATGAATAAACCCTAGCCAAAATCTTTATTTTTTACCTCGCACAATTATGACTTCTAAATCGCCGGTGAACAGCGTGCATTGCCCCGGACGAGTTCCGTCCAACTACGACAGAGCGTTGCTCACTCCTCCTCCGGAGCGGCATTCGCAACTCACCCGCCAGCGCGGCGGCCTCATTTCCATTCCCGGAAAACTGAAGCCGCCGATGAGCGGTGCTTCTCGGAGGCTAACGAAGCTGCTGCTTAATGTCACCATTCAACATAGCTTCGGACCAGTTCAGGTTGTGACGTCGCCGGAAAACACCGTCGGAGATTTGATCAAGGAAGCGTTGGCGATTTACGTGAAGGAGAAGAGAAGGCCGTTGGTGAAGCAAACGAATCCAGAGTGTTTCGAGCTTCATTACTCGCAATTCAGTTTGGAAAGTAAGTTCTAGATCTTTATAATTTGGAGGTTTCGATTCCCCTGTCTTTTCTAGAATTTCTTAATTGCCACTTGTTCTTCGGTTTCTTCACTCACTGCGTCATCTCGTGAGTCCGCGCTCGTTCAGGAAGATGACCTCGACGTCATCTAAAACACTAACAAACATACAAATGAAAATAATTCTCTGCTTGAAAATCTGTTTTCACATGTTCTCTTTTAGAGAAATCACATCTGTTGTCGTCTTTTGCTTTCTTTTATTATTTTTCTTTATGTTATCGGACTTAAGTTCTCCATGGTTCATATGAATTTGATTCAATGTAGTAGAAAAATGAGTCAGTTATTGAAGGAACGCATGTTTTGACATATAAAAGGGGAGGTGCAGGTCTGAAGACGGGGGAGAAGTTGATAAACTTGGGGTCGCGGAACTTCTTTTTGTGTCAAAAGCCTGCCAAGTCTCTCGATTCATCTTGCTATGAAGAAGCTATGTCTCTGTTTCCCTTCACCAAGTTCATGGATTTTCTGCTTTAGAAATCTCCTGCCATGCTTTGGTTTCATCAATCAGCTCTCTCCTATTTTGTACTCTCCGGGAGTGTGGGGCTCAAATTCAAAGACCAAATGGAATAATGGCCCTTATGTCGCCTTGTTTCTCTAGCGTAAACTAAAATCTCAGTTGTAAATCACTTAGCATCATCAGTGTGATTTTTGCTTCCCCATTTTCATTTTGAACATGTTCAATGGCATGGCATGTTACCCACTTCATGCTTGAAGAGGCATTTCGGTGATAAAAAAAAAAAAAAAAAAAAAGGGAAAAAAATTTAATAATGCATTAGGTTCTATATCCATTTACATGTGAAATAAATATTTGTAAAATGTGAGAGGCCTTAATATGTTCTTGGAGAAATAAATTTTGGGAAATTTGCAGCATCAATTTTGTCTTTATTAAAGTAATTTGATGATTTCATCATAGCAAATACAAGTTATCAGATTACATGACAGTTTATTGTTGCTGTCATTCAATTTTGATTTGGACTCTCCCTCCACTAAATTAAAAGCAAAACAAGCAATTTGGTCAGAATCACCATCACTAAATTTTGTCTTGAATTTTGATCATTCAAGTTTTAAATCTTTTATTAGAGTTCAAAGATTTTTACTCAATTAATTATAAATTTTAGAATAATAAACATTTGATATTCTTAATTTTATTTGAAGTTTTGTGTTCAAACCTGCACTGGATAACCCAACGCATCAGTAGATAATGGGCTCGGCTTAGCCCAGCTCACCATCCTTTTCATATGGAGTGCCCGGCCCAGTCTAGTGAAACCCATAGGGTGCGCATTACGCTGCCGGCGCATCAGATATGAGATCGGCCCTAGCATCTTTCTCGCGAATCAAACGGGAAGCCGAAGCGAAGGCAAAGGAAAGAGCAAGGACTGGAGCATATGGGGGATCTGTTTGCATGGATATTCTCCTTCTTCATCCTCATTGCCCTCCTAGTCCTCGTTGTTTACCAGGTCCTTCTTTTTCTAAACCCTAGACTTCATTTCAATTTCTTCTCTTTTAATTCACATTCAAACTTAGTAATTTTTTTTTTTTTAAATATATCTCACGGGATTGAAGAAAAAGAATGCTATGATGGGATTAAAAAAAAAAATCACAGGAGGATACAAACTTTTTCTTTATTTTGTATCGCATTGTTCATTTCGTGACTTAACTAGGGTTTTGATTTTTATTTAGACCAACAGCTAGAATTTTTTATTTATTTTGTGTGAAATGAATTTTTTGGATCACGGAGATGTAGTGACTGGGAATTGGTCTATTGGAGTTAATGTAAGAAGCTGAAGTAGAATATGTGGTTCACAGAGATTGAGTTTTATTAATTTATTGCCCACTTAAAAATGTTGGATTTTTTTTCCCTCTTATTAGGAAAGGATGCAATTTGTTATCTCTTTAATTCATCAACTTTGCCGGCTTTCAATTCTTGCGATTTCATGTTGTGAAAGTAAATTGGAAGCTTCTTAGTTCTACTTCGATGATTTGATGGTAAATGAATTAGGGTTTGAGGAAATTGGCTTATTAATTTATGATAAGAGAAACAATGGCTGCTTAGTAATGAAGACTGTACTTGTGAAGAAGTTAGGGCTCATCAAGTGCTACTAGTAAGAAATATTTTGTGTTTTCAGACCAATTTTAAGCGTTCTTTGTTGGTGAAATTTGTGAGCAAAGGTAGATTTTGCTCTCTGTTTGCTATTGGAAAAGATGGTGTTAGCACTTGAATCAAAGTTGATGCTGTGTGGTTGATGAAACTCGATTAGCATGTTGTTGATAGAATTTTGATGAGTTTAATAATTACAATTTTGCCTCTTGTTGTTATTTAATTTCTCCCTTTCATTTGTTGATCCAGAAAGAGTTATAGTGACCTGCTTGAGTATTGGATTAAATGGGTTCACTGAAATGAGTCTTGTGCCTTTTCCAATTTATCCATATTATCTATACTGTCAACTTTATTTTTGGAGTAAATGCTATAACTTACAATACTTATGCCATGCTGTGCCACACACACATGAGGAAAATCCCTTTTTGCCTCCGGCTCACCTTTTAAAACTTGATTTAGGCATGGAGAGTTGAATATATGTAATTAAAGAATTTGTAAGGAAATTTCCAGAACAATTGTTTGAAATTGAGGAATGGGTTGAAGCGGCTGTTAGTGTTTCTTGAGTACTCATAAAATAGTGGATTGACAGTTGTAAAATTTGTTGCAGCTCATGTGCTTGGCAGATCTGGAGTTTGATTATATCAACCCCTATGACTCTGCAAATCGGATAAACAAGGTTGTTTTGCCGGAGTTTATCACACAAGGAGTCTTATGCTTGCTCTATCTCCTAACAGGCCATTGGTTTATGTCACTCTTGTGTGGTCCATACCTGTACTACAATGTGAGACTGTAAGTGTTCCCTTAGTCCTTTCTCTAAAAGTAGCTAGATTTCATCTAATAGAAAAGACAAACACTGAGTTTTTAGCACACGTCTACTTTAGTGGGGATGAATTTACATCACTCTTTTTTAATGTTAATCATTATATTAATATCCCATGGACTTGTTGCTTTTTGCATCAAATTATGTCTGACTGTTGAATGCATATCCTTCCAACTTGAGTCATTCTTTGTATGATTTCATAAAGGCAATGTTTGCTTCCAAGAAATTACCAAGGAAAGAAAAAAATATTATGAAAAATTATTTTCTCATGTTTGGTTTTTTGATGGAAAATTTGAAAAAAAAAAAAAGTCAAATATAATTAAAATTAGTTGGAAACTTATCAAATTTCAAATGATTTAATCTTTAGATATTAGAATTAAAATAAATGAAATGAGTTAGTAACACCATATAAAAATAATTTATTGATTTAAAACATACATTTTTATTTTCCTTTACTTTTTCTTTTCTTCTACTTTTTCTCTCTATTTTCTTTCCCTCAAATTTCCTAGGAACTAAAATAGCCAAAGGGTTTGATTATCAGTCAAGAATAAGGTTTGATTATCAGTCAAAGAATATATGCATACACACATGCACATGCACATGTGAAGTTTACATTTGAGCATTCATTGACCATTTTAACTTAGTATGCTCAACAGATTTGAAAGTAGATTCATCCTTGTGCATTTCAGGGTGTGTATATTTGAGCTAATCTAAAATCATTAATGAGTTGTTTGAGAACAACTGAAACTCATAGTAAAGGACATTTAAGTTTTAAATGGCACCTGATGTCTCATAGCCTTGATGCTTTGTTGGGGCCTTGCGAAAAATGCATGAAGGCTCAGCCTTATAACTTATGGTCACAGTAAAAGCTTTTGCGGCACTTTCTTGAGACTCGTGAGGCACGCTCCTCAAAACTTAAGGTTTACCTTTTGTTTGAGGTGCGTGCCTCATATGTTATAAAGGATAGGGAGCTCTTGGTGCTGAGGTTGGGTTACTGAGCTGCTGGTCTAATGGCATTTTGAAGGGCTTCCTGAGTGACCTACCTCTAAGAGATTAGGAGTTGAGATTATCCTTTGTTAAAATATATGAAAAATTACACAAGTTGCAACTTAATTTTTTCTTGTCTCTAATTTTTTGCTCAAGTCTCTGAAACCTATCATTAGGTCTGAAATTGTCATAGACCTCCTCAGATGATTTGGAACGAAAGCAATACAACATAGGATTAGAAGGTTACTTAATTATGCAACACATAATGTGTGTATGCTACTGCTACCTCTCTTTGATTTGCATCAATTGGAAATCGAGTATTAGCTCTAGGGTAATTTTACTCATGTTAAAAACCCTCCTGGTGATGCATGAATTATTTCCGAACTAACTGCAGTGATCACAATTTAGTGACTTGGTTTATATACCAATTTTCTAATACATTTGATGGTGTCAATCTAATTCCGATTCTTTTTTCTTCAATTAGGTACAATCGAAGACAGCACCTGATAGATGTAACTGAGATATTCAACTTGCTCAATTGGGAAAAGAAGCAACGGCTCTTCAAACTTGGCTATCTAATTTTTCTCCTCTTCCTTTCCATATTCTGGTACTCTGATCAAAGAAAAGCTGCTGCCTACTTGTACTTACTGCTTTCATTTCTGAGGCCACTGGAATGAGATTGTTTGACCTTTTTTGTGTGTATTGTAGGATGATTTTGAGCGCATTGGATGATCATGATAATGATTAGCTGGACAAGGATGGTTGTTTTACGGGATATCTTCAGTGTAATTACTTAGTACCATTATGGCTGCCTTCTATAAGATGATTGCATTCAATTGGTGCCATGTTTCTACACCAAGTTTTTTGTAACTGATATAGCTTTGGGAGAAGTTTCAGGGTTTGGAAGTAGGTTTCCTCGTCTTTTTATGATAGCATGTCTCTAAATTGTTGTATGCTTGCAGTATATTTTTTTGATTTGTTAAAATGCAATTTTAAGTCATTTATGTTTTCCTTCAATCATGGGCTAACTTTTGGCTAAATCTATTCGAGTTAAACTTTGGTGAATCCAAATGGAGCAGAATAAAAGTCTATTAGGAGGGGTGAGTAAGGATTTTAATGAGTTTTTTATAATGTTATTAATAATTGTCATGAAATGTATGATTTTAAAAGATGGTTCAGTCATTTTGAGATTGAAGGTCAACCTAATATAATGGTACATTATTTAATAATAATATAACTTAGGAGTTGCATATTTATTTCCACAAAGGAAAATGGACATAGGATCTTTATTTAAAGGTTGAACTTTTCTAAAAATATTCTAAATTTGGGTTTAAGAATGTAGACTAAGGTGAGGTTTGTTTTTTTACTTAATTCTAAATAGAACTTTAATGTTTAATGGTATTAAGTATTAGACTGTTTATTTTTATAATATTTTATTTTTATTAAGTATTAAAAAGTAAAAAAAATTAATATGTTATTTTTTTTTATTCAGTAAAAAGTTTATAATAAATCATGAAAAAGTAGATAAACAAACAATCGAAAGTCTGAAAGTAAATTACTTTCAGTATAAAGCTGAAAAAGCAAATACCTTCCAAATCTATATTTTTACAACTGTTTTTTGGCATTAAAAAAAACCAAAAAAAACAAAAAAACACATTTAATATATAGAAAATAGGTTTATATTTTATGTTCTTTAGAATTAAAGATAAAGTGTTTTCAAAACATACAAAATTGTTTTTACTTGTTCTTTAAAAATTATTTAAAAAAAATAATTATATAAATATGTAAAATGATTAAAAATAAAACATATAAAAATTCTTTTAAAATATTTAGAATAAGTTAAAAATATTTTAAATTTCCAAACAAATGTTTATTTTATAAAACATCAAATAACATTTTTTTTAAACTATTCTAAAAAAATGTTTATCAAAATTGTTTTTGAATAGGCTCACCAAACAAGACAGGTATTTAAAAATAAAATTTTAGAGAATGAGATCATTATTATTATATAATTATTTTAAAATTAATTAATAACAATAATAAAAAAGTGACGAAGTCTTTTGAATATAAATGTAATATTATCAAACTAATCTCTTAATCACATCAATTTTTATTTTATTATTTTTCTCTTGTATTTTTATGGTTAAAACCAGCTTTTAAAACCGGTGAGTAATTGAGGTTTTACCATGTAAAAATAATAATAATAATAACAATGTGTAAACTATTTCGATAAATATTTTGAAAACAAATTGATATTTAAAAAAAAAAAAAGGAAATTTACTTTTACAGCAAATTCCTATAAATATTTATCCTATATATAAAATAGTATAATTTAATATAATATCGTCTAAATCATCTTGAGATATACTAAATTAACTAATTATAAAAATGAATGTATTAATCAATATAAGTTACAGAAAGAGGGAGACAAAAAAGCTAAATTATTTTTGAAATTTGTGAACCCCAAAATCAATTTAAACCAGTAACATTTTATACAGAGGCTTTATTGTATATTAGAAATCAGGGCCCATAAAAGCCTCACGGTTCAAACATTGGGCAGCCGAGGCTCAGGAAACTATTGCCTCACCTGACTGAACTCAGGTTGCGCACGCCTTTAGGGTTTGCTTGCAGTTGGACTGTAGGAGAAGCCCGATCTCTGTTTAGACCAAAACCATTCAATCATTTCTTCTCCAAACGCTGCCTTTCCATCCGTCTCTGAGTGCAAGGTACTGTTCCAATCTCTATTCCCAATTCAATCAATCGACTTTTATGTTAGATACAACCGTTTAGATGCTGAGGAAATGGTGAGAAGATGAGGGAAAATTTTGAATTGTAAATTTTTCGCCATCCAGGGCTCGAGAGTACTGAAAGATTGTACTTCACCTAAATCTCATATGTGGCTTAGTTGATCAGAGTTTTTTTTTTCTTCGGATTTTTTTCAGCCAACAGAGCGAGGGAGATGATGTGATCGAAATGTGGTTTTTCTTGGTAAACCAGAGGGTCGGATTTCACTCTCGATGCTTTATAAATTGGGAATCCTATTGCGGGAAGTTTTGGGCGTGTTTGGAAACTGTTTTTGAAAACAATTTTCCATTCACCTGGAAAAGAAACACTACTATCAACCACAAAATAGAACATAAAATTTTCTGTTCTAAAAATCAGAAAACAATGTGATCTCAAGAACATCCTTTTAATTGTTTTATTGCTCTATTATCTTGGAAACCAGTTTGAATGCTTTTATCCTGTCAATGGTATTGTTGAAAATTTTGTATTCTAGGATTTCATTTTGGACCAGACGGAAAATGCCAAATGATTACTGGGGCACCATTTTCTTCATGATGTTAAAGCCTTTTTTAATTATAGGATAATCATGGAGAATTTCTCAGTTGGCGAGGAAATATTAGAACAAATTAACTAATTCTGGAAATGAGTTAGAGAAAGAGAGGAATTTGCAGAAGACGTCAATGACATATAATTGGCCCAATTTGAAAGTAGGTTCTGGTTCTTAAATCACAATAATCAAAGAAGGCCACTAAGTTGGACATCCATTACTTGTAAAGCAATTTCTTATGCATTTAGCTTATTAGAAACAGAGAATATTCTTAGGCAGCTTCTACAATTAATCTTATATGAGTTTGTATTATCCTTTTGTTATGGTGAAAATTTCATCTTACCTGTTCTATTCTGAAAATTGCAGGCCTCTTCTTTTTGGCTGCCGTGAGGCTATAAAAGACTTCTTTGAAACATCGAAGCCAGTTCCTCCACCTGCCTTAAGTGATGTGAGTATCAAATTTCGTAAAATGTTTATTTGGGTAATTAATTCATTTTGCCTTTCTGTTGAATGGTTGCATATTTAAACTTATGTTTGAAGTTTGAACACATTCTCATTTTTAAGATAGTGGGTGCCATCAATGAATAAACTTGGAGGTGAATGTCTTATCACCATAGTTGTTAACTCATAAAACATATTATATATCTTTTTTCTTTTTTTCTGTATCGTGTATTGTATCATGTATTGTATGTTTTTCCATATAGTGAAAAATAAATAGAAAAAATATGTATACGTGTCTATCTATTGAAAGTACAAAGTATAGAGTAATATATAACAAATTTTATGGAAGACGGTGGGATAAAAAAAGTTAGACTATATCGTGTCATATGAAAACATTGAACGTTAGAGCTTTGACAAGTTCAAATTAACTAAATATGACTTTAATATATAGATTTATCACATAGTTCACAAAAATAAAATTCTTCAATTTTTAGCTATGATTTTTAGTTCCAATTTCTTACTAGGCATATGCACTATTGTGTTGTTGATTGATATATATATATATATATGCCTTTTATGTTTCATCTTCAAAGTATCAGCTTTTCAAGTTCGTCATCATTCCTTTTCCACCAAAAAAGAGATAAAAAAAGCTAATATATTAAGTAAAAATTTTTATTTACTAATCACTATCATTTTAATTATCAACATTCAAACCATTCAAATGAAAAATTTTCAATATTCATTGTAAAAATAAACTTACTTAACTTCTAATATAACACTTGACAACAAAAATGTAGCTTTTCATATTAAATTATTTTACCTATTTCTCTTTTTTATGATCAATTTTAAATTTTTTAGCACATTTTAATTAATATAATAATTTTTTAACAATTTTTTTTTTTGTTTTTTCTTAAAAATGATAGAAAATAGTTGAAGAGGTATGTATTATTGTATTGTAATATCATGTATCGTATTGTGTATCATATATGTATCATAAGATATGCTTTAAAATAAGATACAAATTGCGATATGTATCAATTTCCATTAAAAAAAAGTATTGTATCATTGTATCATTGTGTCATATCGTGTATCATAAGTTTTTAACAACTATGCTTATCACTTATAGATGGTGTTATATTTTTTTTTTTAGTTGGACCAATTTATCTACAATAGAATTTCCATGCTTTGTGTGCTTTATCCTTTCATTTTAACCATTTAATGGGGTGGACTTGGGTCTAACAATTCATATAAAAAAAGATTTAGCTTAAATAAATGTTCACTAATTTTACCATGGAAACATAAATTGTACCTGCCATGCTGCCAAAATGGAAGCCTTTGGAAGAATAGGAAGAGTAAAAGTAAAAAATCTTATCTTAAAAATAGAAAATGAAGAACTTTAAAGTGCAAATTAAGTAAAATGAATTTAATTTCAGAAGTCATAATCAAGAAATAATAAGAAGGTGAATTTATTTTGATCTTTGAGGTGAATTTGTTATAATAAATATGTGAAATACAAGGGGAAATAAGTGATATAATAGGCCTACTTTGGGAAGAAAAAATCTACAAACTCTGCTGTAATTTTATATATGGTATAGATATAGATTAATTAGGTGCTATCTTGTATTTTCTATATGCATATGTGAATGTCTAAGTGCACTTGATTCTAGATTTGTATAGGGCAACACTTATGCTCTTTCAATACTTGAGCTGTCTTATATGATATTTCTGTCTAGTTCTTTTGTTGCTTATGGGCAATGCTTAATGCCTATGCTCTTAAACAATCTTTTTTCTTCTGTAATACTCAGAGATAGGTTTTCTATCTCTTGAAGCGGGCACATGCTTTCCTGCTTAGCCCTTAAGCACTGTATGCAGGGTCTAAACCTCATCTAATTATTTGTTACCATACTGTTCCAATACATCCTTAATTTGTGACTTGAGGGTTTAGGAACAGCTACATAGGCACCCACACCACCAATCCTATGGGGTGAAACAGCCTCAATAAGACTTGTTCCCATGATTTTCCATACCAGGGCATGATGAAACTATTGTTTGAAGTTTCCCTGAAAGAAGCAAGTTTTATTTTCTGGTTGTGGTGAGATAAAGAGGAGAGTGGGAGAACTTTATTCGGTTGAAGTTACAGGCATGGACACTTGTGTTTTTGTTCGAAAGGAGATATCAAGAAGGCACCTTCTGATTGTCCTACTGCAAATGGATTACATTTTTCCATTTAGCCATTGAAAACATCCTTGCTATGTTTTTGCATACAATGAGCCCGAAGTTAAATCTTTTGAGTGCCATATAACCCAAGATCCTTGTGTTTTAAGCATTTTGGAGTTGCATATAAAACTGAATTTCTTTGACTTGGTTTTGGCTGACTCTGGATAGTAATGATTTATATATGCTGCTTACATTATTGTGCTTCTTACCCTTTGGTATTTGCTTTTCTTTCAGTTCAAACATTTACGATTGCTGATAAATTATGGTCAATGCCACTAAAGGATTGTTCATTTCATGGTAAAAAAATTACTTTATTTCTTTCTGTTGAATAACTTGAGCATTGCCATATTTGTGCATAAGTCATTTAGTGTGTGTTTGATTTCAGTGAATCATGGTTAGGTTCTTTTTTCAATTTGAATCTTCATTTTCAGGAATTTGACATCTATCAAAACTCAATAACACTTCACTGATCTATATGACAATTACAGTTGTTGGTATCATTAAAATATGTTTGAAGTTTGGGGAGTTGCTATTGGATTTTTTTTTTTCTTTTTTGTTTTAATATTACATCTGTTGGTTTAGGTGGAGGTTGAAGTCATCAAAATAATGTCTCCATATTAAAAAAAAAATGGGTTAGTTCTTGAACAACATCCTAGATAACCCCAAGAGCATTAACCTAACTGAAATGATAGAAATATACAAATAGCTAGTCATCTGTAAGTTGCTTTGTGATTTCCTTGTTGATATTATTATTATTGTTTTCTTTTGGTCGTGTGTGGTAGGAATTCATTGTTTGTTAATCCAAAAACATATGCATATTATGTTAAGTACATGGATTTCCATTTTCATTATGCCTGTGGAATGTCTGCGTGTTCTTCCCCAACCCCCACTCTTTCTTGCATGAATAATTTGCTCATATCTCCATTGCAGTGACATACCCATGGCACAATTCATCATCAACATGAATGCTTCGATGCCGGCATCACAGAAATTTATAATACACGTCCTGGATAGCACTCATCTGTTTGTGCAACCTCATGTGGCTGAAATGATACGAAGTGCCATTGCCGAGTTTAGAGACCAGAATTCTTATGACAAGCCTGCTTGATTGAGATGTCGGCCCTTCTATGATGTCAATACAGGAGCGGAGTCTGTTTTTCATTACCTCCTAAGAACTGAGGGGCTGCCAACATAAGCCCCATACTTACCTCTCTCATTTAGGGATGACTCCTCTCCCATCTATACGAGATCTAAATTGCAGTTTCTCCATCATTCTATGTTTCCTGAATAATCTTAGGTCTCTTCTCATATTTATAAAAGGATAATCGTATAAACAAACTTCAAAAGCCAGGATTTCAATTTTGCTTTTTAAGAATTGTTTTTGGGACTCCAAGTTTCATAAAGCAATGCAATTTAAAATTTGTAATCAATTGTAAGTTTCGTAAATATGTCAATTTGACGATTTAGAATAAATTTTAAGTTAATTTTATTAAATAATTTTAATACTTAAAATAAGAATCAAGTAATAAATTTTATTTGAATAATTTAAGTATAATTTAATTTAAAATTAATTTAAGTCATTAAATAATAAGTATTAAATTTTATCAAATACTTTTAAAAGTTGTGATAATATAAGATTGGTAATGAAATAGAATAAATGATATTATCTCTTTTATTTTATATATATATATATATATATATATATATATTTTTTTTTTTTTATCTCTCTTTATATTGTAAATATATAAATTCTATACATCACAAATTTATGGTTCTTGTTAATTTTCTGCATTTTTCTAAAATCTTTTATATTATTTATTTTGTAAAACAAATAATTTGATTTAAAAAAGGATGAATTTATAGTTAAAAAAAACTAAAAATAATATGTATAAAAGATACTATAAAATAATACTTATATGTATGTTATTTAATATATACAAATATTCTTAATTTAATATAATATTTTTATTCATAAAATTTAAATATTTTAATTATAAATATTATTAATAAAAAATTACTTATTAAATTATAAAATATAAAATTATTTTAAAATACTACTAAATATGTGAAATATTTAATAAAATATTGGGATATAATATAATTTTTATTTAAAAAAATATTAAATATTAAAGTATAACATTTTTTTATTTATGTTTTATTTTTTATAAATCAAATATAAATATGATTTAACATATCTAATTGAATATAATATTTTAAAATATTATTTCATTAATATCACATTAAAAATGAAGTAAGAAAAGGGAAAAAGAAAAAAGGGCATGAATCAGAGCCTTGGGAAGACCAAATAAGGTGGGTCGGTAGTCTTCGGGTCGTCGGGTCATCGGGTCATAGTAGATCCGGTTCCCAGTACACTTGAAGTATGGGTTCCCTCTATCCATCCACCTCTTCCTCTCTCCTAATTTCGCTTTGGGTTCCTTCTCTCTCGACCAAAATGGCAGTGCATCTTCACTCCACGCCCTCTTCTTCTTCATCTCTACACTCCCGAACCAGAGTCTCCCAGCCGCCTCTTAGGTTTTCACTCACACTCTCTTTCTGTATCATAAAAATTTGAAATTGATATTTGATTTGCTTCCTTCTCTTTTTTCTTTGGCAGTTGCGCGACCAAGCTCTTTTCAGGATTGAAGCTTCAATCTGCAAGTTTGCTTCTTTCCCTTTCTCATTCATGAATTGTTTCTTGATTTCTTCTCTTCTTTTCCGCCTGGTATTTCTTTGGATTTTTTTTTTTCTCGTTTTAACATTTTGTTATGTATTTATTTAATTATTGGGAAAGGTACGTTTGGTACTGGAAAGCCGAACTTGACAGTTGAATTCTTCAACAAAGTTCATAAGAGCGTCCAATCCAGGTAATCCCTTGCTGGTTTTATTTCTAAATTCTATAGTTTTGAAATTAGGTAATGGGTATTGGGTTTATCTCTTGTGTATTTGTGCAAAAGATTTTAAACAGAAACGAGGTTGCATTGAAAGACACAAGGGGAATTTATAGTTCTTAGAAAAATTGAATTGCAAGTATGGTTTGTAGCAATAAAAATTTAACCTGGGAAATTGTTTTGCTTAATATCTAAGGATTATTTTAGAAGAACACTTGATTGATTATTTTCAAGAGATCCTACAGAGACATGGGTGCTAATGTAGGCTAGAACCAAAAGATTGAATTTATATATATGGTGCAATTTGAAGAAAGATTAATTTGTTCAAAATATCATTGTCTTGCCATCTCAAAATTGGCTATTTTTCTACTGTCCTTTTATTTGTAAGTTGTCTTTCTTCTTCTCGTCATAACTTGTCTTGCACAGTTGTGTTTTATGGTTACTTGGTGTTATGATATAGATGTTTTGCTAGTATTGAGTGCCCATTGGTTGGGAGTCTGGAACAACCACTAGTAAGTTTTTGTAAGTTTGCATGATAAAATGAAGCACTGTACTTTGTATTTCATTGAGATGTTTCCATAACTTGTATTTGAACTGCAATATTTGGAACCTTCAAACCTAGTTTTTGGTTGATGAAGGGTCTTCCATTGGGTGTGCTTGCTGGTCTGCATTAATAGCTTAATGACCAAAAAATTCTTGCTTAGTCTCATTGGCTACAGATCACATTTTTTACATCACCACTTTCAATGTAACATTTTCTCTCTGTTTGCAGGACTAGTGACAGTAAATTGACACAAGCGCGTGTTCGAATGATGCCTATAGGGACCCCAAGAGTGCCCTATAGAACTCCTGGTGAGGGAACTTGGCAATGGGTTGATTTGTGGAATGCCCTGGTAAGTTGGGAAAAATTTTATGATAAACGAATAGGCTACTAATTTTATCAAGCTATCAGCATGAAACACTACATACACTGTTTATTTACATACACATGGTGCACATCAGAGGGTTGGTCTATCTCTCTTTTATCAAGGATTCTCCTGGTCTCTGAATTGATTAGATATTTCTGACCATATGATTCATTCATTTACCCCTGTGGACCTGCAGCTGCCTAAATATACAAAAGAATGCTGCTGGTTAAATCGTTGTGCTTTAATAACTCATGCATACTCTCTCTATATTTTTGCTTGGAGTCTCTTTTGTAAGCCTCTTTGAACGGTTTATCCCCCTGTATCTGCCCTAGATTTGTATCTGTTTGTGGGAGTCAAGTTTCCTAATGGTTGCCTATCTGACCTACATATACTGTCATATTTCTATAACTTTGGATGTATTGGGCTGCAGTACCGGGAACGAGTTATCTATATTGGACAACATATAGATGAAGAATTTAGCAACCAACTGTTAGCCACGATGTTGTACCTTGACAGCATTGAATCTTCCAAAAGGATGTTTTTTTATATTAACAGTCCTGGTGGAGATGTGAGTACTTTATCATCTATCAAGCTTTTTATGATCACATTTTTCTACCTTGTAAAAGTCTTGTTATTGTTTTGGTATTTTTCTGCTAGAAACTTGCTCGTTTTGCAGCTTACTCCAAGCTTGGCCATATATGATACCATGCAAAGCTTGAAAAGTCCTGTTGGCACCAATTGTTTGGGTTTTGCATATAACCTAGCAACCTTTCTTCTTGCAGCTGGAGAAAAGGTAATATCCTTCTTCAGAATCTATCCATTATGCTGTGAGTTAAATATTGCTAGACTACCAGAATTCATGCAGCATGTGGTGAAGGGATTGTAGCGACCATCAGAGATTCAACTAATTCTCTCTGTTATGGACATCACATTGCCAGTTACTATCTGTTCTGTAAAGATCCTTTAGGGTCTGATAATATATTATTTTAGCATCCAAAAGGATTGGTCTTTTTCTGGATAGCAGTAACGGTACTGCATTGATGGACAGGTCTTATGTTCTATATTATACTTAGCTTGCTGGTATCTTTGTACATTGATTTTTTAATTAAAAATGGCTGAATTGTGAAGTTCTCCCTGATTTTTTCTTATCCAATATTTTTTTTTGCTTTATTAAGGGTAATCGCTTGGCAATGCCTCTTTCAAGGATTGCACTACAATCACCAGCTGGAGCTGCTCGTGGTCAGGTATGATTGTGCACCAAACGATTATTGTTATTAAAAAGCTCTGTTTTTGGTACTTTTCAAGATTACTGTTTTTTCTTTTCCTTGTTCATTATGATGGACATACTAATTTTTTTTTTTACAGGCTGATGACATTCGTAATGAAGCAAATGAGCTTCTTAGAATCAGAGATTACCTTTTTTCAGAGTTGGCCAATAAGACAGGCCAGCCCATCGATAAGGTGTAGCTTGCCTTTCAAATGATGTTACTTTTACACAACATTGGTTTGATGATCATGCTAGCCTTTATTACTCAAGATAGCCATTACTTATGAAAAGAGTATGATCGACATGAAAATATATTCTATGTGCAGATTAACAAGGATTTAAGGCGGATGAAACGCTTCAATGCCCAGGAGGCTCTTGAATATGGGCTCATTGATCGTATAGTAAGGCCACCCCGAGTTAAAGCTGATGCACCACGCCAAGATGCTGGAACTGGTCTTGGTTAGTGTTTTTGTTTTATTGCCAACAAATTGGCTGATAACTGTTGAGCAACCCAGAAAGTCTCCAAAGTTCATTTATGTCCTTGTATAAGAAGTTGTTTAGTGAGGAATGGATGCATAAGTTTATTAATGTGATTGCTAGGAATTTTATCGGCCATTGAAGACTTATAGAATTTTTTTTTTTCTCAAAGCAAGGTTTTACATGAATTTTCCATTGCCAGGCCGCTTTCACCATTATTATACTGGGATCTTGTATTCTAATTTATTGGGTCTGATCAAATAAATTTTCAGGTACAATGCCCCCCAAACAATAATGGTCTTTAAGTTATCTTTACTATCACCCGGTCAGTTCTACTTTTGACTGCAGTGGTTTATTTTAATTACTTTATTTTATTTATTTGATAGGCAATTAATGGTAGGTGTTATCGCCTTGGTGAGTGGACAGTTAAGGGTCAAGAGTACATGACAATCTGATTACACATTCCTGATTTTATGAAGCCTAAACTACGTGAAAATCCATTATTTATCTGTGAAAGTTACTGCAGTGGAGATGATGGTTTAATGTGGGCAAGTTATCATGAATTCTATGTTGAAACCAGTAAACCAGCTGCTTTTAGGATGTGGTATAGGCCTTACATTATGAAGATAGGAGTGTTTCCATATTGTTAAAGAAGACACAACCCAAACTATGAAGATCGTTTGATGAGTCCAATGTCCTTTTCATGAAGGAAATGGCCATGACTGTTTCCATCAACTTTTTGTTATCTGGGTTGAGTCACGAGAGGGATTTATTTTCCCTTTTTTTTGGTATGCAAAATAGAACTGTATTAATATTTAATAGAGGCACCAAACAAAAAAAGGGGCAAGCGTGTACTCAAAGTATATAAACCATGCCTAGAGAAAGGAAAATCAACTAAAACCAGCCCTTACAACAACTAAACCATGCATAATCTATCAACAAAATCCAGCCAAGGAAGAAGAGGAAGAGAGTATGCCACCATTAGACTACTCAAACTAGTTCCTTAAGAAAACCACTGTTTACAGCCAGGCTGGTATGTTCCATCCATAAAAAATCCTGTTATTGTGCTTTTCCCAAACAGTCCAGAACAAACATAACAGAATCAGCTTCAAGAACCTTCTTTCATTGAGTCCTGAAAAAAGTTCCTTTCAATACCTCTCTAACTGAACTTGGTATAATCCAAGAAACTCCTCTAAAGGGAAAACCAGCCCACAGCTGAAAGAGCCAATCATGATGTAGGAGGACATGATTTGCAGATTAAGAATCATGCTCTTCTGTGCCTTTGCCTATCAAAAAAAAAAAAAAAAAGATTAAGAATCATGCTCACAAAGGCAACACCTGTTCCCAACATGATCATTGGGCATCTCTCAGGTTAAAAGAAAATTGTACAGGACATCTGTAATAATTGACGTGCAATATGAGTAAGAATGTTGGCAATCCAGAAATATTATGTTCAAAAGATGGGTACAGTTGAAAGTTGAAAGGATGCTAAGGGTGCTCTTGAGTTGGGATGGCTCCTTTGTTGGCAAAAAAAAGAAAAAGACTTGAAAAGTTGTTCCTTTATGCCTTTTTTGATTTATATGGAGGTAGAGAAATAGGAGAGCCTTTGAGAATTGTGAAAGTTTGAACCAAACAATTAAAAGTTCTATTTTGTATCTTTTTTGGGATTGAGTTAGATTGTATATTAGGGATGGTTCCATGTCACTTTTAGATTTTGTGGATTGGTTAAACTCTTCATAGGGTGTGGTTGCTTGATTTTGTGTATTTGGTTTTTTGGTTGCTTTGCATGTGTCATGTATATTTTTTAAAATTAATACAATCTCCATTTGCCTATCAGAAAAAAAAAAAAAAAAAAAAAGGTTGAAGTTGAGTGGCAAAAGGATATGAAAGATAGGATGAGAAATGAATGCATTTATGGGAGGGTAGAAGTAGCACAAGAAGATGAGAGAGAGAGAGAGTGACTTAAAGTGGTTTTGAAATTAACAGCAAAGTCAAGCTGATATGCTAGTAAGGAAGAGTGATTTGATTCAAAACAAAGATGCAAAAAGGAAGACAGATTGATGGGAGCTTCAGTTGATGTGATCAGAAAAGATGGGAGATTTTTTAATTTAATTGAGGATATGGTTTTGGTGCCCTTCAAGGATTCATGTGGATTATCATTAGATAATTGGGATTTTAGGATTTGTTGTTGTACGGGTCCAATTCATGATTTCCTTTCTGTGTTTGAAGGGCCCTTTAGGAGTTCTCGATTACATCATTTTACATCAGTTACATGATTAACTTATGATTGCATCAGTGTTTCAATCATCTCATAATCTTATTAGTTGAAGAAACTGCAGGACTCTATTATTGAAAAATGTATGAAAGATGTTTAATGACATAAGGTCACTTGACTAAGCATGTCACTGAGCTGGTTGTTGGCAATCATCTTGAAGGGTTTTGCAACTGACAAACCACTGCTGCAGTTTTCTGTTTCCCAAAACTCTGGAAAAAGTAAAAATTGCATCTAAACTGCATCTTTCTTTATGATCACGGAAAATACCAAGAAAGGAAATGAAAAAAAGGAAGGAATCTCAACTTCTCCTGTTTGGTTTGCCATGAAAAATATGAAGGAAATTGAAATATAATGAGAATTATTTCAAAACTTAGACATTTTAAAATTCTTTATTCTCTATGTAAAAGAGGAATAACATTAAAAAAATCTGATGGAAAAAAATTATTGAGTTCAGAATTTTTGCCCTTAATTTTGCTTTCCTGTTTCCACCTTATTTTCTTTTCCTCCTACATTCCATGGCTTAAGTTTTTCATTTTTGTCTTGTTTTTGGCATAGAAATTGGTATATAAGGAGCATTTCATGATTTTAGGCTAAAAAGGGTTCCATCACAATCGTTCTTACAGCCCACCGTCTCATGATTCATCATCATCATCAAGTGTAATCTTTATATGCATATCCAAGTGTAATTTCTGATTTGTGGTTTCATGCAGAGTAGAATGATAATTTATAGTTCATAATCACATGCATCAAGTGTGGTTTCTGTTTTCCCTCTAACTGGTATCTAGCTTTCAAATTTGCTTCAAACAAATTCTTTCCCGGAAAGCACTTTTCTGGTTTAGCAGTCAGCATGTGGACTGCAAAACTGAGTTCGATTCAGTTGTGAACAATTTTGCTCCCAAGGTCAAAGATAATCATAATAATAATACAACTGTATTGGTCATCTATGGGTGACAGTGTTGCAAGACTCTTTTATTGCTGCTAGGCAATGCCATGGTGCACATTCTAGAGTCCCTGGATGAACATCTGGAAAATTTAAATATATATGCATATAAAGAAAACTACATAAAAGTTCAATGTAGATGCATCAACAAACAAACGATGCTCTACACTGAAAAGGAAAAAAAGCTACAAATTTCAAATTAATTACATAACAAAGACCTGAATCTAATTTTGTAAAGACAAGAATGGATTAATGTTATCCTTCATAGACATCTGGTTAAACCACAAATCTATCGTGAAGATTCTCCCGTAACCACTCCTCCCTCCATCCTTTATTGACCTTAGCAATGAATTCCTCAATTCTTTTGTCTAAATCATCATCATCTTGTTCTTCATCTGCCCAACCTACCTCTTCATCACTACCATCATCGTCATCATCTTCATTGTAGCCATCTGAACAGGGATAACAATTATCATCATTGTCATCGTCATCACTAGTATCTATGTTATTACATCTATCTTCCTCGTGCTCTTCTTTCATTCCATCTACCATGAGTAGGAAAGGCAAAGATGAATCAAAATGATCAAATTCATCATAAGACGGCATATAACCTTTAACTAGGAATGCAAAAATCACGGTGTTAAACACAAAAACCATGAGGACTGTGCTAAATGAGGATCCAAGAAGATTTTCACATTCTACGATTGATGGTGATGAATGAAGGCTCAGAAAGAGCATACTAGCTACACACAGAATAAGAAATGGAAGTATGGACATCTCTTCAATCTTCATGCCCTGTTGGATTTGATCTGTTGGTGGGGATACTTTGATTTTAATTCTCTTGCAATTGGCTATCCTTTTATAGGTTGTTTAAGTAGACTTGAAACCAGGAAGTGATATTTCTTGGAAAGTTTAATAGAGCATATATTCAGTATCAAAATTAATCATGTCTTTTTGATTTCATGAGGTTAAATCTTTCAAGCATAGCATACCAGGAAGTTTCTTGGCACATGTTTAATTGAGCCGCAAGGTACTGTAAGCATACCATCCGACCAAGACAAATACCTAGTCAACATTTTAGAGATGCCACACCTCTTATTCCTTTAGAAGGAAAATATTCAGATAGTTGCCCAGTTAGAGCCAGAAACTGACCTTGTCAAACCTGTATGAATGGTCTAGATCCCAACCCAAATGATGGGTTTAACGACTATCATATATGTTAACCCAAATTTAATCCATTTTTTATAGCTATACATGTTTACCATTTTTGGTCAACTTTGCAACATTTAGAAACTATGATTCTGTCAATAATTTAGGGTAGTGGTTATTCTTATGCCTTGCCATTTTTTGGAACATTGCACATGGAACTGTGGAAAATCAACAAACTGTAATCAATCTAGTTTAAGTACACTGTTATTATTGCTTGAGGTTCTGAACTGCTTTTTGCTTCCTCTGCTCATTGTTAAATGGAAAATGGGGCCACTGCATTCCTTCCCTGGCTGTCCGATATGAAATAAACTTTGATGGTTCCATCTAGTACATTACTGAGACCTGGTTTCAACTTTCCAGTGTTGTTTGGTAACATGTCCTTAAAACTCTCGCATTACACTGCTATTGGAGGGTCTTGAGAGATTTTAGGCATTTTTATGTTATTGAATTTTCTGTTTTAAAGGCTGGAGGACTAATGGGCTTGGATATTGATCTTTTTGAGAATTTTGTAGTTTTTTAAAATCATAATTTCTTTTATATTTTGAACGTTAATGATCTTTGACTTCAAAATTTTCGACTCCATGAATATATTCATATAGATAACAGTGCGAAACTATTTAAATCCTGACCTGTTTTTGTGCGATTTATCTTATTCTGATCGAGAAACTAAGGAAATTTTTAGCCGCTTTATCGGACAAATCTGTCGGGTGAAACTTTGCCATGAAATTTCACGGTTCACCATTGATGAAAGACCATGCCTAAATTCAAGATGGCTGAAAATTAAGAGATGGGTGGATCTCTCACTCAACTACAAACCAACCGCTGTAATCTTTGACCTAGTTCTTGGCAAAGACCCAGAAAAATGGAGGGATTCTTAGAAGATTAACCTAGCCCCTTTCTCAAACTTAATGATTACAAAAGAAGCCAGCAGCCTTGAAGTAATTTCCTGAATAATCAAAATTCTTTCAAGGAGAAAATGAATCTCTATCTAGTTTTTCCAGGTTGACAGACGGTTGTAGTGGTAATTTTGAGCTTCATTTGATAAATGAATTGAGGAAGAAGTCATAGGATCTATTACAATATATATTACGCAATGTCATTTGGGCGGTTAGGTTTCCCTCCATTAATTTGGTAGTGATGAATTGGCCGTGAAAGATGCAAGACTTCCCTTACCCAACTGCTGATTTATCACCAGATATGGCTGCCACATTAATGAATTTCTTTGTTTTCCTCTATGCTTTTGTGTGGGATTTAGAAAATAGTAGAAAAAAATAAATTAGTGCTGACAGTAGGATTCCTTTAGATTGGAATAAGGGATCAAAATAATGGCATATAATCAATAAGAAAATAAATGAATTTTCTATTTCTAGTCTTCTTTTTGATGGGTCCAAATATGACATAATTTGGTATTGAAGAGCAAAAATGGTTTTGAGATAGAAGTATGTATTTTTGTTGACTAGATTTTCTTAATCAAACTTGTCAAATAGCATATTAAATTCCTTAATTTTGAAAAAGGGAACATTAATGTTAATATAGCTTTTATCCAAGCTAAGTACCCGTTTTCACATGTATAGATGATGGGCATATTGGAAGATGAAATTCTAACAGATTTTTCTATTATAAAAATTGGCCTTGAATAATAAGGGCGTGACATGTTTTTTATAAGGGCATTGCTACGTCTTTTCATTGGATTTTTCTATTTGCTTCTTTCAAGCATAAATTTTCATAACATGTATATTTGTAAAAGAAGACGAATCATTTTCCCTTGGAAAAAATGGAAAATAGAGAAAGAGTTGTTCCATCACCATCGCTTATCCAAAAACAAGACTGAAGCCATCCTTAAGTTGGATCAAATCTCAGACTGTTGGAGCCTTCTAAAGGGTTCAACCCATTTTCTTTTCTCCCCAAGACTCCTTCCTGAATTTTTTTTCCTTTTACATAATAGGAAAGACAACAACTGAAGAAAGCTTGAAAGAAAATGCATGCCTATTATGTCACTAGATGATATTTTATGCATTATCTTTGGTAAGAGAGCTTCAATATCCCTTCTTTCCCTCACCCCAGCCCCCACAACACCCAAAAAAGAAAAAAAAAGAAAAAAAAAAGCTTGATTATCAGACCATGGTTATAGATGGAAAATTAATTTGGTACCGGCTGAATCCCAGACCAAAATGGGGACTTAAAAAGATAAGAAAAAGGAAAGCAGTTATGCGGAAGAGATTGGGTGCATGGCATATACACGTGGATAGGAAAACCAGCAAAAGGAGATTAAGAAGGTTGATACTCCATGGCCATGATCAGTTTCTCCATGAGCAACTCTTCCCTCCACCTTCTGTTGACCTTGGCTATGAACTCCTCAATCCTCCTTTCCAAATCACTGTCTTCTTCCAGCTTGTTACCATTTTCATCTTCTTCTTTGTGTCCATCCTCTCCATGGTTATGATTTTCTCTATCAACATCACTGCTAGCACCATCTTCCATATCACCATGGATATCTTTCTCCTCCACTTTCGCTTCCTTCACTCCACCAAGAGAAGCCAGACAGGCACTAGGGCTTTCAATGAGGATCGCAGCAATAATCAAGTTCAAGATTAAAAACACAAACACTGAACTAGAATTCATCTTTTCCATTAAATCATATGAAAAGCTGTGAAGATTATGATGCTGAGAGGCCGAAACCAACAAGAAAAATGTGCAACTGATCAAAACAGTAGCCACACATAGAAGAAGACACACAAGTGAAGATACCCCAGATGGCTTCATATTCTCCTACATACACAGCAAAGAGGCTGGTGGGTGTCTGATGTTTTTGCTCCTCATGCAGAGAGGGAGAGGGGTTGGTACGAGGCAGTTTCTGAGAGAGAGCCGAGAGGGTTCCTTACTGGAATGATGGTACTCATGGGGTTCATTCACCGGCCTGCTTTCGTATGTGAGGGAGTTAACTAAAAGCTTCTAAACATTTTTAAATCTCACGCCGAACTGGTACTTGTGGTGCAAGGAAGTTTCTCAGCATGATGGTGAGCTTCTCTTTTTGTCAAGAACAAACAAATTAGGATGATGCACCTCAGCTCTACAGGAAGTAAATACCCACTTTACTGCTATGGCCTATGTGTACATGGTGCAATTCTGGTTTTTGACCATATGCTAAAGTAATCAGTGGATGATATTGCTTTTATGTTCTCCTTGGAGACCTGCTTAGTCTGGGATGAAAATTTTGGTAGTTTTTAGTTTTTACCCTTGATTTGGCTGTCATTTCCTGGGTAAATGTTGGGGAAATTCCAAAGACAGTGAAATGTGAAGAAAATGGCTGTTTAATATTTGGGCACAATTTTCACATTTTTAGCAAGTTCAAAATATAATTGGTTCTAACACTCTTTCCATTTATTTGCTTACATTGATATTTATTTCTCCCCTGATCTCACGGAATATTGAAATAAAATGCAATCATTTTAAGAACATTTTCTAAAATGAGATAATTCTAAAAAGTCTATAACACTTCCTCAGACATCAATTAAAAATTCAATTTCAAAAACAATTTTCCATTGAAAAATAGTTTTAAAAATACCATATTTTTAAAAATATTTTTCTAAATTCCCACATTTTGTAACTTACAAAAGAGAAAGGATAGACATGAATGAAGTGAGCCTTGTGCTTGGTAAGCTTGAGAACTACATTGCAAGAAAACTTCAGCAATCTAGCTTGCCTAAGCGCATTCCACTTGGTGCCACCAACATTGGTACGTTTACAGAACAAGCAGCAACTCATCCCAACATAGAAAATTCAGGCACAATTAAGTATATATAGTGCACCAAAAGTCAACATTTTTCAAGTATGCTTAATTTATTTAGTGTGATAGAACAAGAATTTTAGAATGATTTTGGCTGGTGATGATGATATTAATAATAGTTTTGGAGCACTTGAGGAGATCGCTAAGCAGTGGAGCCAAAGAGACAAAATTTGAAAATGTTAGAAACATAAATCACAATACATCACTCAGACGGTAAAACTCCATGAGAGAATAGTACATCGAAATACTTCAAATGAAAAAGAAAAAAAAAAGGGGAAAAAAGGACCGAAGATCGGCATAAGCCTACCCAATCAGCCAACTAATTTTCAGGGGGAAAAAAAGGTCCTAACTGGAAAAGAAGGGGAAAACCGTGGTTGGAAAACAACATGCCAGTGCTAATAAAGAGCCAATGAAGTTTACAGATAATTCAAACAAGTGGGAAGTGAGATTAAAGGTGGACTTTGGTTGCCAATGTGGTCAGTGACAAACCTTATATTGCACAATCAGGTGAGCCCCTCTCTAGCTTAACCTCCAGGCAAAGATACATTAATGTCAGTTGCCTTATTCCTTGAATCTGATGGCAATGGAGACCAGTTGTCTCCACGGAATGAAGTGGAGGATGAGAGATTTGGTTTTGGGGTAGCTGAAGGGCGCTGCCCATGTCCACCAAAGGGCTCCTCCACCTCTAAACTAGAAATAGGAACTGCTGCAGTTGGTCTCGCAGCTGATATAGGCTCAAGTTTCTGTTTCTTGGGTTTCTGCTCATGCTGGTTCCCTGTTAGAAAACTGCCCACCACAACCTAATTTTACCACAATAAAAAAAAAAGGAATAAGTATTTTTTTTTTTTGATAAGTTAAAAAAAAAAAAAAAAAAAAAAAAAGGGGAATAAATATAAGAACTCATGTTTCCTCATATATCAAAATAAACCAATCCATAAAGCTCCCTTGCAACCACTATTGGGTCTGGCTCATATTCTTCTAAAGATAGAAAAATTTTGCACTTATCATGAACAGGACTTGTATTTACAATTGGGGCGTTTTCCTTGTGGTAAAAGAAACTACCATTTTGGTATCTCTTGTATGACAAGGGCATAAAAGTTCTATTCTAACCACAGCTATCTCATGGGTGATTAACAATGCCTTTTCGGCTTTTGTGAAAGAGCTGCCACAAACAATTTGGTGATCAGACTGAAGTTTGTGCTTATTATTCTCATATGAAGAATAGTTGATTTTCTCGGTACCCATATAGGATCACTGAACCATGTGAATTATAAGAGTAATTATCTTATTTTTAATCATTGTTAGGATCAAAGCATTAGCTATCTCATCTGAAAAGCAATTGGCCACAAGTGAGGTCAAGCTACACCTATCCACACCTATCCACACTCATCCCAAGGCTTAACCATTCCAAGAAGGCTCACATAATCATCTCTGGCCTTAGATACTCAACCCAGGGTCTATCTCTGGCCTTAGTTCAAGGTTACACCTATCCACACTCATCCCAAGGCTTAAAAATTCCAAGGCTCACGTAATCATCTCTGGCCTTAGATACTCAACCCAGGGTCATTTTTTTTTCCCTGAATCTCAGTTTCAACGCCCCTTGCAGGCTTATTAAAAACAACAATAACCAAAAAAATAAAAAATAAAAACAGAAAAAAGAAAAAAAGGAAAGAAAGAAAGAAATAAAAGAGAGAAGGGTCATACTTGCACAGGACTGGCAGCTACTAACAGACCAGCGACACCTCCCCCTACAACACGCCCATCTGGACTTGCTAGAGAAACGCTCATCCCACCAGATCTGCTCCTTGTTCCTCCACTATCACTAGGCATGAATGATCCCGACAAGGAGAGTATCTCAAAGCGACCCTGCAAAAGAATATGGGGAAGAGTTAGGATTGCAGGAAATGATTTACAGCAGAAGCTAAATAGAAAGACAAATGGTAACCTAATACCACAAGGCCTTCATTTTAAGCACCATCACATCCCAACACAATCAATTAAACATTTTATCCCTTTAAAGATCAAAGAAACTTTGCTGGTAATATCAACATGTTCAACAAAGACCAAGTTGCATCCTAAAAACCGTAATATGGTTCAAGTAGAGAGGGTTGCAACAACAATGGGAAAGGCTGGAAGGCCTAAAAGAATGGGTATCAAGTCAGCAAGAAAGCTGGAGGGCAAATGATAGAACATGAACCTAGATAGAATAATGTCAATGTCGAGGATTTATGTAGCTGATCTCTAGTGCTTCATCCCTCATGCTTTCCAATCAATTGGTCCATCAGGCAAATACTTGTGACTTCTTTATGCTATCAAAAACTTAGTCCATCACACAAATGCTTAGAGTATTCAATCTTTCATTGATTATCACCATCCACGTCTATCAGGGTAACTCAAGCCACCATTCACTACTATCGGGGTAACTTGAGCATAACTAGTTGTTTAAGAGTCCAATATTCACTGGATCATAACTGATATATAAAGGTTTTGGAAAATTAGAACATAGGGTATTCTTCCTCTTTCCACACACCAATCAATGATCTGAAAAGCCTCTCTGTGGATCACAGCTGGTCTAGAAAGGTATTTAAAACTTAAGAAACATGGTGTATCCTTCCTTTATCTCCATACTCATCAATCAATGATTTGGATGACCAAGTATGAATGTCTGCTAGAGAATCCTTAATATAAAAATGAGACCTCAAAAAACTTATCTACCTTGAGACAATAAGGATATTAACCGAGGTAGGAGGGTTTTGAAGTTTAAACTGCATTCCTTGGCCCAGCCTTCCCTTGGGACCAGATATTCTGTCAAATCATAAAGCCAAGTCATTTTTCACCACTTCAAACTGCATTAATAAGGATATTAACTGATGTAGGAGGGTTTTGGAGTTTAAACTGCATTCCTTGGCCCAGCCTTCCCTTGGGACCAGATATTCTGTCAAATCATAAAGCCAAGTCATTTTTCACCACTTCAAACTACATTCCTTGGCCTTCCCTTATCTAGTGAACCATTGGACCCCTTAAAGGTGCAAACATTGGTCTCTGTCACAAATAACCATATTGTCACGATTTACTACAAGTCATTGTGCACTTCCTTTGACCATATCTCCAACCTTTCATCTCTTGCACCTCATTCAACTTTAAAAAAAAAAATCTTCTGCCAACTTAGCTCACTGTGAATCAAAACCTTTCTTCTTTTCCCAATAACCATATAAAAATTTCAAGATTAACATTAATTTCCAAAATGAGGTTTTACAAAAATAAGAGTCTGATCACATATGCAAAGAGATTCCACCCTGAATCTTTGTTTTTTCATATTTTTTTTTTTTAAAAGAAAGGGAAAAGGAAAGGCACCTTCATCCTCTGATTTGACAAGTAGAGTAAGTATAGTTCAATTCATTTTCTTATGATTATCGCAAACAAAATCTAGAACACACTTAAGAAATTCAATATGCATAATCTATTAGCTCTACAGAGATGATTCAAGCAAAACTACAGCCCCCCCACCACAAAGACTTTCTCTAAATAAACTACCCTCATTGCATATTTCAACAAAGAAACTCCATAGCAACATTCAATTTGGGAAAGCCCACAATACAGACAAAAAGATACCATGATCCAAACATGACACCACAGCATTTCAAAAAGCAGCTATCAAAGGAGAACCAAAAAACAGTAACTCCCAATTCATCATGGAGTTCTTCAATCTAAGGGCCCATTGTCCAATATTTTAGTTTTCGGTTGTTCTGGAGAAAAACCAATGAACTTAGGCTTCCCAACAATATTTCATGTACTTATGCATTCCACCCATCTAACATCCAAACAAGGTGGGAATGTACTGCATCTTATAAAAGCAGAGATAACAAATGTCGATTCATTAGAAATTTCATCAAAATTCTGATGGAAATCTCCACAACAGATATTTTATAGAAAAATCCTGAAATAAGTGAAAAACATCCACACCCCAAGCCACGGATAAAACATCCAAAATTCTTCATAAATGGCATTAACTACAACTAAAGCAAAAGAATAATCATATTTCACAAGAGGAAAGACACAACCAGTACCTCATATGTCAAGGTACCCCCTGAAGAATCAGGTTGACGAAGTGTGACACTAGAAATCACTCCATTTGCAGAGAGAATGCATATTGCTCGAGGCCCTTGTTGAGAAAATGATATAATCTTCATGGTAACGTCCTAAACAACAAAAGGAAAACCACCAGAGCAGTAACATCAACCTAAAACCATTCTTAAATTGAAGTTATAATGAAGAAGGTACTAAGGATACAACTTTTTGTTTATTTATTATTTATTAGGTAAATATGCCTTGAAACGCTTTTTATATTTGATACTCTTTAGCCATGTAATTGATTCATGTAAAATAAGAAATTCAAGTCCACCTAAATTGAACCTTATATTTACAATTTTTCCATGCAGATGCTGTAGCAAAAATAAATTATTAACATGTACGTGGTTAGCGTTTCATTTTAAAGCCTTCAATCTACTTAAAAGTATATATAAACATTCAACCAAGATTGCACCCCTGGTTGAAGCTTCATTGCATAAGTTGCAGTTTCCTATATTGTTGGAGCATTTCAAGATCCCATGAGGAGAAAAGAAACTCAACTAATATACTGAGATTCAGGATTAGGAACATGAAGAAAAGTTTTAAACTCTGCTTTTCTACCCAACAAAGACATTACATCATGATCCTGTTTCTCCTCTACTACAATCAATTCTCCAGTTTGGTTTTAGAAAAATCAGAAAATGTTGGTGAAACATCAGATTTTACTGTTTTCTCTTCCATGTTTTGATAGACATAATTTTTTTTTTTTGATAGGCACTTTGATAGACATAATTTCCATAAAACATATAAAATCCAGGCCAATCAAAACAAATATAATAATATTTTGTTATCAAGATATTGTGAAGATTGAAAACTATGAGAAGATGAACCCAAAACATTGTGAAACCACATCAAAAGGGAGGTTCTGACATAATTCAACTAAAAAACATCTTGTGGTTAACATTTACCTCGCCAGAATTAACGGTGATGATATGAGGTGTGAAATTAGCACCAACAGAGCATGCAACCCATTCACCTACAACCAGAATTTTTAGAAGATTAGTGACTACTAGATCAGACCACCTGAATTCTGACACTGCAATAAATTTCTAAGTTTACAAACTTAACATTGTAAATGTATCATGCAATCAAAAAATAAGAGGCTCCTTCTGAATTCTGACAGTGCAATAGATTTCCAAATTTTAAAACTTAAGAAAAACATAAATTTATCATAAAATAAAATAATATGAGACTAGGGAATCATCAGAATTTCATATGCTTGCACTAGAAAGCTATCATATTGTATGTGCAATGAGTGATTGAACGGCTTCGATTTAACCCATCAAATTTCAAGACATGAAACAACTGCCATATCATATGTAACTGTATATACATCATGAATCCGGTTTATGATATTCCAGAGATTCTTATATAGAACTTCCAAATTCCCTTAGTTGTATATTATTCATTAAGACCAACAAAATCTGTGGGCTATTTTTGCACCCATGGATGAATTATTGAAGTGAATTCACAATATAACCAAGTATTCTTTTTCTTTTGATAGGAAAAAATAAAATTACCAACAGTGCCTAAACAGAATAGGGTGCACCAAAGTGCATCGGTAGTATATAAAGGTGTCAAATAGACAAATAGCTGGAGGGATTAACAAAAAAAACATTTCTCACATAAAACATGGGATATAACCACATTGGTTTTATATTTATGCACACTTTACACACACCAGAGCTAGAAATGTCTGTACATTTTACCATGTGTTCAACATGGCCAAAAAGGGGACAAAGACTAGAAATAGAAGTGGCCTTGGTACTAGGTTGCAAGAAATCTCCTGATTTGGGGCCCCTCCGACTGCTGAAAAGGGGTGCAGCGGGGGGTCCAGCTTCATGACTTGCTAATTTGAGGAGTCATATAAATAGTGTACAATCATCGTGTGAGCTAGGAAAAGAAAATAATAACAATATTTTAAACAAAACCTTTAATAAAACAATACAGAATAATTTTAAAACCGGTAAAACTGTGAATGAACAATGAAACCATTAGTCAATTTTCCTTTGAAAATCACAACAACCAGAATATCATATCAATTTTTGTGGTCAATTTAAAAACATGACCAATGAAAAAAAGCTATATTTTTAATAAAAATAACAAAGAAGGTGATTCTCCTCAGTCCCACTTTGATATGTTGTTTGATTCAAACCAGTTGTGTTTGATGCATAAATCCAGCACATCAATAATGATCAGGTCAAGGTCTTGGTGAACTAAAAGATCAGACAGATGAAAAAGTGGACTTTATGAAATGAAAAAGGAAAGTTGTAGTTCTGTATCACATATCATCAAGATTACTTCGCCATAAGGTACTGGTGCTGGCTGCAGTGAGAATCTTTGTACATTTTCAAACCGACACTCATATACAATCACACCACTATATGTAGGTGTAGCACCTTGCTTATCACTCATTATGTTATAACTAATTAACAAAGTACTGTAAACTCCATATATTATATTTCTGCTTCTTACAGATGAATATATCTTATAGATCCCTCAAGGGAAAAAATCTTATGCAGTATCTCTAACACCATCAGGCCTATAAACACAAAAACAACATTTGCAACAGCAGGTGTGCTGTTTCTGATATGAGTGTTATGCAAAATGACTACCAAATCCATCCCGATGATAAAAGTGGCGAAAAACTAGAAGGACAAAACCATAAGTCCAGATGTTCAGCAAGAAAATAAAGGTAACATACTTATCCCCACTTGATAGGAGTCACATTCAATAAGACACAAGATATCATTAACTTCAGATAACTATAGTCACATCGCATGAACCAACAACAATACATCCAATCGGGAATAAGTCTGCAGCAAAACATGGGAAAAACAACCTCTGCAAGTTGAAGGAAAGATCTTAAATCTAGATTTCTTTACCATCACTTACAGACTTTACCCAAAGGTCACCTTCCACAATTTTCATCCTCCCCTATTCTTGTTATTTTCTTTGGGAAAAAGGTCAGAACTGCCAAATCAGTCATAAGAGAGATTCCATCATTCACACACCAACTCGCAACTCCCACCATCCTTTCAGAATTACCATTTACATCAAGATCTCAATAGGGCATCTAAGAAAAGGTCCCACGTCTACCCCCAACAAGTATATCCCAGAAAACCATTTCGACCCACCTAAATTCAAACCTTATTAGAGTACTTCCACTACAAAATCGCATCAAACAACAACCAATTGCCACAAACTTCAAATATAAACATGAAAATTTTGACTATAACAGCAATATCACATTTGAAATGATATATGCAGTGTAGAACTGTTACCTAAATTCTCCAGCTCCATCTTGCTTTTGCTCGCTGAACCCACCGGCCGTATTTTTCCACGCTTCTCCACTGAGAAGTCGATCACCGGCGGGCCTGGAGCCGAAGAAGATATTGGCTTTGGTGACAGAGCCATCGTCACCGTCCCGTCTGGTCCGTACTTCCTTGGTCTACCCCTCTTCTTCTTAGCCGGCATCATCGCTGCCGTTGCCGCCGGCACCGGAGCCGGCGCCGGCGCCGGAGCAGGTTGAGGCACAGCCACTGCAGGTGTCACCGCCGGCGATGATCCGGCCACTGGACTAGGATTTTCTGTCCGAGCTGCCACATGGTATTCCGACGGAGCATCTGATCCTACCACTGTAACTGCCCCACCACCAGCACCACTTGCACCCTCTCTTCCTTCCATGCATGAACCCTAAAAATTTCCGCTTCTCATCAAAAACCCATTCCTTTCCTCACTGCCCAGACACCCAAAAGCCTCCCTCCCAAAAAAAATTTAATTAATTAAATCCAAAAACACACTCAAAAGCCCACTTCAGCTCCAAAACCCAGAAAAAAAAAACTAGCTAAAAAATTTTAAAACCTAAATTCCACAGCTAGACAAGCTTTCTCAAGTGTTCAAAGATTGCAAACGAACAGCTTCTACAGAAAAAATACAATCTTCAGAACTGAAAATTTTTTTTTCGAAAAAAAAAAAAAAAATCTACTATAGAGAGCAAAGTTGAGCAGAAACAGAGCTCTGATTTTTTTTTTTTCCTTTTTTCCAAAAAAAAAAAAATACAAAGAATTTGAAGAGGCAGATTGAATTTTTTTGTTGGTGGGTTAAATTGCAAGGAAAATGATCAGATAATATGGGAAACTTCTTTTGTTGTTGAGCTAATTGGGCTCTAACTTTCCTAAGAGTGTCCGAATATGAGATTAAAAATAAAATAAAAATATTAAATATTAGGTATTGTAAAATATTTTATTTTATTTTTCATTGATTTTTTATGGAGCAATTGATAAAATATATGTTTTGGTTAAGAAAATGGGTGGAGTCCGGTGAAGAAAATATAAATTAATTGGAATTGAGTAAAGTAAAATTAGGTTGCCAGTGCATGAAGGCATTGTCCAAAAAGAAAAAGAAATAAATAAATAAATAAAGATTTATATATTATAAAAATGAATAAAGGGCCCAAGTGCCAAGACAACCATTATTGGTTAGGGAACTTAAATAAATAAATAATCTTTAAAAATTAAAAAAAGAAAAAAAAGAAAAAAAAAAAGAGGTGCTATTTGCGGTGCCTCTTTTTCTCTCTTCCACTTCTTAAATAATTTATTTATTTTTTTTTTAATTCAATCTTCCTTGAGCAAAACGGTGTCGTTTGCCTTCATTAAGAATGGTTAATATTAATCCTATTGAAAGTAAATTAAAATTATTGCATAAATCAGACAAGTCAGTCAATGATGGATTGTCTTCTTGTAACGGGTATGGCATCCATTGAAGAATGGTCAATGACCGCATCTGCAAATTAGAGCTTTGGAGGGAAAGTACAAATTTTTTCTTGGAGGGCTCATTGTCTCATACAGGAGCACCTTGTGATCTTAGATCCAATATAAAAAGAATTTTGAAAATTTTAGAATAAAACCAATTTTTTGAATTCATGGTCGGAAATTACTAATTAGAATAAAAGTATCCTGAAAGGGAAAAAGCAATGTTTCCATTGGCTCCATCTCTTTCAACATCGTATATAAATATTTTATAACATATTTTAGAATATTGAAATGGGTAATAAAAACAAAACAAGAAAAAACTAGAAAAATAGTATAATGAAAATAATTTCGAAATATTAAATATATTTGATCGGTTCTTATTAGTTAGAAATTTTACTAAATAATTTTTTAATTATTTTAATTTATTATTTTTTACTCAAAAAATTACTTTCATAAATTATTTTTAAATAAACCCTTTATTTTATTTTTCATTCATTGCCGTTCTTAAATAAAATATTAGAAATCTAAATTAAAAAAAAAAAAAATTATGTCAACCCAAAACGCACTCTTATAAAAAAATTTAAATTTCCTTTAGATACCATCATGATTGATCTCTATTGTCTTTCACATTTTAATATACAAAGTGCCTCCTAAGGGCATTGGAACCCTTCATTTAAGAATTATAATATTAAGGTGAAATTATTATTATAATTATTGCTATTTTCTTTATTGCATAGTATGGAGGGGATGGGAACTTTAGATCTGGACAAAGCAACTAGTCAACAATGCAAGATGCCTCATTTATTGTAATAAAATAATAAAAAAAATATACATATGAATATTGCATCACTAGTGGAAAATTACAATGATGGTTTTTAAAATTATTTTAAAAAAATTTTAAAAATAATTTTCTTCTTCCAAGTTGTTTATGCTGAATATTATTATTAAAATAAAATATATATATATAAAAAAAAAGGGGAAAAAAAGGAGGGAGAGAATGGAGTGATGATGCTTTAATTTCAACTTCCAAGAAGGCAACAAAACTATATATTTAAGGGGTGTAGGGACCCCAAGCATTGACCAGGTGAATGCAACCAAATACAAAGGCCCAAGTATAATATTCACAGGAATAAAGGCATCTTTGTAAAACTATATTTAGACAAGTTACCAATAATTAATAAATATATTTTAAAAAAGGCCAAGTTTTAGATAAGAACAAACCAATTTAATATATATTTTTATTTTTTTATTATTAAAATAATTGTGACAAGGTGGGTGTGCATTAGCTCCACCAAATTTATTTATTTTTTCTTTTTATTTAATTAATTTTTTTTTTGAGGGGTATATTAGCATATATGCATATAGTATAGGTTCCTATTTTTGTTTTTTCTCTCCTTGGTCCAATTTAACTTGACTTAAACTTTCTACATGTAAATCCATGGAGAGAAAAACAACGGAAATGGGTAAAATTAGCTTCTAGGTGTAGCCTCCTTTACCTATAACTTAAAGTTCTTTTTTTGGAAAAGAGTTCTAATTATTTTCTTATTTATATATATATATATTTTTTAAAATAAAAAATAATAAAATTATTTGATTTTTTAAAAAATAGCTATGCATGGTTGCCACAAATATTTGAGAAGAAAAAAAAAAAGGAAAAAGGAAAAATGAAGAGCAGCCTCTCCATACAAAGAAGTGTGGGCTGAGCTTGGAAAGGGAAATGAGTGGAGAGGTTGAGAGGTGGAAGCCCATTATAGGCTCAAAAGCTTGAGAGTGGATTGAAGGGTGGAGGTTAGGTATGCATTCACTTTGACGAATGGTAGAAAACAAAACATTTTTCAAAATTATTTTCCAAAAATAAAAAAAGGTGGAAGTGGAAGACTATTGGGATTGAGTTATGAGAAAAATGATAAAGAAGGGGGAAATGTGGGGATGGGTTGAAGTAAGAGAGGGAAATGTGAAGAGAGGTGGCCAATCATGGTGGCACACGTTGCTAATGATTGCCCTGTTGGGTGCATCATCATCATCATCGTCCCAATCTAGCTACGTGGCCCCACTTTTAACCGCCACGCAAGGCTTTTTTATCTTTTCCTTTTCTTTTTTCTTTTTCTTTTTCTTTTTTTTTTTAATTCCTTTTTTTTGAATCTTCTTTTTGGGTGGCGCTCACTTGCAGTAGCTTTCTGACCACGTGACTGCACTACGAGTATGAGCCGCCCCAATGGGGCTTGGGCTTGGGCTTGGGCTTGGGCTTGGCCCTGGGAATCCGAATAACTGAACTGTGAGTGTTCTCAAGCCCATGGATTGAAGCTGTTTGCACGGTGAGCCGCTGCAAGCAAAATTGAGGAGTGCATGGTTTGAACTTTTCGAATGAATGGGCCTAAGCCATTGTCTCCTGAAAACCATGGATTTGTGCTTTTTGCAGGGTGAGCCGTTGCAAGCAAAATTGAGGAGTGCATGGTTTGAACTTTTCGAATGAATGGGCCTAACCCATCGTCTCCTGAAAACCATGGATTTGTGCTTTTTGCAGGATGAGCCAATGCAAGCAAAATTGAGGAGTGCAAGAGCTTTAAAACGATGAGATGATTTTGAATAAAATAATTTTTTAATTACTTTTAAAAATAAAGAGTATTTATGCATTGTGTAAATCTCATACTCTGTTTGAATGGATTCTTGAAAATCCAAAAACTCTTTTTAAGCTTAATAAAAAGTTGTATATGGGTATGATTAATGTTATTCAAAGAGCTTATAACTAAAAAAAAAAAGTTTAATATGAAATTCAAGAAAGCATTACTTCATTTTGGTCAAGCAAAATTTTTTTTCTTATCTAATAAAACCTTTATAATACCAATATTATCCTTTAAAAATTATGACTTCAGCTTTAATTTCAATTTCGTGTTGAAACTAAAAAAAAAAATTGTCCCAAAATGAGCCCTTAATGCCTTGTTTCAATCATTGCAAGTTTGCTACTCTCACAATATAAATCTCCAAGTGGTGAAGCATTGGTGCATCTAATAGTGTAAGGATGTAGCTAAAATGGTATAATCTGATAATTTTTTAGCAAAATAAAGGTTTTTAACAGACAGGTGTTCCTCCAAAAGCCCACCAACCTGGTAAGCACTTCTCAGGCTAAAGAAGCCCAGCTTGCACCCCAAATAGGTTTGTTGGTGGTGGCCTGGTTAGCGGCCGGCCTAGCCCAAAAAAGCAAAAGGGGGAACTTGCAGTGAGGGAGCCTTTCACAGACCCAAATCCAATAAGAAAAATAACAGCCACCAAGTCTAAGCCACAACCCAGAAAGCAATAGTAAGGGGTCTTTCTTAAGATAAATTGGCGCTTTTTGCGGATGGATAGGGAAGTGGGGCAGGTGGAGTTGCATCATTTTCACAAAGAAGAGGAGTCATCTAGGCCCAAACATGACATAAGAGGGAATAAAATGTGGCAAATGACAACTAGGGTGATGCCAATTTTGTAGCATATATCATGCATGCTAACATTTTTTTTTTTCTTTTTTTAAAGAAATGGGTCATTAGAATCTCCCTCCCAAAGTCCTCAGTGCATGACCAAACCACCTTTTGGAACCTTGTATTAAACAGATACCTTCCAGGTTGCCCCAGACTTCCAACCATACATGAACGACACTGATGAAAAAAGTCAAATGCAGGCATCCAAGAGATTCTAGCAACAAGAAGAACAGGACTAACTGTTTGCAGCCAGAGCAGGCTTCTTAGTTTGGTCAAACTCTGGTCACTTTCATATCACATTAGAATCAACAAACTCTGGATTTCACCAGCTCTAATCCTAAGGGTGATATGCAACATATGATGGTCGAGGTTTAACGTGAAAAACAATATTATTATTTCCAATTCTTACATTGTTTTCTTCCCCTTAATTTGTTCTTTTCTTGGCTTTTTCTTAGAAGAATGCTCACAAACAAGGGAAGTGATTTCTCTGTCAAATATGTATATATAAATTGGGGTTGTTCCAAAGTCCAGGGGATTTGCTGGCAGGGTGAATCTAAGGTGTTTGATGACAACAAGAAGAAAGGAGGAGAAAAAGGAAAGGAAAGAAAAGAAAATGGGGTTGTTCCAAAGTCCAGGGGACTTGCTGGCAGGGAGAATCTAAGGTGTTTGATGACAACAAGAAGAAAGGGGGAGAAAAAGGAAAGAAAAGAAAATGGGGAGAGGATAAAATTAACATTGTTTCTAACTTTTTTCACCACTCTCTTCAGATAATGAATTGCAGCATTGAAGTGTGTACTTGTATATGGAGGCCACAATTAAGAATGTGGTTAATTGAGGCAGCAAAGCAAGAGATTGTAAGTAGGAGGGTTGGTGGGAGTCCACTTGGGGTGGTGGTGGTGGGTGTTGGAACATTTAACAATTGGATGACAACTTGAAGAAAAACATTACAATAAGAAAAAAGCATACATGAGGGGGGGCATCAACAGGCTTGAGGTGAGCTAGGGAACTGGATGCCATGAACTTTCCTGTTATCCTCATTCTAGAAGAGAATCTCCATTTTAACACATGGAAAACTCGAACTGGTGTCAACCAGGATTGAAATAGACTCTTGTTATAAGACACTACGCATAAATATCTTTAATAGTGCTTATCATATTAAAAACCGCAACCACCCAAATTCCGGGTTAAGTAAGAGGGTATTTCTAATCAAGATGATTTTGATGTCCACTCAAGAGGGTGATATAAGAAGCATACGTGTATATGCATGTGTATGCACCTTTTTTGGCCATCTAATAAGGAAAAAGGAGGCCACTGCAGAACCTTGTCCTAGACAAGTGGCATAGACACAGAATTAATTTGAGATGCATTGAGGGAATGATAACTTTATGCCACCAATAACAAGTCGGTGTGTGTTGATAAAGGGCAGCATTATATGAGTTTTAGCTAAAGTTGGAAGAGAATCTCCTTTACAGAAAGCCCTAGATTAGATAATTAGAGCATGCTTTGTAAGAGATCCAAACCAATAGATACCTCCCATGCCTTCAAAAAGGCCCAAGTTTTAAAGCCATATGAACACAAGAACCAGAAAAGGCCACACACAAGCATAAAAGAGGTTCTGCAAGCACAAAGAAACCGCCCATAGTAAACAAACAGGTGCCATTACTAAGCACTAGTACTCTGCTTTGTCGGTTTCTTCATTCATACTCTTCAGTTTTGTGCCAATCCGCGCCAAACAACAGAAGGATTAACTCACAATTTTCATTAAGTATTACATTGTCTTTTTCGTATTGGTATGCAAATTCTATTGGCTTATTTTGTGTCCTTACTTGTTAGGTCAAGGGGATATATAATTTCCACTTGTTTTTTGAAAGAAAAAGTAAGTGATTGAGCTGGAGGGTTTGGCTGGAATGCTGGATCCTTATCATTGAATTATTTAACAAGGGAAAGCCTAACAACCACATCAGAACAAGCACAAAAGCCAGACTTGAGCTAGCAAAATCTAAGTACGGTTATGGTACCAGGCTTGTGAAGCTTAGCAGTTAGCACTAGCCAATCACACTAGCTTGGACCTTGAAGCCAAGTTTTTTATTTTATTTTTTTCTTTAATGAATAAACAAAAGGGTAGGCAGAAGGCATGATGCATTCAAGGTTTTAATCCGAGGGGCAGAGGCATCAAAGGCCATTATTTTTCAACTGTGTAATATGAATGTGAATGGGGAGATAAGGTTCATGAATGTAAACCCACCTTCCCCAATAATGGTATAAATAAATTGGTGCCTAACCATAAGCTTTTCTATTATACTCAATCAATGTTGAATGGGTGAAAGAATCAAATCCAGAAGTGTAAAAACATAAGGGGTTGGGAGGCAACTTATTGAGAAAGTGAGAGGAGGCATCTAGTTATAGATATGGATGTCTAGGTGGGGTGGGGGGACTCAGGAAGGCAGGTCGCAGGCACAGTGATGAAGGGCCAGAGACAATGGGTTTGGGAACAGATGCTGAAAAGCAGAGGCCAGCATTATTCTTCACATAATTGATAATTGAGCACTGCACCAGTGGGTTTGGTTTGGAGTAGATGCGGCTCTATTCATTGGTCCTGATCAACTTGCATTGAACCCACAAAGCCACATTATTATTATTATTATTTTCTTTTTTCGACCCATCAAATGGGGTTTGTTTGGAAGTTTGGTTGGTCTTGATTAAACCCCATTGAAAAGAAAGATGTGACTTGAGGTTGAATGAATCTTCTAATGAGAAATGACAAAGAATGAGCGTTGAATGTATCAATATTTGTGGAATTTTCAAAAAGGTTACTGTGGAGAAAGAGCAAGGCTTCAACAACATGCTTTTTGAGCCCCCAACATGTGCAGTTTCATTACTAATAACAAGAGTAACCGAACAAAGACATGAAAAGCAGAGCCCCTAATGAGATTAACAGCAACGGAGTCTCACAAAAAACCCACTGACTGCACGTGAACCACTCTCTTTGTTTCTACCCTAAACCTCCAGCCTCCAGCTCAGAAACCCGTCTAACACGCCGCACTTGCCGCCACGTTACTCACTCCTCTTCTCACGCCTCCCATTTTGCCCCCACCACCTTCCTCCTCTCCCCGTCAACTTCAATATACCAATTTGACTTCTGTAGTTAAAAAGAAGATTCCCAACACCGAATTTTCGTAAAATTAGAGACATTTAATAAGGATTTTTTTTTTTTTTTGGGTGATTGTATCATCATTCTAAAAAGAAGAACCAGGAGAAGCAAATTCACTTTAGGGGTGAATTAATGTCGGAGGGTGGAGTCATCTCTCCATATTTCTCTGTTTTTTGACTGCTTTTGTCAGAACTTTAATTTATTAACTACTATTATTATATGGGGGTTAGAGTCTCCCCTCCCTATCCCTATCCTTATCCCTATCCATTCATTCATGCCCCCTTAACGCTTCAACATTAGTTAATTACATTAAATTTAAATCTTTCATCTTATGGGTGTGTCCCCTGCTTTACAAAATCCCAGCCACTAGACTACAAAGCGGAAAGTGAGAATCTAAACAAGATGCCGAAAACAGGGGAAAAATTAATGGAAAATTCAAGTGACTATAGCAATGACATCGTGTTAGGGAAAATCGATGACATTCAACATTATTTTTTTAAGAATCTATATGAAGTATATCTAATTTGCAAGACTTACATGCTATTGGTGACTCCATTTCCTACTTGCAATTCAAAACATTTGAATTTCTCTTCTTTTAATTGATAGTTTTAGTAATAATGGGTCCCAATTATATAAATTAGGTGCAACGCTCATCTAATTTGTGAGGACCATCCCTTCTGTATTTTGACTAGAATTTTTTTTTTTCCTCTTTCCTTAAAGACTTAAGACCAGGACAGCTGCATGACCCCTCCTATGCTTTGACTATAATTTTTTTAATTTTTTTTTCTTTTCAAATGGGAAATTTTCAAGGTTGCATTATTGGAAAGAATATGCAAATGGAATCCAATATAAGAGAACTACAACTGTTAGTTGGACAATGTTGAATGTCACATTCGGTGAATTTTGAATGGTTGTTGCCCTAATAGAAGGTTCTTAAAAGCCTATTTTTAGGTAATTCATAATTAAATCGTGAAGTTGAATTAATCAAAGCAGCAATAAAATCTTCTTGCAAATTCACAAATGAATAGCAAAGAGACAAAAGAGAGAATGAGGAGGAGATACTGAGATTGTGGGGGGTAAAAATCAAGTAATCCATAAGAACTAATACTTAGAGAAGTTTATATGTACAAATGTATGCTGTGTAAAAACATTTTCTTTCTTCTACCTACTCTTCTTTCTCCCCTGCCTGCCAGCAAACAACCAACCTGTATTCATAATCCTCCACCACCAACATCTTTCAACTTTTTCCTCTGTCTTCCCCTCCTCATTCAATTTTCTCTTTAAAAAACCATTTTAAAATGGTGGAGTGGCCATTCCACCCCCATCTGCTGCATCTATCGGTTCAACCAACCAAACCCAACTATAATAACAACTACTATCACCTCACCAAACTCTCTTCTTTTTTTTGTTTTTTTTCCTCCTTTTGTGTTAAATGTACAAAATCCCAACCCCGAAGCAAGGTATATGCCAGGTGAGTGGGCAAATCTCCTACCAACTTGGCTTTGTGTCTGTCTTTAAGAATGTGATCTAATCAATCCCAAATTGTACAGATTCCTTCTAACTAGGCTCCCAAGGGATAACAGCACGGCCCCACCAACCCCAACTGTTGGCTCATCCCTTTCTGCTTCTTGATGATTGATCAATGGCAGTTCCTTCACTTTTAAATTACTCAATCCAATTTTCTGTCTCACAGCCTCGATGATCTTTGGATCTGCTGGGTTTCCCATTGCATCCGTTACGTAGAAAACATTCAGAGCAATCTCGGAAGTTGTGGATATCTCAGCTCTGGTCACATTAAGACCATTCTCTCGGAATGTTCGGGTCACATCTGCTAAAAGCCCCCTCCGATCCTCTGTGCATAATTCTAGCCTCACACCCTGTCATCACAAAAACAAGCCTTTGAGATTTGCAACCCCATAGGAACAGAATGGATGAATAATCGAATAATCCAATAATCCAAGTCAGTAATAGGGGAAAAGAAAAGTACCTCAGAAGCCCTTCTTTCAATGGCAGCTTGTAAGCATTGAATCACACGTTGCCTCTCAGCCTCTGAACTAATCGGGGATCCATCAGTGTGTCTGATATAGAACTCCTGTGGCCAAATTTAACAAATCAAGTCAATAAAAATGAGATTATACTAGGTGGGTTCATGTAAAGAAAATAAATGCAAACAAATCTTTGTTTAGAAAAAAAAAATTACCAAATATGCTTTATCCCCTGCGGAGTTAACGGTTGCATGAAAAACAACATACTGCATGTCTGTCAATGTGCAAACAACATCAAACAGAAGCTTCGTTCGATCCTTGCACTGAACATTCACAACAGAGTAACCCCTTTCCACCCAATTCTGGACAGTGACAGCAGGTGATTCAGAAGCAGACCTTATTATAGGCTGTCGTTCATAATCACGGTCTGCAAACATCATTTGATGCAGTCTTCTCTCAGTGTGAGTGACAGCAAGGGAAACCGAAGTTTTTGCGCTTCGAATATCATTATCTCCCTTCAGAACATTCCTCAACCGTCCTTCAATTCTATCAATCTTTTGAGAGTCCTCAATCGGGTTCCCTGAATCGCAGTCCTTCACATAAATGAGAGAAGCAATTCTTCCGTTGTGGGTCCACATTTTGGACTCTACCACATTACATTCCAGGTCTGCCAGTACAGCAAACACCTCTGATAAAAGACCAAGGCGATCAGTCCCTGTTAGCTCCAATGCCGTCAGACCATTAAAACTGTTGGATCTTACATGATGAATGCAACCAAGAGACTGTACCATACAGAATTAAAGGTTGTCAGTTCAATTAGATAGGATTCAGTTCTATGGGTTTAAACTGTACAAACATTAATAATCAGATTTGAATTAAATTCTTACCTGTTCAATGTAGCTGATAACGCTCTCATCCGTCAGTTTGTTTCCGTTTAGATCAGTCACGTGGAAAACTGAATACAGATTAAGAAAACATATGTTAGGGAAGTTTCAGGAAAAATTTATGTTTGCATTCAATTACTGAAACTTACTAACATGGGCTCGTTTCCAAGCGCATGTTAACAAGAGCACCCATGAAAACGGAGAGGGAGACGCTCAATTTCTCTTACCGTCCATGAACCATCTTCCATCAGAGGAGATGTAAGCTTTCTTTATAGAGAGGTTCAGATCCGTGAGAATCTGTACGGCTTCCAAAAGTATTCCGTGTTTTCTAGCGCTATCCACCTGCATATTGCAACCAAGAAAGAGGGAGAGATGATTATTTCTCCGATTATGCACGCAATTGATCTTTGCATTTTTGGGGTTTCGATGAAGCTTACCTTGACCAGAGTCGTCGTGGCGCAAACCGCATTATCAACCACGACCCTGCGAGGAAGTGAGAGGGCAAGTCAGCCAAAGACTTTTCCAGATAGAAATTTGAAACGGAGAAAAAATAAGGTGGGAATCCTTGAAAAGTATTGATAGAATGAGAATGACCTTCCCGAAAGAAGAGAATAGATCAAAAGAAGAGCCAGCAGTTGAAAATTCTAAATATTTTATTTGCTTCTTTTTTGAATATTTGGAAACTGTAGTTGAATTAAGAGGAAAATTTCCATAAATTAAATGCGATCTGAGAAGATGTGAATAAACACCAAATCGGCACCGCCTTTATATTTTAAGAAGAAATACTCGTAAAAAAAGGAAGAGGTCCGAGGACAGGGAACAAGGAGAAATATACCAAAACGGACCTTCCTAACCTAAAATTCATGCACCGAGAAAATGCTGGAAAATAAGAGAAAATTTAAAAGCTTAACCGAAAATAGGACGAGAGCCTGAAAACATGTTGGAAAACCGAAAACAGCTTTAAGAATCATATCTTCTGTTCTTTCCATGAGATTTGTCAGAAAGTCTCAAAAAAAAAAAAAAAAAAAAAAAAATCGTAAAATTTGTATCCTGGCCAAAGGAAGAAACTCAAAAAAAGTGGAAAAGGAGAGAGAGACTGACCTGGGAGTGTTCATCCGGATGACAAGCTTTTCGTATTCATCCAAACACGGCCACTCCATCAATTCTGCCATGTTGCTCCTTTGAATTTCTCCCCAGACGAACACAAAGAAGATTTCTAAAACGGATCCCCTTTCTGGCACTCTGTATTTCCCCTGAAAATATCTCCGGAGACGAGATATACTAAGAACCAGCAGAGAAGTAGCAGCAATATAACGCCCTTGTGCGTCAGTAAAGAGGGAGTATGCCAGCAAGCACCCTCGTCCTTCACTTTATTGCCTCTCCACCATCGACCAAATCGCCATTAACAGCCCTCACCAAACCACGCGTATCCGTTTCTCTCTCTAGAAGGGGGAGTCCCCTGTTTTCTGTTTCTCTCTCTTGCCTAAAGCACTCCTTGTCCTAAACACATTCCAACTCTTGGCCATATATATATATATATATTTATTTATTTTGTTATTATTATTTTTAGAAAAAATATTTTAATTTGGAAACCACGCCTGTACGCAAAGAGAGGGGGGTCACATGCCTCCGGCTGACCTACTCTCCAATTTCTATGTCTACACTCTCAATGGTCAACAACCAAGAGACACGTGTCTTTGATCGCGTCGGATGGAGGCTGGTAAGTTTGTCCAGCTGGGATGCCACGTAGACAATAGTGGTTTGTCCCTTGCGTGCTTTCGACTCAATGGAAAAGAGTATTCGGGCGGTGAGTGGGAGTGAAGAGTGAAAGATTCTTGATCCAACGAGAGGGGTCAATCCACTTGGCAGTTGGTGTGGGACCCTCGTCTCTCCTCTCTCTCTCAAGATGGCTTGCTCCTCAAGTTGAGATCTGCCGACCGGCATTATGACGTCCACACGTGACAACACCGCTTGTATCGGCCTTTCCTCTGTCTTTGTTTCGGCCGCTTTCCTCCCTTGTGTATTTTTCTCTGTACGTACCATCGTTGATCCTGCTTATAGTTATAATCAACTTTTTTTCATGCATAAGTGCATAACCTCCTCTTACTTTTCTCTAATTAATTACTTTTCTGGGTTAATTAGTGAATGTTAATTATGTCCGCGTTCCAGGTTGTTTTTGCCTAGGCCAGGGCACTTGAGGGGCAACTTCGTCATTTTGGAACAAACGAAATGGTTTCAACGTGGTTTCATTTAATTGGTCGGCAACGCGCATGACTCATACCTAGTGGCGGAAGCATGCTTTCGGACTTATTATGTTTTGCTTTCTCTTTTTTTATTTATTTGAATAGTCGTTTCAATGGTTAAATTTTAAAAAGAAAAGTCGATGACACGTGTCAATCCTGGAATTCCTGAAATGAGTCAACAGGGATAGGGGACCCAGCGGTCTGACGATCACGTGCAGGCCGTCAGAAAACACGTTCTCTGATTGGCCGCTGTCTCTGCCACCGACGCTTCTTGCGATGTATGGCACGACCATCTGCCGTCTCAAGTGTAACCGCCCCTGCAACTCCCACACTCCGACACGATCAGAACTGAATTTGCCGCACGATCCCCCTCATCTCCCTTCAGATACCGACACGTGGCGAACTCCTATTAAATAGCCTCTCGACGTGCGCGGCAAAAGCATAAAGACGTGAGCCGTAACGGCCGTCATGTCTTAGCCGGGTCAGGTAAAACGACAGTTGTGACGGTTGAAACAGCGCTTCGTTTGACCGTTCTATCGCTCGAATGTTTGGCGGGAAACCGCTCATCCTCGCGCCAAATCTGCCGGTGGGTCCGTGTCATCATCCGATATATCCACATCGATGATCTAACGTATTGAAAAAAAGAGAACACGGGTCCCACGACGGTTTGACGTGGAAACTACGTCGGGGCGAATAATTCGAGAAACAATTGCAATGCCTTTTGGCGGTCGCGATGGGTCACGTACGAGGAGCTGGTTCGTGACACGTGGAAGACAGCTCAGACGTCTGTCACGCGTCACTTTTCTTATTTTTATTTTTGAAAACCCCGCCTTTTTTCTTTCTATATGTTTTTTTACCCCTCTCTCCTTGCCATTCTTTTTGACCGGCTAAGCTTTGGCGCCAAATTCAAAAAGGGAAAGGAAATCGTTTCACGCACCAGTCCAAGGACACCGAAACCGGGATTTTGGGTATGTGATATTCAATACAACGGCGCCGCATATCTCTCCGTGAGACACTGGAGGCATGTTTTCCTCCATCATCCATAAATAAACAAGTTTTCATAAAGGAAAGTAAATTAACTAATCTCATCACAATCCCAGTTGATTTTAATTTCTAATTATTAGCTAATTAAATTATAATTAGGATCCCAAGATTAGCTACGCCCAGATCTTGGCCGTCCATGACTGGGGGTTTTAGAATATTTGATGGAGGAATTGAATGGGTGATAATGTGGGAGGCTGTAATTGTAAACTTCAAAGTTAATAAGATGGAAGAGCATGAAAACGTAGGAATGAGGGAAGGTGAGTGGGACATGCCTTGCCTTGCAAGTAGGGTTTCTAACTCCTTTATTTTAATGAAAACAAAACCAGTCACTACCCACTGATGAAATTGACTTTTATGACTCAGACTCACTCCCCCCAAATTCTTAATTTTATACCAAAATTCTCAATTTCAGAATTTCTTCAATGCCGAAGGTACTGTTCCTTTTAGTGTTGGTACTCTCCCTTCATTTATTACCTTTCACGCTCTTCCCCCTGCCCCAAATGTACAGTCTTAGAGAATCAGGATGTGATGTTATTTAGGACGAATTGGCAGTGAACTGAGGACGGTGAGTTTGAAGAAGCCTCTCCAAATTTGACAAAAGGGAGAGGCTGCTTTTGGGAAAGATTGTTCTGTTCTCGTGTGTGAACCCATTATCAACATCTAAAAGGAAAATGAAAGTTTCTCCCATTTCTCACATACAAATGGGTCAAGGCCCCGTCTTCTGTGGCCAAAAGAAAAACGTCAAGAAGAAACCCACAGTTCCAATTAAATTTCGGCCCATGAAAGAATTCTGACAAGGAAAGCCATCCATCAGTGAGTGAGAGGGAGCCCCACACCCATCAAAGCAATGGAAATTTGGTATATCGAACAACTGAACTTGACCCTTGTGCATGTTTACTTCGGGTTGATGGGGACTGTTTCATTATTCCCTCATCGCCTATCCTCTAAGTATATGGTCAAAATTTTCCGCACAAAACAGCATCCCCCTCCCTCACATTGAAGAGCTCCCATGAATTCAATCCTTTTTCAGCGGAGGGGAAATTTTGTATTACCATTTCTTCCGTTGCCTACACTCTATTTGGCAAAAAGTGGATTTGCAGAGTTGACCCTTCATCTATCGTTGCGCTTGTAACGTAGATTTCTTTATGGTCATGGACTCATGGCAGCTCTGTGTGTGGATTTTTATTTTTTTTTACCCTCAGCTTCCTTCTTTTCAACGATTGGAAAGGCGTGTTTGCCCCAGGTCTAAATTTAAAAAATGAAGAACCCAAATTCCAAATGAGCAAATTCAAACTTGAAAAAGATCTTTATGATTTTCGGGCAAAGGGATTGATCGAGAAAGATCTCTTATTCTTATTATAAGATCGTGATTTGATCCGCATATGTTTGGTAAAAAGAATAATATTCTCCTTTAATTTGAGAATAATAAAAAATGGAAAGTATTAAATTGAAACTTGAAAACGTGACTAAATCGGTCCTAATTACTCTTTGGAACGGAGGGAGGAGATATGTAGAGTGGCAATAAGGGTGACTTCAACTTTTCCATTATGTATGTTTATCCATAAGTCCATATCTAAAAACATCTAGCTTTTCATTATACTTAACATTCTTAAAAATTAATGTATATTTATCCGATCCTTTATTAATATTTACAAATTAGAAGTGGTTATAGATAAAGAAATAAATAAAAATAAGTTGTTTACCTTCTTGTTAGAATGGGAATAGAAAATGTGGGTTATATAATTTTTAAATTTAAGGAAAGTTTTATGCGATCACATATAACAATCTTATGCATTTTCCTTTGATTTTCATTTCCTTCTCTCCATGTGAGATTTTATTAAATGTTATACACTCTTATGTATAAAAACATTAAGGGTATATTTTGTAATTATTTTTAAAAATAATTATGAAAAATACTTTTTTAAAATAGTTTTTGAAAATCGTTTTCTTATTTTTAATTTGTTTGGAAATCTAAAATATTTTTAATCTATTTTTAATATTTTTAAATATGTTTTAAAAATAATTTTTTATATTCAATACTTTATTTTTAATCATTTTATATATTTGTATAATTATTATTTAAAGCAATTCTAAAAAAGTATGTGAAAATAATTAAAAGATATTTTTTAAAAAACCTTTTTGATTGTCAAACGTGTTTTTTGTTCTAAATAATAGAAAATTTTTTTTAAAAACAATTTTCAAACAAACCCTAAAATTTTTCAAGTTATACATACTAAAACATTATAATGTTAAATTTGAATATAAGAAACTCATTTTCCAACTAAACCATACGTAAATTACACCCTAGTCAAAGTGTCAATATATTTGGCCAAATTTAAAATTTAAAATAATTTTACAATACTAAATCATGCAAGTGAAATTAAAAAAATAAAATAAAAATCATTAAGGTAACTTATTTTATTGAGATAAAAAAAAGGGAATTAAAAAAAAATTATAAATTTGTATGGACTCCCTATTTCACTTTAGCTCGATATATTTTCAAAATCCATGAAATTTAACTTAAACTTGATCTGAGGGTAATTCTAGTAAAAAATTATTTCTAATGCTTTTATTTTTAGTGTTTTAAAATACAACCCTTTAGTGTTTTTGGTAATGTATAAATGATGAGAAGTACTTTCATAATATTTTTGATAATATATTATACAAAAAAAATATATATTTTTTTAAAATCTATTAAAAACTTATCTAATAGTAATTATATGAAACATTTATAAACTTTTTAGAAAATTTTTGTTAAAATAATTATTTTTAATATTATAAAGATTAGAAAAAAAAAATTAGAATCACTATCAAACGACTTTTCCTAATTAAATGGTGGTTGGGAAATCACTTCAAACGATTATTCAAATTATTAAAAATGATTTAAAAAAATTAAATACCTAATATATATATATTTTCAAGTATCAAAAATCACTTTTGTATCTTCCTTTCAAAATCAATCCAAAGGAACTAGAAATCACAAAAGTCAAAGGGAATTTTGCAAAATAGGGTAGCTGATTAAGCATTCCTTATAAGGTGGCAACAGCATGATTAGCTAAATAGGGACATGTTTTTACATTCTAAAAAGCAGTCGTGTACCTTTGCTACATGTGAAAGGACCCTTTCATCACCATCTTGCAGTAATTGAGGACTCCTTTTTTGATTTGTCTAACCCTTTTCCATTCTCGGACATTATCATAATTAAGTCAACAGTTTTTTCTCTAATCATGCTATTACCAAAGTCAACTTCCATGCTTCTCCATATTTGTTTCAAAATTCTATTTTCTTTTTCTTTACAAGTCTAAATTCAAAATTCAATTCAAAGACGGCAAAGCCAAATGCAACACGTTTTCCTTGGTATTTAGCTTTGTTTATGCTTTTACACTTGAAGCTCCAACACTATAAATATTTTTTTGATACTTATGAGAATATCCTTATAAGAATTAAATTCATGTTTGATTCCTTAGAAATTTTGGAGAAAATGTTGTGTCAACTAAAACTTTAATGCAAGCAATATTAGTTTAAAAACATAAAAATAAAACAATCATACACAATACATAAGGTTTTAATATGGTTCAACTAGAGATGACAATAGAACGGGTTTTTTGGGTACCAACCCCGCTTTGTCCCTAATGGGATGAATTTCAATTTTAACTAAATGGGTTTGGGATGGATTTTATAATTTTTTTAAAACTCGGGGCAGGTTCAAGTATTATCTTGTCCCACCCCACCTCGCCCCCAATTATATATAAAATTAATTTAATTTAAAATTTATTTTACTATTTTTAATAAATAAATAATAATAAAATATTTTTTAATGAAAAAAGTTATACAAAAATATTTTATTTTAATGTAATTAAAAAATTAAAAAAATAATTTTAAAAAATTTTAAAATTAAAAAAAAAAAGTTAAACGAGGTAGGGTGGGGTGTGGTGAGTATGAGAATTTCTCATACCTGTCCCGCCTCACCCCACCCTAATTATATATAAAATTAATTTAATTTATTTTTTATTTTACTATTTTTAATATATAAATAATAAAAAGATATTTTTTAATAAAATAAGTTATAAAAAATATAATAATTTAATTATTTATACAATATATTTATTTTGATGTAATTAAAAAATTTAAAAGTGATTAAAAAAATAAAAATAAAAAGTTAAATGAGGCGGGTATGAGAAATTTCTCACACCCGCCCCACCCCATTTAATTTTTTAAATGAGATGGGGATGTAAACTATTTTGAATAAATGGGACAAGGTTGGGATGAGGTGACCTGTCTCGAACCGGCCCCATTAGCATTCCTAAGTTTGACTAATCATACTTACATCAATAGAAGAGAGAAAATTGTTCATTATACCATAAATAATATTATAGAGAAAAAAAATTAGATAAGTTCTCGAAACATTTCATATTTTCCGCTATAGATATACCTTAAAAAAAAATCATATATACAATACATGAAATTTTAGTGTGATTTGATCAACATACCTTAAAAAAACAATCATATATACAACACACAAAATTTTAACGATCAATCATATATGGATGAGAGAGAATTGTCCATTATAGTATAGATAATATTATAGGGAAGAAAATTGAATACAATTATTAGGTTCTTGAAATATTTCATTTTTTCTCACTTCTTGTATCCATATCTTGAACCATGAGCTATCTCACTTTATCGTATCTCCCTTTCTTCCTCACATCTATATTTACCTCGTATATTCTCCATAAGCTCACTTGAGACACATAAAACATGATATAAAAAATATAAAAATAAAAATAAAAATTAGATTTAAAATTAATAAGTTATTTTTATATAACTTTTAAACTCATTTAACTTATTTTAAGTTTTTAATATAAAATTTAAATAATTTAAAAATACATAAGTTTTTAACAAATTATAATTCTAATTATTTTTTTTTTCCAAATTTTTTTATATAAAAAATAATTTTCTTTTATATTTTTTCAATTTTTTCTTTCTATTCTTAATATTTTCATGAAATCAAACATAACATAATAGTTTGGTTCTAAAAGGCTAAAAGATGACTTAAAATAATTTTTAGATAATCGTTTAATAGGTAATATTTTGATTTGAATCTAAAAGCTATACGATTCTCTTTAAAAACGTTTCTAATTAAATACGGCTAAAAAAAACGCTACAAACTAAAAATATTTTAATGATTAAATAACAAAACCTATCATTAACTTTTTTTCTTTAAAAATAAAAATGATTAAAAAACTACCATTTCACTTCCTTTATTATTATTATTTTTCCATTTTATTTCTCAATAATAAAAAGAAAGGGGGAATGCCGCCACCGTTACAATCATGACAACATCTCAACCATTGCTGCGCTAGCACGGTGAACCACCTTTCATTTTCACCTTTTTTTCCTTTCTTATTATAAATGGCCCAATAAAGACGTTGACATTTGTAGCACTCAACTTCTCTTTTTTTTTTAAAAAAAAAAAATATAATAATTACAGGGTTTAAAAGAAAACTGAAAAAAATTTCTATAAAAAAAAATTATTTTTCTTAATTTTTTTCCATAAATTCTCGGTAACCAAACATAAAAGGGAAATAAAAAAGTCCATGAGATGCCAGATATGGTTGGTGGTGGAGACGCAGAGATTTTTCATGTCCCACCCCCACCTCCCTTCCATATTTTGAAGAGAAGTTTCACCTACCAAACCCACCATTCACTCCCCCACGTTAGACCGGCAAATCCCATGTTCCTAACCTCTCAGTGGGGTGCCACCGGCCCACCACCTCTTTCTTTTCTTACAAACAGTAAGAGGTCTCGTGAAAATGTCAAAGCTTTAGAGCGCCTCTTGTGAAGAGATTGACACAATCATGGAGGAGTGTTTCCCAGTGTTTTTAAGGAATAATAATGAAGTATTTGGGCATAAGGGCCAAGTGGTGCCCCCTCTCGTCACGTGGCTCAACATCATCCATGCCCCACACGGGTTTCTTCCTAAACAAGTTTCACTTGTTCAAATCCCGGTTAGGGTTATGAATGAGTTAGACTGATATCTATGTATTATATAAATATTCTTAATTTTATAAAAAATAATATTTACATCGATGAGGTAATGGTTTTAACTTTGACAAAAAGTAGGGCCAATTACTTTATTTTGGTAACGTGAGTAGGCGGTTAGGTATGATTGCTTCATCTGGGCTCTGTTTGGAACTCATATGTTGTCTTCCTGGTAAAGGAAATGAAAAAGTGGGAGTTCATGCATCTAAGGGACTCGTTTGATATGCTATCCATCTCCAATTTTGTCCCATTTACGTCAGATAGCTTATTCAAAATTTTGGAGCCAACCAAATTTGGGCTTTATGTATATGGGTCTGGCCCATTTTGAACGGGCCTGGATCCAGACTTTCAGGTATCTTCCTTCGCGGAGAAATTGGCCACTACAAAATTGGCCTTTGGCACAATCCACAATAGGAAGGAGATGATGCATGCTCAAAGCTTCAAAGCCATGTGGCTTTTAAGGATGTAAAAATGTGTGATTCAATTGATATTTGAAAAAGAAAAAATTTAAATGATTCAATATGATTGGTTTATGTTTAAATCAGGACCAAACCAACTTTTTACCAACCTTTTTAGTGATGGAAAAAACTGGTTGGTTTAGTTCTATTTAAATCATTGATTAGAAAGAAGTTAATTCAGACATGTGATCCAATTCATTTTTAGAAGTAAAACCTATTTGAAGTTTAAAATATTTAAAATATTTACCACCGAAGACAATAAATGTGTTTAAAAATTTATTTAATTATAGTATAATAATAATGAACTATTTTAATATAATTAATAAAATATTAGGTTAAATATACTTTATCATTTCAATTTTTAGTATATTTTATGTTTTGTCTTTTTATATTCAAAATTTAATACTTTACTCTTTAAACCTATTAAATAGTAGGGTGATGTTTGTATTTTTTTATTAAATAAAAAAATAAAAATATTTTATTTTTTCTATTTAGCTAAAACTAATATGTTGAATCAATCAATATAATTAAAATGAACTTATTATTAATATAATCGATTTAGTTATATTGATTAATATTAATAAGTTATTTTTAATTGAATAAAAAAATAAAAATTTTTAGTTTTTTTTTATTTAATAAAAAGACAAGTACCAACTAACCTTTTGCCCTAAATACAAATTTTTTATAAAATTATAAAGATTTGCTCTTTTTTATATTTTGATTCGAACATTTGTTTGAATTTAAGTAGAACTAACTTCAAAGTGAGAATTTTCAAATACTTTCCAAATTTTAATTTTTTATTTTAAAAAAATACTCACATGAGAATTTGTGATTTTTGAGTGTAATTATGAAGTATGATGACTTTGAATTTAAATGATATGCATTTTTCTTTATACTTTAATTTTTTTTTTTCCCTTAACGAACTTCTTATTGATTTTTTAACAAATTTAAAGGCCAAGTATTGTTTATTAACAAGGGGCAAAGTGATAATTTTTTAATGTGGGGAAATAAACAAAGATTAAGAAAATAATGGGCATTTTAATATGATAAGTGATGTTTTTTATAGTGATTTTAGAAAATATTTTTAATATGATAAGAATTTTTAAATATTAAAAATATTAAAAATGCTTTTTAAAATTACTATCAAACATGTTTTAAAAAAGTCATTAAAAACCTAATTTTGAAAATCTAATTTTTCGTATTTTTTTTAATCATATTTTAATTAAAATATGAATCTTTGTAATTAGAAACCCAATTACACCTTTTAACGAATTAATTCCAAAGCAAAGATATTTGATTAAAAAAAAAAGAAAGAAAATTGAACTGGTAAAAAGTTTTCAAAATTCAGAGACCCAACTTAAAACCGAAGTCATCGTCTTTGGCTCGGTCTCTCCGACAGCCACACCCATGGTTGGCCCCTTCTTACCAGCAATTTCTCTCAAGGCCTCAAATCTCAAACAGCACAGGCCAAAGCTCCAGCTCTGTTACTGTTTCACTTTCTTCCACGACAAAATGCCCAAAGTGAGTGAAACGCCATCTATTCTGTGTTGTATATCTCTGTTTAGCATTTTTGGCATTTGGGGTTTGTTGGAACTGAGAGTTTATTGGGTTACTGAAAACAGATGGGCTGTGATTTCTCTGTTGAAATTATAATCTTACTTATAAGTCGAATTAGAGTAATTTTAGGAATTTGATAAATATTAGGAATTGTTATTTATTCGGGTTTTCTTTATTAATTAGGACTCTTAGTCTAATAGGAATTGGAGTTTAGTGCAAGTATGATTAGTTTATCATAAATAGGTTCGTTATTATGTTGAAAAGTAGAACGCAATAAATTTTGATTTTAACAAAATATTATCAATACCCAATTGTGTGGGTTCCAACATTCTCTTCATTGATTATTGGCTGGTGGTTCTAAGGAAAAACAACTCAAATTAAGGATGATTTAAATGAAACATTACAAAATAGTGCCATTTACTGTTGTTCTTCACTTTTCAAGAAGAAGGTAGGAAGCTCTGAAATGTAGGACAAGAAGCAGCATTGTTTTCAGAAATGGCAGCAGAGGGATGTTTCATGAAGTGATATGGCCAAAATCTTCATGGGACTTACACCAATAAACCATATTAAATAGTTATTTCATCTTGGTTATAACACTGGGTAATAAATATTAGAGCAAGATGTGAATCTTGTGCAAGTCCAATGAAGATATGGATCCATCTAATTACCAATCAAACAAGGTAAAAGGACCAAAAAAGGAAAAATGGTTTTGTCTGAGAGTGCTGAAATCTGCATTTCTCTGTTTCTGCTATTTTTTCTGAGTTGATCTTGGGCTCAATACTCCATTGGTGTGGGTGTAACTCCTGCAAGGGAATCCCTTTGCAAGGTCCAACTTCATGTTCCTGCTGCACTAGCATGAAGCCTCGAATAAAATGTCATTATTTCATTCTATCATGTTCGTTTCAGAACAAATAAGAAGTACAGGAGAATCTTGGACCTTTGTGTGTAGAAATAATGGGAAAAAAAAAATGGTGAATCGAACTATGTAAATTTTCTTATTTAAACCATTCATACTAACTGGGTCCTGTAGTAATTTTTGGAATGTTTAGAGGCTTGTATTTATTTCCCATGAATAAATCTTACATCATTGGCAACTAAAAAATTTATTTCTCAGTTTTCCCTTTGGCACAGATGATTAGATAATTTTGTAGCAATTATGCATAGAATACCTTATTCAAATTTCTTCTCTTTTGTTTGCAGGAACTAGTCTCATTAGTTAAGAAATGAAATTACAGGGTCTGGCTTTATAAAGAAACTGCCAAATTACATAGAAAAGTTGGTATGTATCTTATAGTCCTGACCTTCCTCCAATGATGGCAACAGCTTGAAGGGCCATTGATAGGATGTTGATGGGAAACTAAAATCTGGTTAGTTCCCTGTGAATTTGGTTATCTGTAGTGCTTTTGATCAAACATGAAATTTCTGTATGTTAGAATTTCTCATGTGCATATGTTAACAAATTTCTAAGAAACTTTGATGCTCCTTATGATAATATTTTGGACATAAATGCAGTTTCACGAGTGCATATTCATTTGACAATGGCTAGATGAGCACAACATGTAAAATAATAGCTAGATTTGGAAAAGAAAAGAAAAAAGAATATATGATATCCTTCAACTGATCTGACACATCATTATGTTATAATTTATGCTGTTTGGTTCTCTAATAAGCTAGTGGGAATGGGCTTACTGAAAAGATTTTGTGCAGAGTCATATGCATTGTACAGTTGTTTTTTAACTTGTGATGAAGACAGCTGGTTATGCTCTTGAGAATAATATGATCCACATAAAATAGCTGCATAACCCAATTCCATCCATATTTAAGTTCATCATTTACCACTGGGATTGTTGAATTGGATACTCATATGTTAAAGTATGAGTGACCAAGAATCAAGTCATTTTATTAAGAATGGTGGTGTATGAATCAGAATATTTGATTTTGACCCCCATAAAGTTTCCAAAAGCTTTTATTTTGGTTCCATCAGATAGCAAATGCAGTTTCTCTCCTGGGGGCCTAAGATACATAATTTGGATGAGTTTCAAGGCAGCTATAGTTGAAAGATGAATTAGGTGTGAATCTATGACCGATTCCTAATGTTGGTATGAATTCTTTTTGAACTCATGCATTCTTATAGAACTTTAGTTTCATGTATGAGAAAGTGTGTGGAATTTGTATGCCCATGTGATTTGAGTGGCGTCAATTATTCTAAATAGAGTTTGAAAGTGAAGATTATTTGCTTAAAATGGGATTATAGGGAAATGGGAGCCATAAGCACATCTAACAGTATGGGGTCAGGTTTCGGTTTAATTGGAACTACACTAACAATTTCTTACAATCATTTGTGAGGAGGCTTAACTTTCCAATAATGATGTCTTTTACTCTAATGAATTTCTACCTTCTGTTGCTATATAGAAACAAAATTGATCCACTTAATTCCTTGGGGACGCCCTGTTGTTTCTCATATATACCCTCTTTTGATTGTAGTGTGTATTCATTAACTACTTCAATATTTGATAGATGAGAGTTCTACTTCGATGCTGATTACGCTCTTGATGCATTTCTTGTACCTATTGAATACAATTCTTATTATTGGAGAGTCTTCTTCCATTTAAGCAGTATTCCTCCACTCTCTGAATTGCTGGATAGAGATGAATATAGTAAGAATTGATACTTCTTTCATTGAAATCGCTATTCTTTGAATGCTTTGTAGTGAACTGTAGAAGAAAAATTGAAGAATAAAAGGTAGAAAATTATTCTTAATTAATGTTATGTACATAGACTTGTACATATATATATATACAAAAATCCTAGGACCCAAATTCAGGGCTTTCCTAACTCAATTACAACAAAATCATTTTGATCACGGGATTGCCTAATTCTCTCTTTAGAATCACAACTTTCCTTATTTCATTCTTCCACACTCCCCCTCAAGCTGGTGGATAGATGTTTTTCATTCCCAGCTTGGATATGTTTGCTTGAAACTTTGTATTGCTTAAACCTTTTATGAGTATATATGCAAGTTGGTGGTCAGTAGATATATAAGGGGTACAGATCAATCCACTATCTAGTTTCTCTTTGATAAAATGTCTATCAATTTCTTTGTGTTTTGTTCAGTGGTGTTGCACTGGATTATGTGTAATATTGATTGTAGATTTATTGTCGTAGTAAAGTATCTTTGGCCCATCCCATTTGATCTTCAAATCTTCCAAAATAATCTTCAACCATAGTAGTTCATAAACTTCTTGGGCCATTGCTCGGAATTTTGCTTCTGCACTGAACCTTGCTACCAAACTTTGTTTCTTGCTTCTCCATATCACCAAACTCCAGCCAAGATAGGTGTAATATCCTGTAGTTGATCTTCTATCAACCACAGATCCAACATAATTCGCATCTGTGTATGCTTCAAGTATTAGTCTTGAACTTTATTTAAATAGGATGCCCTTTCTTGGAAACCCCTTAAGGTATTGCAGTACTTGGTTAGTAGCTTTTAGATGGACCTTTTTTGGACTGTGCATGAACTGACTAATCACACTCACAACATATGCTATATCTAGTTTTGTGTGAGAGAGATAAATGAGTCTTCCTACTAGACGTTGATTTACCATAATGTCTTTCTCAGCCTCTCCGAGCTTATGATTAAGATCTATTGGTGTGCTTGTTGGTTTATGCGCCAACTTTCTTGTTTCTTTGAGAAAGTCTATTACATATTTATGTTGAGAAATAAAAATTCTTTGCTTAGAGTGTGCAATCTCAATTCCTAGGAAGTATTTCAACCTTACTAACTCTTTGATTTCAAATTCCTTGGTCAAACATTGTCTCAAAGTCTGCTTCTCTAGTTCATCATTTCTCGTCATGATGATGTTGTCTACATATACCAAAAAAGCTGTAAGTTCCCCTGAATATGAATGCTTGACGAATAATGTATGTTCTCCTTGACTTTGTTTGTATTCTATGTTTTTCATTACATTTGCAAATCTTCCAAACCATACCCTTGGAGATTGTTTTAACATGTATAGAGATTTCTTCAGTTTACACAGCTTTTTAGTGGTTAGGTCACTGCCAAATCTAGGAGGAATTTCCATGAAAATTTCATTTTCCAAGTCTCCATGCAAAAATGCATTTTTGTCGTCGAACTGTTGTAGATCCTAGTTGTAGTTAGCTGCCAATGATAACAAAATTCTTATAGTGTTCATCTTTGTAATCGGGGCAAAGGTCTTTAGATAATTCACACCATATGTCTGAGTGTATCCCTTAGCCACCAATCTCACCTTTTACCTCTTTAAAAATCTGCTTTATACTTAATAGTATAAACCCATTTGCATCCCACTGGTTTTTTTTCGTGCAAGCAAATCTACTAACTCCTAAGTTTTATTTTTCTCTAAGACCTTTATTTCTGAATTCATGACTTGTTTCCAATTTTCATCAGATAAAGCCTCAGATAGAGTGATAGGAATATGAATATTGTTCAAATTTGTTAGAAAACTCTCATAGGACCAAGATAACTTTTTGAATGACACAACATAAGAAAGTGGATACAAGGGATGTTTAGTACATTGCCTCATTCCTTTCTTGATGACAATAGGAAATTCAGACCCAATTTGTAAGAGAAGAGGAGAAACTATTACCTCATTTCTAGAAGCTGGTTCAGATTCTTGGACTTGTATAAGTCTAAGGATTGTAGCTTTCTTACTTGACTATACTTTGCCAGTCATTCGATTCTTAGCAGACTTAGTGGGTGACGACTCAGGTTTAGGGATATGATCAATAGGTGAGGGTACAGGTACTGGACCAGTGACTTTAGGGGGGGTCAATGGGAAAGAAATCAATGAAATAGGAATCTCAATCCTTGTCTTCCTTGAAGTTCTCCCCCTGAAGATAAGGAACAAGAAAATAAACCTCTCTTTCATTGGAGGTAACATCTGCTAAGACAAAAATTTTTTTGGATGGAAGATGGTAGCACTTGTATCCTTTTGAGTTGAGGAATATCCCACAAAAATACACTTGATTGCTCTTTGGTCCAATTTTCCCCTATTTGGATTGTGAGCATGCACAAAGGACACACATCCAAATATCTTAGGAATAAGATGGTTTGTGGTTCTCATATTAGGATAGAAAGATGAAAGTACTTCCATGGGACTTTTGAAACCAAGGACTCTAGAAGGTAATTGGTTTATGAGATGTGTGGCAGTGAGGACGACTTCCTCCCAACAAGATTCAAGCATAGATAATTCTTCCCATTAAGTTTGTATGTCTCTTTAATGTTCCGCAATTCTCTTGTGTTATGAGTGCTAATCACTTCTTTAGAAGGATTGGTGAAGCTAGTAGTTTGTGATACCTCAGACTTTTTTTTTTGTGTGAAAAGTATAAAAGAGTTCTTTTGGTTAAAAGAACTCCCCAATTGGGATTAGAGACCCAAGTTGCTCCAACTGATGTCGATGTGGAATGGTGATGGCTACAGTGATGGCATTGGAGGTTTGACACTCTCGACAATGATGGAGGTATGTCAGAGATCAGGTATTCTTGATTTCCGATTATGTCTACAGTGCAAGGAACGCTTGTAGAAGGAAAGATCTTTGGTTGCAGCAACGGCGATGGTATGATTCCTCTTGTGCGATGAGTTCTTGATGGCACGAGGGTGGGATTATGAGGGAAAGTGGAAGCCGACGGCAAGGAAGTGACAACGACAACAATGCAGCGTGACAATGATGGTGGTGAGAAGAAGACAACTTCGGCACGAAGAGAAGACGACGGCAGTGGTGCATACTTACAGCAATGGCGACAGCAACGATGAGATCTTATGGCAATGGCGACAGCGAGGAAAGTGGATGGCAGCATGAGGCAGCAGTGCGACCTTAGTGGCGTGACGGCAGGAAGTTCCCTTTTCCAACAACACAATGGTCATTTGCGATCCACTTTTGCAACAACCGAGAGATGGAGATGACACCATGGAGACAAAGATGGCAGTGCGAGGACAATGGTTGTTGTGTCTGTGCGCTGAGTTCTGTTTCCGATTGCTTTCACGCTGAGTTCGCGATCAGGTTTAACTGTGTCAGTGTGAAGCTATGTTTGCAGCACAAAGAGGGACACCTTAGGGTCGACGATGAAGGCCGGCTACGATTTTCAACTCGGCAATGAAGGCCAAAAAGCTTCTCTTCCCAAATTTATGAGCTTAGAGCTCTGATACCATGTAGAAGAGAGATTGAAGAATAAAAGGTAGAAAATTCTTCTTCTTAATTAATTCTGTACATAGACTCATACATATATATATACATGTCTATACAAAAATCCTAGGACCTAAATTAGGGACTTAACTCAATTACAACAAAATCCTTTTGATTACGGGATTGCCTAATTCTCTTTTCAAAATCACAACTTTCCTTATTTCATTCTTCAACATAAACAAAAAACCATTTTTGTTTGATTAATGGACATGCAAGTAAAATTAGAGAAGGTAAGACAAATCATTTGCTCCTTGGAATCTGGTCTAGAAAGGATGCTGCAGTGACTTCCAAGATAATAGCTGCCCATGGTTCAGGCATGAGAAAGCCTAGGAGCTGGAGTTTCAAGTTCTGAACCTGGATTTTTTAGATGGTTAATAGCTCCAATTAACACATTCATTTTGGATACTGATGTGGTTTTTTAATCAGATGGATCGATTATGCTGTTCTAAGCTTTCTGATGAATTTTTTTCAGAATTTGACAGTACCAGGTCTGTCGAGCATGAACCATGAAGTTTATATACATTCTCTATTCCTGTTTGATTTATGCAAGGTCTCCATATGAGTGCATATCCTGTTTGTGGCATGCTGGCTTCAACAGTACTCAATTTCCCCTGAGAAATTATGTTCATGGATTTTCGAGGGTCTTCAAAATTCTGTGATTTTCATCTTCCTTGGCAATTTCCTGTTCCCTACAGGCAAGTATTTGTGCCTTGCCTGCTGCTTCAGCCCAATCAATCCTAAAAATGAACACCAACAACAAAGCCAAGCACACAACCACACCGACCAAGAGCCCTATTAGTAGTCCTCCAAGTCCAAGCCCTGCCTTGAAAGCGAAAACCACGCCCAAGGGCAGGGCCAGCAAGTAGAACCCACCAAGATTGGCATACATGGCCAACGACATCCTAGCTGTTCCCCGGACTATTCCTCCACAAACTGCTAAAGGGAAGTTCACCACCTCCACCGGAGCCATTAGCAGCATCATCTTCTTTACACCTCTGATAGTCCTTGCATCGTGGCTATATAAATACCCCCAAATACCTCTGGCAGAGACCATCATTGCGGCACCTATGCAACCTGAGGCGAAGCTCACCAGAAAGGAAATATATGCTGACTGATAAGCAAGGTCTGGTTGGTTTGCGCCAAGTTCATTCGAGACACGGGTGGATGCACATGTAGCAAGCGATTGCATGACAGAGTAGAGCAGGTAATCAAAGTTTAGCACTATGGCTAACTCCCCCACTGCCTGCTTGGCATTCGGGAGCCGCCCTGTGAGCAACACCAAAATCTCATAGCACCACCACTCAAGGCAGGTGGTGAGGCAACTTGGACCACATAGTTTTAGCATTTTGATCCAGTCGCCTACTCCTTGATCCCACCACCCTCCTTCCTTCCATCTTCTTTCCTTGCTACTCTCCATCCTCAACACATAAAATGCAAGCAGGATCACAATGAGGAGATCAGTTACCCAGCCTGCCATGGAAACTCCCTCCAGACCCTTGGCTCTGGAGAGTAAGATGTTGATAGGTACATGAAAAGCCAGTGCAACAGACGTGCTGAACATTACAGGAAAGACCATGCTTTGCGCGCTCAAGTAGGTTTTCAGAGGACAAAGCAATGAAATGACGAACAAATCGGGCAGGAGATACAAGAGATAGGTCTTGGCAACCATAGAAATATCTTCTTGTTGGCCAAAATAAATGAGGATCTTGTCAACGTTGAGCCACAAGAAGGATATAGGCACTGCAGTAGTCAGCAATAAGATGGCTGCCATGACAAGGGTCTTGTGTAGAAGCCTAACGTTTTTAGCCCCACAAGCCTGACCACATATAGGTTCCATGGCACAACAGAGCCCATTCAACAGAGAGTAGCCAGTCACATTTGCAAAGGTGAACCCGAGCACACCACCGGCCAACTGCAGCTCTCCAAGCTGGCCCAGAAACACAGTAGTGATGACACACTTGCCCAGCCAAGCCAAGTTCATGACCATGAGGGGAACCACAATTCCTCTCTGCTTCCTCAGCTCGGATAGCATCGTATGTGTAGGAGGGGGAGGTGAGGGCAGGTGAGGGAGCTTCTCCATCTGTGTTGCAAAATGGAATGGTGGGGTGGTCTCCAAGACTAGGAAAGATAAGAAATTGAGGTATTTAGATAGACATTGAACATGAAGAAGTGCATGGGTTTCGTGAAGGAGTTTGTCTGTAAAGGAGAACAGGAAAGCTGGCTTTTTGTAACCGCCAATTATGGAAGAGAGAGCTGGTGGTGGATTTTATAGTGGGTGCTGAGAATGATATTACGCTAACACAGATTTCATTTTCCCCCATGTTTCTCTCTTGAGGATATTAGCATTCAGTGGCATTTACGAAGTAGTATAGTTTAAAAGAGGAAATCACACATCTGAAAAACTCATCCATATCACCATTAACGAAGAAGCTTAAAGACGTAACCATCCACCTCTTGGCATTAATATGGAAACTCCATTTACTTAAAACAGAGGGGAAAAAATGTCTATGCATATTTTTCAATGATCTTTTTTTCTAACTAGTTATTTTATTTTAATGTTTTTTGCTTTAGAAAATGGGGTGTAGAGTGGTGAAATTAATTAATTTAGAATTTTGTTATGATTGTAGTGTAATACTATGACATATTATAATGCAGGCCATATTATAATATATAGAAAGGTACTTTTTTGGTACAATACCGAAAAGGCTCCATCAATTGGGTAGTGCTAATATTTTCAAATTACATTTATTTGTATTCTGAATTTCATTTGTTTATATCTTAGCATTTTCAGGTGCTCAAATTTGGTTTTTGATAGGTACGAAAAAGAGACGTAACTAACAACTCATAGGATGCCAATAAAATTCCCACCAAAGCCTAAATCAGCTTTGCTTTGTAAGATTCGGATTTGGTTAGGTAGATTTCAACTAGGTTAATTTTAAAAAACCTTGGCCGGATAATGGTTCCAAGGGGTAACATATGTGGAGAAAAGATTTAGAGGGATTTGTTGTTAAAAGGGGTTGGCAATAATGCAGTGTGGTCCTTCATGGCCTCTCAAGCTATTAGGTGGCTGAATGGGGAGCAAAGGTACTGAGCTCTCAAAGTATTAAAAGAGCCACCATATCTGAGCTTTCACTTTCCTAATGTAAAGTCACTTATAATTTTATTTGTTTGCTTTCACTTTTCATTTATCATAGTAATATGGGATGAATAAACAAACAAAGATTTTACAAATGGTATCGAAGTCAATCCTCAACTCCGGTGTGGGGATTTATTTGGTCTCATGAGGGGTGTTTGTTGTTTAGCCCTATAATCTCATGGGACATAATGAGGACATGGTGTTTGCATGGGGGGGTGAGAGAGGTTTGTGATGTCTCACATTGAATAAGGGAGAAAGTTCTTAACACTATATAAGTATGGGTTCCTCTTAACCATCTAAACACATTTTAAAGTCGTGAGGACCCCTTTGGGTTCAGAACGAACAATATCTACATGGTTGAGTGTGTGTCATTACAAATGGTATTATAGTCAATCCTTCACTTTGGATTAGAGGTTTGTTTTACCTGTAGGGCATGTTTGTCTGTTTGACCCCACAATCCCATGGGATACAATGAAGATGTTTTGTCTGCATGAAGGGGTGTTTATGATATCCCATATCGGATAGGGAAGAAAATTCTTGACACTATATAAGTATGAGCTCCTCCTAACTATATAAACACGTTTTAAAACTGTGAGAGCTCCTTGAACCCAAAGCTAACAATATCTACATGATTAAGAGTGGGTACTTGCATAAGTATAAAATGAAATATGAAAAAGTTTAACATCAAGGGATCTCCACTTACAAATGTCAATATCAACCATTAACCTAGTGATGCCTATTTGATATTGTTTCTAAAATGAAAAAACCAACTGTAAAACAAAATGGTCTGTGATTTTTTAAGCATAAGTTTTCAGGGAACTTGAGAATCCAAATAGTTGTTTATGAACACCACATTTGGAGCCTTTTGGGTACCATAAAACACTGCTAGTACAGAAATATTAGGATTTAGGGGGACAGAGAAACTAAATGGTTATATGGGTTCATCATCATTCATTTTCCTTTCCCCCTTTTTTTATAATGGCCACTTTGTTTTCCACTTGTTCCCCATTGATAAAGCATGCATATCCGCCTCAATTCTAATGATTGCTATCTAATTATTTGATGCCTTTATGATTTAGCATTGCCCCATGAACATCATGGTTGTCACACATATCACCAACTCCCTTAATCTATTGGGCACTTGTAGTAGAGTATGCCTGTATTTTGACTGAAGTTTTGTTCATCCTAGAGATTCTGCAGTTCATGATCTTTGCAAATGATGTAAGGTTAATCGGCAGGAATATAGAGCACTCAAAATGATGTTAAAAGATGAGGAAAAGATGATGGAATTTAATATAAAGTTCAACTTTGATAAGAATATACCCTCACCAAATAAAGAAGAACCCTTATATCTATATTTGAGAATCTGAGATAAAGGCAAGGCCAAACCAATTGAAAATAGGAAGCATTAAGTTATTGACGAGACTAATAGCAACGAGAGAAGGTCTACAAAAACAGTTGTTTGGTCACCAATAATTTTCAGAAAGCAATCTTCATCAATCACTCTGCACCCACATCACAGGCCTCTAGCTTTCTTATCATAGAAAAAGTTGGAGCATGATCGGTCTCGTTGGTTTCCTTTATACTTTCAAAGATGGCACGACTCTATGCATGATGCAGCAGTTGCATTCAATGGTGTTGAAGTTAGCCAGTGAGGTGCCACCAGTCCGTGAAACTAAGGTTTCGCTTTGTCCAGGTTAATGTCAAGCAGAAGAGTCTTCCTCCAAGAAAGGGTGCAACAATGAATGTGAATTTTCTATTGAATTATGAGTCAATAGGGTTGATTATTTGAATACTTAAGCCATTATCAGATTACAGAAAGATATGATGGATTTGGTCAAGCCAATTGTATTTGGGAGCCATAAGAGGCATAAAATAAAGCATTTTACGTATTAAATTGTAAACAAGGACACTGTCTGACTGTGTAAGCACAGGCAGCACTGAGAGTACCGCACTACCCTCAGCTGCTTCTGGGGCAATCAAATGTGAGCTCTAACAATTAAGTACTGAAAATTTTTGGATTTGAAGCTGACCACCAAGCCACAATTAACGCCATGATTACCAAATATCAGTTGGTTTCACCATCATTTTCTCATTTCACACGTTTGAAAAAATGGGGCCGAAGAAAATAGCTGTAATCATGAATATATTAATACTTAAGGATGAAAATTGATAAAAAAAAATTCATAAAAACATTAGGAAAAGCTCAAAAAGTAATAAAAAAAAAAAACATATATTAAAGTTATTTTAATATATATATATATGTTTTGAAGGATACAATGCATTTTGAATATATTAAAGAATATAAAAGAAATGTTGATATATATATAAAGTATTTTTTATTTAAAAATGTTAATAATTTTATTTATAAATTTATATATATTTATTTAATTACTATAATTAAATTTAATTTATTTACAATAAATTTATTTTAATTAATTTATAATATATATATATATACTGATAAATTTTATTTTATGAATTAATATATATGTAATATGCATCTTAAGAACCCAAAACCAACACAGCTTTACTAGCAAGTGACTTAAATTGCATGTAGAATGCCAGGTTCAAGTCCTGTGGTGTTGTGCTTTGGGTTTATAATTTCTGATGTCTGTGAAAGTGAATCCCACATCAGAAATGCGGAGCAAAATGAAGCTGTATTTAAGAAAGGATGCTCCCATCTTGTGGATTGTTGAGGTGCGGATTGGGCTTCAGCAAGGATGCATGCGCCAAAATATCGCCCGAAACCCAAAGATCGGAAGGCCGATTTTCCGACATTTTCGTCCCATATATGTGTATACTAGATACTTGTACCCAGGTCTGCAGAACACATGAAAATGACCGGTCTGCACCGGTCCCCTCTCTCACTCGCACATGGCAGGGAGAGTACATCCACTAAGTCTTTAGGCAGTCTTTGGTCTCTGTAGGACCTTAATCATTGTAAAATGAGAAGCTTCTAAAAACACAGCCACTCCACATACACTATTCTTATTGGAAGCTCCCAATCATCTTGGGTTCTGTTTCCATTTTTATTTACTCTGCCATCCCAACTCTCCTAGTGTTTCTTCACCTAAGCCTGTTCAGACAAGTGGGTGGAAAATGTCTTCATCTTTCAAAGCCTCCAGAGAAGTTAAAGGATGGAAAAGAGAAGAGAGCGCAGGATAATACTTACTAGTTTAATTTGGAGTTGTAATTGCTCATCGTTTGCTGCCATGGAAGGTCTAACCGGCTGATCAAGCAAGAGTTTAAGATCATTGATACTACTGGTGATGGGAAAATTTACTAGAGCTCAGGGAAGTGTTCTGCTTGGGGCATGACAAGTTGACAGCTAAAAAGGAACCAGAAAGAAAATAAGGACTGATTTGGATTGTAATAGTGATAGCCATATATTGAATTGAAGAAGTTCATGGGTGCTAGGGAGACAGTTTCATGGATTCTTATTATTGATTCAGGCTCAAATGCGCTCTTATCAGCTAAGGAGCTGCAACTTGAATAATTAGTATGCCTCAGTCTCGATAATTAATTGCAACCTAAGGGATGCTTCCCAAAATGAAATTATGTTAAGTAATTTGTGCAAGAATACCATTTAGAACCTTAGCAGGCCAAGGGGTGGCATGGATCTCAATCAGGTTATCAAATAGAACACAACCAGCAAGGCTTTTTTCTTCCCAAAATGAAAAATCTGTGTGCCCATCTGGAAAAATAAGGGGGAAACCACAGAAGCAGTCCTATAATGTTTATGCAAAATAAGCCATACTCACATCTTAGGATTAAAATATGATGTTTGTGCGAAATGGCCTCAGCATAGATATGGAAAAAAATAAATAAAAAGAAAGAAACTTTTGGAAATAGTGGAGAGATTTCCTTGGTCCTTTCATAATTATATGGGATTTTAGTGGGATCAGAGGTGGACCTCTTTGCTTTGTCTGGATGATAAAGATGGGTGCTTGGTGACAATCAAACATGAAAGCTTGAGCTAGTCTTAGAAAACTCCAACAAGGCTATACAAATAATATATGGCATAAAAAACAAGGAAATTTTGTACCATTCAGGGGTTTCTGTTTTTAGTTCCACTGAATTCTAAGTCATTGAATCCAGCCTGAGTTTCTTCCCACATTGATGGCTTTTCATTGCCGCTAGATCTACCAAGGTCTGCACTAAAATTTTCACTATATGTCATCATAAACATATTGACCCTTAAATAGGGTTTGATTCCAATGATCAACACCTTGTCATATCTAGCCCACTACTTGAGGGTTTGGAAAGTGAAATATCATGTTGGTTTCAGGACTTTTGCAAGAATGGATTTTCATATTACTATTTATAGTTTCCCTGAAAATTTGTGAAATATTTAATCAACTGTACAAAGAAATAGGTTGAAATCATCCAAGCCCATTCTTGGTATCAAATGGGGCTGTGACCAATCCTTTGATTCCAACAAGTACAAAGGCACTAAGCCCTTTAAAAAAGTATCTATAATTCTAGTCTTAAAGATGATGACAAAGATGATGTGTTCTTGATGGATACAACTTGCTTAAAGCAATGTTCTCCGGCATCCCTCCAATAATTCAGCGAGATTCCGTGCAGAAAACATGTACTCCTGGCACAAAATATTGAGAAGACTACATATTTTTCTTCTTATAAGCTCCATAGACTAGTAGTCAGGTAGGAGAGGAGAACCAAGTAAAAAAACCCTAGCAGAAGTTGAATTTATATCTACTCTGTCCAACTAGCTACTTGCTTGCTGTTGAAGGACGGTTCAATGTATTCTTGTGCCTAGAGACGATGATCCTCTTTTTTAATATATATGCATAACTCAGATTTACCAACCAACTTGTACCATGCTCTTAGAATAACCAATCAGCGTAGTGAAATGTAATAGGTAAGATTGGACTCCAATCAAAAAGGGCTGGGCCTTGGAGCAGGCATTGTGGGACAAACCCAGGCTTTAGGCCAGGCCCAACAGACACCATTCTCAGGTTCCACCTGGCTGTCTGTTAGCTTAGCTATAAGCCCATAACTTGTGATTAAGAATCTAAATTTGTATTGAATCCCCACATATGTTACCATAGAAGAACAAACAGTCTTGTCCTTGGACCTCACACACAACAAACAACTCTTTCAGCATGCAGTACTATAATATAATTACCTATCTTTCATGTGATTACAACAATTACTTTTGTTTTTCCTTCCCATAGATTGCTATCTTGTTAAAATATTGGTCTGGTTCATGAAGAAATCAACATTTTTGAGGCTTGTTGAGTACGGTTAATAATAAAATGAAGGGCAGTTTGTATTTTAACACCATGCATAAACTCATATATATATATATATATATATGTTGTCTTGATAGTTTAGCCGGTCCGTACACCTTTGAAATACTTTAGATTTATATTAAACTTTGAGTACCTTTGTCTAGTACTCCTTGCTAAGAACTATTAATAAAGCCCATTTCCGTTATTAGTTTCTTCTATTGAAATCATGAAGCAAATTCCTCAGTGCATTGGAACTGCTTTATATATGGTTGCTACTTTTCAATAAGGAACTGAATTCTAGAGTTTTTAAGTTAAAAGTTGCATAAAAAAATTCCTTATAACCCTAGGTTTCACTTTTAGCCAACAGTCATGTTTTCCAGGATCCCTTTCATTGGGATGAATGCAGTTTCTAATTCTATTAAATGGCACTTCCATTTCAGCTGTGTATTAGTACACATGTTTAATACAGATAAGAAAAATTAGCAGACAAAGCAACCGAAGATCTAAAAGAAGTACAAGGGTTTCAAGTCATTGATTCAAGGTCTAATTCCATGATTATTAACCATGGGGCATAGCAGTGTGGGAGAAGACTTGTTGCGATGCTGATGCATTGAGTACAGGTTTGATCAAGCACGGGGTGAAGCTATTACCAACATGATTCCAAATCTGTCGCCATGGATCACATGGGAGCCTCAATTTTGTCGTTTCCTAAGTCTATAAGATAATCGCCATACTCTACGCATTATAGTTAATTATTATACACTCAGGTTTGAATGCTTTGTGTTTGTCCTCCCTGGATAATAAGTAGATGATAAGATGTAACAGCCTTGAACCTGAAAGAAAGGGCTTGTGAGCAAGCAGAAACATGCAACATTGTGCAAGATTCGAGGGGATAGGTGCCTCTCACATGGGACTTATTTTAATTCTTTTTTCATTTCCCTCGCTTTCTACCGAATGGCTCCGCCATCCACCATATATTTGCTTTCTTAAATATAGTTGTTTATAGGAAGATGGTAAAGGATTGATTTGTTTAATCAAAGGACTTGATTAAGATAACATACTAAAATATTATCAAGTCTCTGGAATCAAAGCTGTGACAGTTTCTAAGCTTTCACCTCTTTCTTCATCATCTTCTACTGCTCTCTCTAGGCAAGAGCCTGCCTTTCTTGAAGACCCCCACACTTCCCATGCCCATGGACTAACATGGGGTATAATAGTTGGCTCTCATTTTAACTTCCCACAGCTAAGCCAAGACCATGAATTGTGTCCAAATGCACATGGGGATCAATTTTATCAGAGGGCTGATAATTCCTTACCCTGAAAACAGGCTGTCATGGTTACATCTTCCTATAGAGCCCGTGAACTTGACGCTAATACAACTCTAATACACGAAAGGCAGGCTTCTTGCAGAAAAAGGGACAAAACAAATCCATATATATCCATTATTGTGAACTTGAAAATCATGGAATTGGGAGCCCACCTGATTATTAAGATGACATTGAGGGTGTGGTTTATATAGAAGAACGAAATGAATACAAGGGTACAAGGGGTTCATATCCCCACCTATCCATATGGAATAGTGAAGAAAATAAGACAATGACAATGCTAACATTTCAAAAAGAATTTCTAAAAAATAATAATAATAACAGATGGTTTTGTGTAGCCGTTTTGCTGCAGCACTTTTGTAACGGTAACCTAGTTATTCACATGAGTATGAGACATGTTTTCAGGAACTTTTCATGTCCATCAGGTCTATTCTCTTGTGGATGAGCCCCATGAAGTTCTTCTTTCTTTTCTAGTTGAAATTAAGGTTCTTAAGCTCATGACATGTGAAGTACTGTAGGATTCCTTGTAATCATTTGATGATCACTGGTAGCATTGAATCCGCTGTTTTGATAATAGTACCGGCTTTAATCTATCAATAATTTCTAAAGAATCACATGTGATGCATATGTTCAATTCTTATCCAGCAAATGCCTTGATCCTGTAAAAACATGATGGATGGCAAAACTTTATGTCCATCTCTATTAATCAATCAGCCCATTTTCAATCTAAATAATTTACTAATATGAACTCAGTTAATCTTATTTATTAATCATCTTTTTTAAACTCCAGTAAGTTACATTAAGTTTTTGAAAATGGAAAGGGACACCCTGAGAGAAATGAAAGGATCAAGGTACTGACTTCCCATTATATTTATAATGTTATGAATAATTAATGTAATCAGTAGCAGTATAATAATATGAAGCAGGTAAGCAAAACGACAGAGGTGTGAACAAAGCAATGGCTTAAACCTCTGTTGGGATGATGTTGACCCGGTGAGTTCTCCATTGACTGGTCTTTAACATGGCTGGGTTGTGGTTTTTATGACTTTGTTTCTTCTTCATTTTTTTTTTAGTAGTTGAGAAGAGAGCGCAGACCCATCCAACGAGAAAGACAAAAGAGTGGAGTGGCATCAACTTGAAATTAATTAATTAATTAATTAATTTCAGGGCCATATAACTACTTCAGATTCCTGTTCATCCATTCAACCACCTCTCTCTTGGATGAGTTTTCCTTTGTTAATGGAAGATTTTTTTAGTTCATGGTCAAGTCATCACTTCCCATTCAATAAAGGGAAACTGTTTTCGTACATACCTACTTTCTTACAGGATCAACCTTTTTCATGGAAATTTAGGTTGGATTTTTTGGCGTTAATGAAACTAAAAGAGGAAACATTTGAATAGTGCTATACCCTTTCAAATGGTACCGTATTAATAATCTTTGTATCCTCAGAAAATGAGGGGGATGCAAGGGAATTAACGAAGTACTGCTTTCAACTAAGCATGGGAAAAAAAGAAAAAGAAAAAGGCCAGTCACAGATCCATCATGAGAATCACAAAGGTTGTACCATGGAATCCTCCTAGTAAAAGAAAAAGAGAGAAAAATAGAAATCCTATGTAACTAGAAAAGGACAAGGTGTGGCCAGAAATGGAAGATAAGGATATAAGTAATAAGACTCCCCACATGGTGCAATTGAATTGGGTGTGTGGGACTGAATGCCATTATGAAGTGATTGAGGGATGGGGATAAGATTAAAAGAGAGGGGGAGGAGGGTTGAAGAAGTTGGAAGTTGGAAGTGAATGAGGATCTAAAAAAGGGGAAGCTGGGGGCCACAGCAATGAGGTTAGCAAAGAGGGGCATAAGAGAGAGCCCGACAAAGAGCATCTTTATTCATGGGTTTGCGCCCGAGGGTCATGCGACCTTTTCTGAGTTGTTACAGTGCCAAATGAATGGAAAAAGAATATTAAAAGAAAGAGAATCCCAAAGTTTTCAACTCTTTCTCACACTCTCAACTCTCAACTCTCAACTCAACTCTGTTATTGAGAAAGTGAAGTGAGCCGTCTCCCACGGCGCTCGTGCTCTGCCCTGCTCTGGACACCTCCCTGTCAGCGCCACCCACGCGTCTTTACTCTCTCCCACCTCCACACCCTTGGTCTTCCAACACTCTGGATTATGCGGTCAAACCATGTCCACCTTCCACATTACACCCTCTTATCCTCTCTTCTATACATGTCTTGTTTCTCTTCTTTTCTCAAGGCATGTAGGGCTTCAAAATTTCAAATTTGTGTGCTTCCTTCCATGGACATGTATCAACTTATTTTGTAAAAAATCATACTGCTGTGTTATTAAATAAATAGGTTGACCTAATCAAGTGGACGAGCTCAACTTGATTAACCAAGGGATGGCTTCTTGCAAAGGTATATACATATACCTTTCTTTTTATTTTTTTTTAATTTTTTTTTTCATTTTTCACGAGTCTACTTGCAAGGTAACCATATATATGTTCCTCTTACTTGGCATTCCACATAACATGGCCAATCCATCTAAATAAAGTTGGCCTAGAGTTGGCGCACGTAATCATCAATTCTTAAGTCTAGTTCTCCATCCTTACAACTCATCCATTCTTTAGGTCAATGATCCATTCTCATTCTTTTTCTTCCCATGATGATTGAAAATACAACTAAGTTGTACTCTTAAAGATCTCCTCTGTCATGATTAGGGTTGTCTGCAATCTTAAGAACACAACATTTTACCCCAAGGGTGGTTACTAGCATCAACAGTCAGATGTGCTCTCCACTAAAATTGCTTTTAAGCTCAACAAGAAGAGTTTTCCTACTAATTTGTCTAATTTTGTTAAAAAATATATTGACTTAAAAAAGAGCTTATAATGCTTAAGTAAGATTTAATGTTTTCTTTCTAGAAAAGCCTTGCTTTAACTTGTGAAATAAGCTATCTCATGTATAACGTAATGTAATGTAACATTAATATTGTTCCTTCCCTTCACAAAGTATGACTTAATTAGGATCAAATTTAACTTCAACTGATGCTAAAAATGAAAAAGCAGACATCAATGCTGGGCTAGGCTGTCCCATTATGGTGCATGTGATATGGTTCAAAAATGGCCATTGATAATTAACCTAATTTTAATTTGGCTTAATCAAGGCACAAGCCCAATCATTGTTGACAAGACATATGTTGCTCTCATCACATTTTTGGAAACGAAAGAGAAAGAAAAGACGGAAAAAAGATAAATTCATGGCTTTAGCGTAGGTGATACCCACTAGCGAATGGTTCGTGGTCTTAGACTCACACACGTATCTCAAGTGGTTTAAGAGATTTTAGGTTTTCACTGGAGAATATTCATATATGGATTTATTTTCATATTATTTTTAAAATAATATTAGTGTGGGCATTAATTGATACAAAGATAATGGAAGGCTTAATTCAGTAGGATTATACACAGAAATAATTGGCCAGGAATAAATATTTCTTCCTTTGTTGTGGGGGGTTGTTGATGTGAAGCAAGGACAGCAGAGCCAAAAATTATGCAACAAAGCAAGAAAACCAGGAAATGAAGTTCAACAGAATAGACCCCAAAGGAGCGGGGGAAGAGCCACGTGTCGCATTTTCAAAGGCACATGGACCCCCAACGTTAACATCGATTGATGAATAGATAGAATTTCTTTGCAGACCCTACTACCCGTTGGTGCATGTGGATCATGGAAAATTGAACCGGACGGACCCAAATCTCTCTCTCTCTCTCTCTCTCTCCTGTAATTACTCGACAGTGCAATTTAAATGTGCCAGCTACAGTTTCGTTTGGTTTGAAACTACAAAACTGCCACTGTGCTCCTCTGCAGTGATGATGATGGTTCCACGAAAGACCTGCACCCCGCAAAAGCCATTTCTTCATAGCAAAAGTTCAAAACGTTGGAGCGCTAAAAAACATGCCCTAGAGAGTGAATAAGATCTAGTCAGTTACAGACTTTCAGTTGAGAGTTCAGAGAACATTACAGCTGCGCATGAAGGTCAAGTGTATTGAGAACTACAACTGGGTGCGGTCGATTTGGAAGTTGGTATTTAATTAAGCATTTCTTGATCATAGGTTACTGAATGGTCAAGGATTTTGGTGGTGAATATCATGAAAGGAAATTAACCCATAAAAGAGGAGCAGTACTGCATGAGAGGGGTTAGTAAGAGACGGTGGTAAATGAAGATTTGCAGGAAAGAGAAACTCTTGAAAAGATACTTGTAAAGTGGGTGTCAGTATCAAACCTTGTACATCAAGCAGAGGACGATCAGGAGGAAGAGGAAAGAATGGCTTGGGCTGAGAGGAGAATGGGGGGTTGAATAGGGAGAAAAGGACTTGGGGACTATGTAAAACTAATATTTAATAATAGTTTCTCAGGTTTATTTGAGAGAGAGAGAGAGAGAGAACGTGGAGTGCTGGAGGAGACAAAAGAAAGAGATGGAGAGAGAAAGGTGGGGACCCATCCACCGCCCATACGCACGCAGTCTTACCGAAACCAAACCCATCACCGATCTATTTTCCTCCATCTAACCCTAACCCAACTCTCTAACCCCCCTCTCCGCAACTCAGAAGAACCTATTCTCCCTTCTTTCTTCCCTCCCAAATCCTCAACCACAATACCATCGATTACTAACTAAAACCCTCCACTATCACCTTATATCCTACTGTTTAGCATGTTTAATTCAGCTCAGAGTTTGGTGGGTGACACCAAAAACCCACTCCTTTTCTCCTCTCTTTTGAACCCCTATGCTTACAGTACTTTGATTTCATTAAACTAGGAAAGCAGCAAAGCAAGACCTTCAAATCCTACTGTTTTTCTCCTTTTTGCTTCCACTATCTTCCTTTTCTTTTTGAACCAATACATCCTTTACTCCTTTCTATTCCATTCCTTGGTCTCTCTCACTGTTCAGCTTCTGTGTATGTGAAGAGGTGAGGGTTAATTTTGATAGATAAAAAGAGAACAAGATTGAGAAGACAAGAGAAAAATGGATCCAGTAACAGCTCATGGCCATTCTCTCCCGCCTCCTTTCCATACTAGAGATCTCCATCTCCATCACCAGCAGCAGCATCAATTTCACCCTCAACAGCAGAATTCCGAAGATGAACAAAGCGGCAGCAGCGGCCTCAACCGAGGGCAGAAGCGAGATCGAGACGACAACAATGAGAATACAAACGGAGGCAGCGAGGGGAATGAAATGGTAGGACTCTCTGGGGATGGAGAGATCAGTAGAAGACCCCGAGGAAGACCCGCTGGATCCAAGAACAAGCCCAAGCCTCCGATCATCATTACTCGCGATAGCGCCAATGCTTTGCGCACCCATGTGATGGAGATTGCTGACGGGTGCGACATCGTGGAGAGCGTCGCCACCTTTGCCCGACGTCGCCAGAGAGGGGTTTGCATTATGAGTGGAACTGGCACTGTAACGAACGTTACTCTTCGGCAACCGGCCTCACCTGGTGCAATTGTCACCCTACACGGCCGTTTCGAGATCTTATCCTTATCCGGATCCTTTTTACCTCCTCCAGCTCCGCCTGCTGCCACGGGGTTGACCATTTACTTAGCTGGCGGCCAAGGGCAGGTGGTGGGTGGAAGCGTTGTGGGGCAACTACTGGCTTCGGGTCCAGTTGTGATTATGGCAGCGTCATTCAGCAACGCCGCCTATGAGCGGCTTCCCCTTGAAGAGGAAGACCCTGCTCTACCAATGCAAGGAGGTTCCCTAGGCTCTCCCGGAGGGGTTGGTCAGCATCAGCCACCACAGCAGCAACCGCAGCAGCCACAGCAACTTTTAGCAGATCCAAACGCACCTCTTTTTCATGGGTTACCACCCAACCTTCTCAACTCCATCCAATTACCAGCGGAGGCCTACTGGGCCACAGGCCGCCCTCCATACTAACACAACTCAATTCAAGGCCACACCTCTTAATTTACTTCCCCACCTCTACTTTTGACTTACCAGGATGTCCTAGCAATATTTGTAGGTACAAGAATTTGGGTTGTTGAGCATTTCAGGTTTTTTCTTTTCCATTTTTTTTCCCTTTCTTTTTAGCTAGCTACTTCTTGTTTTGCATTTTATGATAAGATTATATGCCTGCATGTTGATGGAAAAATTGTGTAAATTCATGGATTGTTCGTGAGTTTGATTTTATGGGAATAACTGCTACCACAATTTGTTCCGTTGATTAAGGGCAGAAGAAAGAAGGTAGGAGAAGGGACAATAAGGACTCCAACCAAAGGAAAAACATAGAAGCACTAGAATAAGAATGACTGTCTTTCTCATCCATGTTTGATCTTTCAGCTCTAAGAATTTTCTCATGTGATATCTCTCCAATTGGAGAAACGCAACCATATATTAGTCTTCTGTTGTGTGCTCTAATCAGTTGAATCCACATTGGGTTATGAAAGTCCCCCACTTCACCAATTCATAGTCTCCCTCTCACACGCCCCCATACCCGCACATATATATCAAACAAAGCTCGATTTGTACTCCATTGTTTCTTTAAATTCCCTAGTGTGTGTGTGTATATATATATGTTTATCTATAACCCACATTCCTCTCTTTCTGTGAAATTCCTCTCTATATGTTGATATATCCTCAGCATCACAGAAATCTCAAGAAAGACATTATGATCATATATGAGCAGCAGTGTTGTTGGTGTTGTAGTTCATCAGTTGATAAGCTGAGGGGATGAGAGGATGAGGGTTCACTAAAGGCAGCGACGGTTTCGATGGGAGGCAAGGAGGTGGCAAACTATTTACGAGAAGAAAAAGGGGTATGGGCTTAGAGTTTCCACATTTTTTTGGCTTTCTTTAGTGAGTTTAAGAGTCTTTTCCTGGAGACATGAATAATATGTGCCTTCTGGTTTACACGTGCACTGCTCTGAACAAGCTCCTTTTCGAGGCAAACAACACTTCCATAAAAAGGCAACAGCCAGGATAAAGTGGGTAGAGCATTATACTCTCTCTCTCTCTCTCTCTCAGAAGTCGGGATTCAGGAAATAGGGGATTGGTCAACTGTTCAAAGTTCAGGAAATATCGTTTGCTTTTCTCCATTGCAGCTATTACTACTTCTCCACTCTTAGTAAAGCTGTATCCTATCCATTCTTCTATGGGGAAAACTTCATATATAGTCAACTTTTTTCAATTTTATTTTTTATTTTTTGCTTTTCTTTTGCACCATCATTTCTCTTCTTTGTTGATCAATTCATTCTACAAGTATGGGATAGAATTCTTGAAGCCAACTGTCTTATTCTACTAATGATAGGCTGGGATTTTCTTTTGTTTGGTAGGTTTACCATCCACCTCAACATTGCTGTTCTTGTCGAGATACTTCTTCCTCTTCTTCTTCACTTAATGCATCAACAGTTTCCTAGTTTTTTTTTAATTAGTGTTTCACTTAGGAATCTCCAATATCATCATTTCTCTTATTTTCCTTTTCCTGGCCCATCAAGAAAATAAAATATCAGCTCCAAGCTAGCCTTGCCACCCACTAATTCCCCCCTAATGATTGGCTTTTAGTCAGTCTCAAAAGTATGTAGACTAGCTTTCATGGTGCAAACTTCGTGCCCATATATAAGCCCTGTAAATATATATATATATATATAGACAGATAGAATGGGGTTCTCCACTTTCGAGATAATCATAATTTGGTTGTGGATAGTGGCATTTGGTTCTACACACTGAAGTTTTGTTGTGCCCCAGTTGATGGAGGTAGGCAGCAGTACTCTTGCTTCTTCCTCTTTCATTCACCTGTTTAACCCCTCCTTGCGAAGCCTTTATCGATCATCTCTCTCGTTTCATTTGACTGTATATCTTATGTGCTCATCTTATCATATGATGCCGGTAATTGTCTTGCTGAATGATGCCTGTTATGATATTGCTTCTTAAAAATCCTCTAAGATGTACATCTTAGGTGCCAAATTTGTTTATATAGGAGTTCTACTTTTGAGGAAGTACTCAATGACATAACTAGGTAATGTTCGTAAGGGATCCAGATGAATTTGGGATGAAATATTATTATTGTTACTATTATTACTATTTGTAATATGAATGTTGATTGGGTGCATGTGGAAGTCCATTGAGTTTGTTCTTTTGCTTTTTGGGCTTATGACAGGGACATTATTTTCTTTGGAATATCAAATGTGAAGACTTGAGAAAAATGTGAAGAATCGTATGCTGTTTGAGTCAAATTTATTAGTCATGTTTGCAAAACAAACTCCCGTGTAGTGATAAAAATTTTATTTCTGGGTTTTCTTTTTGCCCAATTAGGCTTATGGGAACAACTGTCACTGCTTTAAAAAGGAAGGGAAAAGAAAGGAATGGAAGGAATTGGGTTTGTTGTGGAGCTGCCAGGAGATATCAATGTCAGGTATTTGTAATTTCAGGGTGAAGATTTGACCAGTGGGCTAGCTTTGGGACTATGACAGCTCCAAGAAAGTCCACAAAATGCGCTCTTAGTTTCCAGAGAAAGGTGGATTTCCTGGCCATGGAGATTGCATAACAAGTGATGCATCATTAGATGTCCATAGACATTATTGGAATTCTGTTATGCAAACAGGAAAGATGTAAACAACTTAAATGAAAATCGAAAATAATTGGATGGGTGGGTCTATCATTATGTCTCTGATATTGAGGAGCCATGCAGAGAATGTGGGGCTGGAAAAGTGGCATCCCAGCAATGAAAAGGGGACAGCAGCATAGCACTTTCCTGCACGTGAAAAACTATGACATTTAAGCAGTTCCGCCCATAAAACACAGAAAAAATTGCCCAAGCAAGGGATCCATATCCATTTCCGTGATTTCTGAGGCATTGGTATCATTGATCTTGCTTTCTGGGTGGTTCATACCACTCTGCATCTAAAAAAATTATTATCAATTACATCACAATCTTACCATGCAATATAGATGAGGAGATTCACATTGAATTTTGGAAATATGACGGAAAGTAAAAGATTTTAACAAACAACTCTGTAACATGAATGTTCTATATACCACAACATCACTTTTTTTTTTTTTTTTTTTTCTCTTCTTTTCATTTCATATACAAACTAATTTATACAATAGTTAGAAGCTTAGTTTGGAGTGGTCTCACTAAGGCGAACCTATCCATACAAGAAATGAAATTATATGGTAATAAATTGACTAACAACAGATGAAGGGTTCATTTGTAATCAGCTAAAAATAAAGGCTACAAACACCAACCTACCCACCCACTCTTAACAAAACTTGAACAGGGGCACTGATGACAGCATTCCTGTTTGTTTGTCCCACACTAACTTGAGTTTAAAAGCTTCTTCTCCAATCTTCCACACTTGCATTCCAACCTCAAATATTCCACAAATATCTATCAACACTCTATACGGAGTCGCCTCAATTCAGTTTGGAAGGTGGGGCTAGAATTTAGTGTCCTATGCGCAAGAGTCCTTATGTCCTCGCGTGAACAGTCTCGTGAGACTCGAACCAACTCCCAGAGGGCACCTCCACTAATCATGTCCTTTGCATTCACTTCTGAAATGTGGAAATTCAAGCCTTCTCAGGGGGGATGCATGAAGAGATTTGCAGGTTTCCAAAGAAAGGTTAACTTACCATGTTGTGCTAAATGGCAGAGTGCAAGCTCAATATGGCGCCTGATTGGTGAGGCCTCATTGTTAGCATTTTGTACAATCCATGGAAGTGCACCATCTTCAATAAGTAGCGATCTTCCACTCTTGGTTCCTGTTGCAGTAGGAGCAGAAATGCCATGTGTCAACACAAAACAATAAAAGGCAAAAATTAATTTTTACATTTGAGAAGTTCTTTGGATTGCACTATAACTTAGAAAAAACGGTGACTTCAGCATGCTCCATGAAAATAGACTTTCTAGAAAATTTAGAGTATTTTGTCAACATGGCATAAACAAATCTAGGGGGTTGGAAAGTTATGCTTAAGAACCAAGATAGCAGTTCTGTTTGCGCCCTACAACAATTAAAGACTTCAGAAATGCCTCCTTCTAAGCATATTACCTTGACTTGATGCCCTGGACTCACATTTTGCAAAGTTTGCAATTCCACGAGCAACTTGTGCAAGAACATCAGGATGTCCACATCTGACCATTCCTAGCAATGCCTTAATACCACCTTCGCCTCTTAGCTTTATCTGTAACTTATCTGGACAATGCAATACAGTAGCAGTTAGAGCAGTAGGAATCATATCTAAATAGTTGGATTTTTATTTTTATTTTTATTGGAACTACCATTCCCTTAGGAGCATTGGCTGTGTCTGCATCCCACAGCTACCCAATCATCTCCCTCAATGAGGTATGGCTTTACCAGTGTTCCCAGATGCAGAACCCAGTTTTGAAGAAATAATAATGTAAGTGTACCCTTTGCCACCACAAAACACTTTCCATCAAAAGTGATCAGGCAGCTTACCATTGCCACATAGATTAGCAATAGCTCCAGCAACCATGCGCAGGGTTTGAGGATCCTCAGCATGGGTTGCAGTGATTGACAATAAACTAATGCCTCCTTGAGACATTATAAGCTCTTGGTTGGTTTCTGCATGGACAGATAAAATGGTTATACGTGAACGGAAGGTAAAGTAAATGTCAAAAAACCCGATTCCAAAAGTATCAATAATATCAACCAAGTTTGTCAATATATTCTAGAAAGCAAGGAATTAATGATTTACCATTCATTGCAAGGTTCGCAATTGCACCTGCTGCAACTCTCTGTATAGTCTCATCCTCAGAGCTTCTAAGAAGCATCAGTAAGGATGAAAGACCACCAGCCTCTACAATCTTCTCTTGATTTGTTTCTGCAAATTAGAGGGGAAGTAAAAACCACTGCAAACAGATAATTAAGGATGGAAACTAGTAACAGCTATTGAAATGATCATCTTCAGCAAGAGAGAGTGGTCCATTGCAGCATGATCTCATAGGCCAAGTTGAGGATATAGAATAATAGCAATCACAACATTGCAAATAATTATATTTATAAAACCAGTAGTGATTTAATATAAATAAACGTTCCAAGCAAGCTTGGTATTCTATGACTCTTGGGTTAACTTTCATGGGACCAGATGATTTTTTTTTTTTGATAGATAAACGCACAGAAATATATTAAAAAGGGTGCATGAAAGGCGACCCAGAGTATACAGGGAGTATACAAGCGTCACCTAAAAAAAAAACCGGAAACAAAAAGGACACTTACCGGCTCTCAACAAGAACCCAACCAGTCCACAAAATTAAACAAAGTTAAGGGGCCTTCAACTATAGAAGAATTAGCCCAAGATAAGAGATTACAAACGAAGGAATTTTTCAATCTCTGAATCGATAGGACCTCATTTTCAAAAACTATCCTATTTCTTTCCTTCCATACCGACCAAAATAAGCAAAGAGGAGCTGCCCGCCAAACCTTTCTATGCTTCATGGGACCAGATGATCAAACCCACACATGACTACTCAAGCAATTTCCACATGGCTAACTCCAAGGTGCCATGTAGATGGGCTTCTCAAGAAATTTGGGATAAGAAACTAAACCTTCCTGTCAATTTTAGCCAATCAAAGGTCACATCCTCTTTGCATTTCTTTCCTTTTTCTAATGAGGATATAATTCCTTCTTTTTACTAAATTTATTACCCTGTTCATTCCAACAAAACCTCCCTCTGTTACTTTTTCAGCGGCTTTCCTCATACTAACTCACACCCATGCATTTGTGGTTTAGAATTCTCTAGACAATATTGAAAACAATCTCAAATGAAAATCCCCCATTTTATCACTTGCTATGAGTACAAGTTTTCTCTACCCTACATGTCCTTTTCCAATCCTTCTACTCATGTTAAATATCCTCATAGAAGCTACCACTATCACATGAAGATGTTATTTATTAATTGAAAAGCAGATAAATCAAAATTCATGCTGAGATTTAATGGTGTTGACTACAGTAATTCAAGACATCAGTAGAGGCATAAATTAAACAAACTACATGCATAAATTCTAGGCCTTTTAGAAATTACAGAGAATTAGTAATAACTACACTATGGTGAACAATTAACCATCTTCCTAAATTTCTCCTAATAGATGAATAAGCAACATGGTAGTTCTGATGTATTTTCATACCATCAACTTAACCATTATCCAACCTTGATCAGTAATCTCAATACTCAGTGTCATTAGTGTTTTCAGACTAATTTACTCCAAAATGGGACGGAATCATTTGTTTCAATAATTCCAAAGAAAGCCAGAGTTTTTAAAGGCTAATGGAGACAACAGACCCTACTTTGCCATCAAATGATACAAATTAAGGAGCCCCATCTTTAATTATTAAGAGTCAATTCCATCACAAACAATGAAAGAAGATACAACTCAATGTTGACCATGTAGAAGGAAAAATTCTGTGTTGTCCTCATATATTATCATTTAGCTTACCCCTGTAAAACTTCCCTTCCAGTAGGGATTTTTTAAATCAATTTGTCCATCTTCCCCAAAAGCTGCTTCTTATCGCCACCTAGGAGTTTTGGGACCATAAGTACTGATCATAATAATAATCACCCATACTGGTTAAACTAGCAAGATGTTGTCCAGTTCCTTATTACTTTTTGGATAAGTATTGACCAGCTTTTTTAACACTAAATATCATTGATAATCATTATTTTTAATAATGATGATGATATGTGACATCAAGAATGATATAGAAATGAACATTACACCTCTCATTTGGATGATACAAAAAGCCATCCAGATATCCATTTTATAAATTATGTTGACGAGTAAGCAACTTTTTCAATCAATAGATCTCCATCTCCCCACATCAAATGGAAAAGGGGAAGTAAAAGAAGTAACCTTCAAATAGGAAGCATAGGAAGCATGTGAAGGCAGTCTGACATATGCTTATCTCACAAAAGATAAAGAATATTTTAAAGAATAAAACATGTTAATGGAAACAGATGGCTATGAAAAGTCAGAAGGCACCTTCGGCAGCAAGATTTGCTACCACTTTTACAGCATGAATTCGCACATCAGCATCTTCAGCTTCAAGCAATGACAAGATCTTTTGCAATCCCACTGTCAGGATACTGGATCTTGTTAGGAAGAAACAAAGGAAAAAAGGTAGCTATACTATTAAGTATATGCAGCCACTAACTGTAAAAATCCAACCAGGCATTTTATGGTACCTTGTTCGAAGAGTTTGGCTATCGAGGCCTTATCCCCATTTCCTGAATCACTGAGCTGTGAATGCCTAATTTGTGACACGAAAGAATCCAGATTTCCAAGAACTTTCCCAGATTCACCTCTGTCAAGTTGTCTTCTTGTCTATAAAGATAGATATGTGTTAGTTCAAATTTAGAATGCGTTCTGGAGCATGTCAGAAGTAACAGTCTCTGGGGCAGTTTGCTACGGAGAGTTTCAATTTCCAAGGATAGCAACTCCAAACAAATCAAGAACTCCATCTTATAATTCCCAAGAAATAAGTTTCATGTCATCCAGATGCAAAAGGAATTTCAAATGTAAGTGCCAAGTAGATCAACATATATATTTTGGATGAGAAATAGGAGTATTTAGATATCTCAATTTGTTCAAACATGAATTGGCTTGAGTCTACAAGTACCCTTTGAATAATATTCCACTTCCAAAGGACTAATAGTTGGGAAACAGAAACTTATAGAGGCTTGCATTCACTCCAAAATTCCATTCTAGACCTCTTCATTATGTCATCATACCAGCCCACCAATTCTTATTGATATAAATGTTCCAAGTTTTATTCAAATGATCAAAATACATCTGTTTGATCACCCACATTCTAGCCAAACTAAAGTGTAGTTACTAAAATAAATTGTTTTTTTATCACTACAAATTTCCAAGAGTTTAAGGGGTGGATGCAAGGTATCTATTGTGTTAGCAGAAGCTTCATTGATATGTGTAAGTAGAATAACATAAAATAAATAAATAAACATACACATAAAGGTACACAAGGTTTTAACGTGGTATGCTTACATCCAAAGATGATGAAAACATTTCACTTTACAATAGAGAAATTGCAAAAGAAAGAGAAAATAGATATAACTCTCATGTCTTGAAACGATCTCATGTTCTTGGCTCCTAGTATCTACACCCTAAACCATGAGTAGTGCTCCAACGAGTGTCTCCCACTTTTCTCACATCTCTACTTATTAGTTTTCCTTCATGACCTAGATGTTTGTAACACCTTTCCTTATTCTACAAAGAAACCTATTTTTACCAGGAAATACCAATATATAAAGTATTTATATAATATTCTTTATCAAAAGGAATATATGACAACAGGAATTTAAGACATCTTCAACAGTATCTTCATGAGTCACGTTTATAGAAATTTAGTCAACCAAAGAACTAACTTTGATAAATTCCAAGAAACTAAATTTCATGATCCATATTCTTGATTAACGAATATGACCTTACAGAAATTAGAGACCTTGGACCATTTAAGGTATGTTCTAAGGGCTTATCACTAGAGAGTGAAGCATTTTCTTGACACAACATTTCCTTTGTGTTTCAACACAACATGAACTTGTTAACCTACTGTTTGTTTTCATGATTTTATCTTATGAGTAAATAAGTATCAGTCTAACCTAATCTTGCGTTCAGAATTTTTTTTCCCCTTTGTTGCATGAAGTTTTAAAAGCTCAACTATTTCCCCAAACAAGAAGATACCACTAGCAAATCATTCCCTTGAGAAACACCCAGAAGTATGAATCAAACTGTAACACAACTTAGCCTATACATTGCATCAGCAGCAATCAGAAATACAAGTTGAAACCATAACAAACATACTTATAATCCACAACCTGCATACCTCATCAGCTTCAAAACTTAATTGCAACAACTGACTTTGCAGTATTGCAATTTCTTCTTCAAGTTTCTCTTTTTGGTGTGCCTCATCTTCCAGCATCTTGCGAAGTTTTAATATCTCAGAATTTCCTGCTGCCTATTATACCAAATGCAGAATCATGTATCACCAACCTAGTCACCAAAATTGTAAAACAGGAAACTAGATGACTCCAAAAGAAGAAATAGTGCATGACCACCTCGATCCTTTTCCACTGAACTACTTGGCTCTTAAGATTATTGACTTCCTCTTCAGTAGCTGTTCTTAAAGAAGCCTCATTCTGAAGCAATTTTTTGAGCTCTGATATTTCTTCAGCAGCAGATGCCACAGGAACCTACACACCACAAAGAAATTGATTGGGGATGTTACTCAGGTGATAGGTCAACAAGTAGCAGTCAGAGCATTTTTTTTTTTTTCTTTTTTTTTGGCAAGAAACATATTTTTAGATAAGGGAATGGAATAAAAGAATGAAAAGATATTCTCCAAGGAAACAAAAAAAGAGGGAGAAAAACATACAATAGACCATCAAAGGCACCACTCTCCAGAGGGAGACAATGCCTACAAGGTAGTCTGGACAAAGACCATTGGCAACAAAATTCTATGAAAGCAAACTGACATACCTAGTTGATGGGGCTGAATACCCAAGATCTACTCAAGAAATGAAAGAAAGAAAATAAATAAGTCTTAAGTTACTTTATCAACAACGTTTAAATAATTTTGCATTTTTTTAGGTTCTTTAGGATCACAATTAGTTAGTAGTTAGTATTTGAGTTCTATTCAGAATTTAGGAAGTTTTAGAATCCTCCTTAAACGAAATGGCAAAAGTTTCAATTTTGAGTCATTAGAATCAATAAGTTTTCTTTACTATAAACTCTTATTACAAAAGTTTCTCTACAAAGCAAGTCTCTAATTCTAAAATGAAAATTTCTATTTTCTTTTAATTTCATTATTTAGAAACCCCCCCCCCACAAATAGGCAAGCAAGAATATCTATAAAAAGCGCCCAATATCTATAAAAAGCGCCAATCAAAATGAGGGGATGGTGCCCTACATGCACGAGAGGTATACAAAGGGTGCCAAAACAACAAAAAACTAAGCCACATTAAACATACAATCAATCACACCCTCTCCCGCTATCTAGCACTTAACCAATCAATAAATTGTAATAAGGATATAAGGTTATCCTGAATATACTGATAGGTCCATTGGAGTAGGGTACAAGGAAGGAAGGAACTCCTTTAGTGCATGATCTGATTATTGAATTCTTTCAAAGGATCTTCGATTTTGTTCTTGCCAAATTATTCAAAACGAGCGAAGAGGTATTGTCCTCCAAATCTTCCTTCTATTTTTGCTCATGAAACTCCTGTGACATCCTTTTAGCAAATCTTTCATAGAGAGGAAAACCCAAGAGATGCCAAAGAGAAAAAACAAAAAATACCACAGAACCCTTGCCTTTCTACAATGAATCAACATATAGTTAGCAATTCTTTAGAACTCTTATATAAACAATAATGATTTGCCAATACCTATCCTCTTCTCTTAAGCTGATCTAAGATCAAGATCCTTTCTCATGCCACCTCCCAAGCAGAGAAACCTATTTTTAATGGAAAACAAGAGCCCCACACTACTTTCAAGGGAAAAGATACTTCTTTATCCAAAACCAATGTAGAATAGAATGAATTCACTAAGAAATTCTCACTCTTGCTAACCATCCAAATCAACTTATTGTTGTCTTTGCTGCCCCCTTAAAGTCTCCTAAGTAACTCCTCAATGCTATCCAACTCCCAACCATGAAATCGTCTTATGAAGCCTAGGTTCCAAGCAACCTACTCGTTTACAACCTCCCAAACATCCACCACCCATGCCTCCTTATTAGTTGCAAAAAAGAAAAGAGAGACGAAGAAATCCTTTAAAGGAGTATCCCTATGCCAAAAATCTTGCCAAAATTTGATTCTTCTTTCATTACCTACCAAAAATCTTGTTCTACCCTTAAAGGCTCCCCAACCTCCTCTTGTCACCTTTTATAAGCCAATAGCATGCCCCTCCCTCTTTACAAGAGAGCACTAGTGTCCCAATTCTTTTCCGAATCTTACCACTATGACTTATCTTTGAAGGGACTCCCTTTCTAAAGCAAATTTCCAACATCATTTGTCAAGCAAGACTTTATTGAGAGAGCCCAAAACCCCTAATACCTAACCCTTCTTTTTTTTTTTTTCTTTTTTTTTTTTTTTTTTTTTTTTTTTTTTTTTTTTTTTTTTTTTTTTTTCTGTTATCTTTGCAAATGGATGACCAATTGACCAAGTAGGATTTTTCTTGAAGGGCTCTCCCCCCCGCACCTTACTAGAAATCCTAATAAGTTTTCCAATCTTAAAGCCATTGCCTTAGGAATGACAAAAAAAGATAAAATAAATAAATAGGCAAGCTGCACAAAATACTTTCAAGTAAAGTGAGTGTACCACCTCTTGCCAAGTATTGCCTTTTCCAAAAAACTAACCTTCTATTAAACCTCTCCTCAACCACATCCCACACAGTTGGAGACTTGAAAGTAGATGCCAAGGGTAAGCCTAAGTAAGTAGTTGAAGCTTTCCCTCCCAACAACCCAACAAAAAAGAAAGCTCCTCGACTTTAGGGGCATCCCCCACTAGAATTAATTCACTTTTGTCTAGACTAATTCTCAACCCCAAAGAAGCTTCAAACCAAAAACAAACATAACTCATGTAAATGACCTAGTTTGAGAAATGCTTACAAAAGAGAAGTATATCATCAATGAATAAAAGGTGAAAAATCTCTACTCCCTTTTTGCTTCTACCTCCCACCTTGAAGCTTGAAATGAAGCAACCCTCCCTGGCCTTTCTCAAAAGATTTGAATACCTAGGGTATCCATCCCAACACAAATAGATAAGGAGACAACACCTTGTCTCAAAACCTAGAACTCCTAGAAGGTTAATTGATGTAAAATAGGATGAATGATTGATGATAAATAATAATTTTTTTTTTTGCATACCTTACAATTTTAATGGTGGGAATCTATTACTTTTCTTCTACACATCAAACTCCTAGAAGGCTTTACTAGGACTCCAATGTTTCTTATCCTTCTTCTTTATCTTTTCTTTTCCTATTTTTTATTTTATTCTTTTTCTTGATGCTATAATTTTATTCTTGTTCTCTATTCCTTAAATCCTAAAAGATTGAAACCCTAACCGGCCTTGTAGATAATCATCCCAAGGTTGCCATAAATCACTAGTAAGGTTAATAATCTCCCCAATGAAGCAAAGTAACCTCTATGCAACATGAGAATGAAGCCCAACCCACCTAATGGTGCCCTTTGAATTCCATCTTAAAACAAAATGGTAAATATCTCTAGAAGCCAACAAAATGGTGTTTAATGGCAAGGTATATATAATGGTGTCTAATGGCAAGGTATATAAAACAATATAGGATCACTTACCAACAAGTTCTCAAAACTATAAAAGAATACCCTTAAAAATTTCTCTAAACAAGAAGCCCAAACATTACAAATCTCAAAAAAATTTCCAACTTAGAGCCTATATCTTTTTTCCTTCTTTTTTTTTTTTCCATTTTTTTAACATAAACAACAAATTCATAGATACGAATTAATAATTACAATAAAAGATGAGAAATCCTTCCTAAATATATAAAACATGATGCATTCTAGAAATTTGTGTTAGGTTATTGATTCAAGAATGCAATCTCAGAAAAGAAACTCTCTTATATTTGTAATGAACTCCAAACTTTCCATAAGAATTTAAGAATTTGATACTTTTCCAAGTTTTGAGAATGAAATATGAAATTTCTTTGACCCTGCTTTGTCTATTTGATGAAGACATTAGATAACTACCCGATGGCTACCATCATCATTGCCACCATAACCAAAAAGACACAAGCAATACCACACTACCACTTTGTCACTCACATAAGAGACACCGCCAATACCAATCTCCCATAACCATCATGGTCACCACTACCATTGTCATAACCACCTTTATTATCATCACCTACACTACTACCACCACCACCATTACCCTTACTAACGCCATTTCCATCATCATTGTCACCATTAACACTACCATTGAATCAAACAATATCAAATGGTTAATCTAGTTTTTAATAGGTAATCTAATAAACAAAAATATATTTCTATCTTCACCAAACATTGCTTTTGCTATGAATTTCATTATCTAGAAAGACAATGAATTTTGTTATACGTACACTAATCACTAATATAGTCCCTAGAATTCACTTTTTAACAAGATAATACCTTTAGGGAAAAGGGAACTATCTTAATTCATTTTAAGATTCATATTTTTTTCAATCACTACTTTATTTTTTGGAAATTTTTAAATATTCTACTTTTCTTCCACAAGCAAATCACAATGTAGAGGGATTATCCTTCAAGCTACGTTTTTATGTTGCATTTCACATCCAACCACCAACCCGAAAAATGGTTCACAACCAAGGCAAGTAGAAACTAGCAAATCTAGTAACACAGAGAGAAAGAGAGAGAAAAAGAGTAGAAAATGCCATGGTTTGTCCATTACAAACCATACTCTTTGACAAGATATATAATTCCAAAATATGATTACCACTCTATTAAGTGCCTTATCAAAGTTATCATCTTTGAGCTCAAATGTGGTTCTTTCACTGCCATGCTTCCGTTGATTCATCACCCATTGCTCCTCAAGCTTCTTTATTGATTGCATGTAGTCTTCCTGATATTTCAATCTTTCTTTCTGAAAAGGAACAAGATAATTTTAAGAAGCATTAAGTTAGCACCTAAAACTAACTAATGGCACTAAATCAAGCATGATCAATATGAATTGCTAAATTGAAGTTCTACGGTTGATAAAACCACTAGGCCAAGACCTATCTCTCAATTATAACAAAACTCCAACTTCTAATAATAAGAATAAAATCAAAAAAAAAAAATTGTAATAAATTATGTACATTCCCACAAAAGCTACACTCGTGTGAAGGCCAAACAACATTCATACAATTAAACACATAAGAATGGAAAACTAACCACCACAGATTGAGGATTTCTAAATTAAATATAAGAACTAGGAGAAGTTATTGTATGTATTTTTATCATAAACAGTTTCTCGACAAGTCATCATGAAACATCCATGACAACCCTTAGAGCTACAGCATTTAGCTTACATGATAATTAAACAAATAGTACAGGTTCAACAAACAAAGCAGCTTCTGTCCAATTCAGCAGCTACTTGATAACAAAATCAAATATTTGTATAATTAGCTATTAGCCCATGAGCCTGTTCATTCACGAGTAAAGATAACTATTACATATATATGTGATACATAAATATATGCATGCTTGTGTGTGAGCTTAAAACAATGCTGATGTTCATATCAAAACGAAAAAAAAAATTGAAACTTTTATATGTATGCACTTACCTCCAACGCATCAGCATAGTTTCTTTCAGTTTCAGATATACGATTTTGTGCTTCTACAGTTATCCTTTCGACCTCATCTTCAAATGCTTTTTGCTGCCTTTCATGTTCCACAATGAGTTTGTCTAATTGAATCTCAAGCCTTCTAGACAAACTTTTATAATCAAACTCTTCCTTTATTTTCAACATATTCTCCACCTTCATAGCCTAGAGGAAAAAGTATTAGCAAAAAATATTAATTTCATGCATGAGCAAACTCCCCACAGAAAAAATATCCGCTACATTGCATCATTAGAAATTAAAATTTCAAGTATACAACAGGAATGTCAAACCAAGGATGGAAATGTCACCAAAAAATTGGCAATATTTCAGGGATATATTGGTGTCAGCAGAGCCCGACATGAAACATGCAGGAGATATTTCCACCGATGGAAATTTTGGAATTTATCAGGAAATTTTCTTGATTTTTCCCAATTTATTAGGATTTTCCCGATTTATCATAATTTTTCCAGATTTTTTAACTAGTCAAAGGGGCAAGGGGCGTGGTCAACGCCTACCAAGTTTTCTTTTTCTTTTATTTCAATTGAAAAATTGAACAGGCCAAAAGGGCTCTGTGATGTGGTAAAAGCAAGCCAAGTTTTTTTTTATTATTATTATTATCATATTTGTTATTTTGGGAAAAAGTGAATTGCAAGCTAGGCCTTAAACCTGGGTTTAATATGTGGAAGAGATTGCACCTAACCAATTGGACAATCTATCTTTGTAACAACCTGTATCCTATATTTAATATATATTTTTTTTTTCTAAATTCTATATGAATTCATAAGAAATAAAATATTAAAATAAAATTTTAATAAATTAATTAATATTAATTTATCCAATTTTCAAAATTCTATTTAAATTATTAATGAAAATGCAAAAATAATGAGTTAAATACAAAATAAATTATAAAAATATATAAATAAAATTATAAGTATTTTTAAATTGAAAAATACTTATCAAAAAAAATTATCTATGTATCACACAATAAATATAGTATTAAATATATTTTCAAATTTTACATATTAGTGTTGAATATTGCAAATTATATCATTCATACATTGATTTTTTTAGTAAAATGATTTTAATATATGTATTTTTACTTCTTTATCATGTTTTGGCGCCAATATTATTTCCATTAAGATGAGATTCTCCATAGTGCCACAGAATCACGTCGATCTTCATTTTGGTGTTAAATGGAAATATGATAATGTAATATACATAAATTATTAACATACATCTAATGAAATTAAATACTTAATACAAATTAATATTGGAGTATGCTTAGAAAATTTATATTCTTTATTAGTGCATTGAATATCACAAACTATGTCACATATAAATAAAGTGTGTTATTGCTTCTTCTATCATTTTTTGGAGTTTTTCCTAATGTTTCTATTAGTATTGATCAATTTTCTTTCACCAATATTTTCCTATATATCCGTAAAATATAATTATCGATATATCTGTAAAAAACTAATATTTTCATCCTTATGTCAAACACACAGATATTATTGGGTTGCAACAACAGTATTAATAAAAAAAGCCATAAAATTGAATACATGGCAAGGATTGCAACTATAGATAACTCTAAAAGGAAAAAAATTAGGCTATAAGTTTGGAACCTACCCTTTGTCCAAACATGATGGTGCTTGATGTCTCTCCACGATGACGTGGGGATGGACCAATAGTGACAACCAATGAAGTCCTTGCAGTGCCTGGAATAATGTAAAGGTTAAAATATTTTAAATGCTGCGTCAAAATCAACATAAAGATAAATCAGCACATCTATGTAAAATAGAAGATACAGCCAAGGATGAACTGACTGCTACCAAATAGAAAGAATTCTGAAATAGCATTGAAAATCTATGACAGAACCTTTCTGTCTGCTTGCTAGGAAATAGAACATGCCGCATTAAAAATAATTGTTAGAACTTTGGCAAGATTTTCAGTGGTTCAAGACCCAGGCACTTTCCAGTAGATTCAATAAGTAGGATATCAGCATGAACAGGCAAGTTGGGACCAGCCATTTTAAATTTCTCCAACTGCTTTGAAAAACTCTACTTCAAAAGGAATATACTCCAATCCAATTGCCTAAATCACCAAATAATCCCTTTTAAATGGGAGCCATTATTGACAGGGATAATTCCACATTTTTAAGTCTTTTATGTGCTAAAAATGGTTCCTTGATAATTTCTCTCTTCCTATGGTACATGTAAAAAAATTCTGCAGTCAATCCCATTTTTGTCTCCATTTTTTCCTCTTCCTCTTCTTTAAAACAGCCATCTATTTTTTTAGCAGATGCAAATAGTCATCAGAGCGAAGGATCTTCAAAAGGAGAATACCATTTTAGAGTAAAAGGCTAAGGAAGAAAGTATTGTCCTTAATACTGATCAAGATACAAATTTTTCCTGAAGGCACTATATCATTTGGTAGGGATGGCATAAAACAAGATTTGAATCATTTTAAGGGCTGACTTGCAAATTAGAGTTGTTCTTTGGGGTAATTTGAAGATATTATCATACTCATAAAACTCATATGAATATTATATGATTGGGTGAGTAAAATCATTACTTTAAAGGGGTTCAACTGCAAATTACATATTTAATTGAAGAAATTTCAGAAATAAATAAATAAATAGTGAGTAGGAAGAAGGGGTCCCTTGGGATTGCCAACGTCTCTCCACAGCCACTAACACTTTTGCACCAATTCTCTATTATCCAGCCAATTATTGCATTTGGATACATATAACAACAGGGCTCAAGTACTTAAGGATCTATTTGATAACTATTTTCAAAAACAGTTTTCTATTTTTGAAAACAAAAAAGCATAGAAACATGTTTGACTATTTTTTTTTTTTTTGATAGATAAACGCACAAAGATATATTAGATAAAGGGTGCTTGAAAGGCGACCCAGAGCATACAGGGAGTATACAAGCGTCACCTAAAAACAGGAAACAAAAGGGACAAACACTCACCAGCCCTCAACAAGAACCCAACCAGTTCACAAAGTCAATCAAAGTTAAGGGGCCTACAACTATAGAAGATTTAGCCCAGGAAAAAAGAATACAAACAAAGGAATTTTTCAATCTTTGAATTGACAGGACCTCATTATCAAAAACTATCCTATTTCATTCCTTCCAAACCGTCCAAAATAAGCAAAGAGGAGCTGCCCGCCACACCTTTCTATGCTTCTTGTCTTTAAAGGAAGCATACCAACCTAAAAGAGTGTCTCTAACCATAAGCGGAAGGACCCAATTAACACCAAATAAAGAAATCACGAGATCCTACAAAACCTTCACCTTAGAACAATTTTAAAACAAGTTAAGAATTTTTTAAATTTCCTACCAGACTTTTGTTTCACAAAATATCAAAGAACAATTTTTAAAAACACTTCCCAAAGAAAGTATTAGACTCAAGACTTTCTCATCCGAGCTTTAGGAAGCTTCAGTGCTCAGATTCATCCAAATCAATAAATATTTTTAAATGAGAAAACCATGTCCAGGAAAGTTTGATAAAATTGAGTGAAGGCCACACCAAAAGGAGAAATATCGATTACCATATGCATGAACAACTCACCTCCAAATGAATCTCGAAGCAATCTTGTAAGTTTTGAATCACGAACCGGGACATGTGCACTATTCTCTGCCAGTGCATTAATGCACTTTCCCAAAGCACTTAAAGAAAGATTAATAGACTTGGCTTCCTCTAATGTATGTCCCTCACTTCCTGCCAAATAACAAACAAATGGCAAACTTTGAAGTGTAATTGAGAAGCAAAGTACTAAAAATGGAACAGCTATAATAATATAACATTTAGAATTTTTGTTTTTCTTAAAAAATGGGTTTACTGATTTTACATACTTTGATTTGTCTCTTCTGCTTATTTGAAAGAACAAAAATGGAAGTGCCCAAAAATAAAAAATAAAAAATCCCAAAGCAAAGATCTCTTCCTCAAGATGCTATAACCAATGAACTCAGTAACTCAACTTCTCTATCCTCAACAGACATTCTACTGGAAAAGAGACGCTAATTTTGTATGAACAGGCTGAAATATGATTTAAAATTATTGTTACAATTGAATACAATTCGCAAACAGAAATAAAATTTAGCAATTGAAAGAGCAAACTCTCTCATTCCCAAAGATTTAAGCTAGTGGGCTCATGAGCTCCAAACCTATTATTGCTAGAAGTGATTTTTTTGAAATTAACTATAAAAAAACTGCAAACTTGGAGCTTTTGCTCCTCCAACTTAAACAGGACATTTCAAGCGATGGATTGAGATGGCACCAGCCAACCAAAGCAGGAGGGTATCACTTTCAATTCAAAAAATATAAACATGATTTTACATATTAATGAAAGCTCAATCAGTCATCAGGGAAAAGAAATAATTCTCCTGTCCATCATAATTTATCATACACACCTGACTTATCAATACGCTCTGAACCTGCAAGATCTACCACAACTAACTTCCCTTTCCGAACAACAGGTGGCTTAAAAGTTTTAACCATGTGGGAACTGTTACAATTTTCACTTAAAAGAACTGAATCCCTTCCCTTTACAGACCTCTTAACATGTACCTGCAGCAAAAGAGAAATCTATCAATGCTCCATTAGAATAAAACAACCAATTCAAATAAGTGCTCAAGAAAGAAAAGCATGAGCATCAGCAGATAAGGATTTATTCACCATCAACATAGCATGACTACGAGATGATTCAGTATTCAATTTTGTGTTTGCAGCAAAGCGGTGAGCTTCCCCTAACCGTAGCAGTTCCACAAAACTCCGCTGGTCCCTGATTTCTACTAGGGTGGCCCCTGGTAGTGAAACATCTCCAGTTTTCGGGTCTTCCATTATAGATATGTTGTCATTAGTAGGATCAAGGAGGTCCTGAATGGTTTCCATATAAAGCTGAAGATATTTGTAAAGAACAAGAACGTCAGACAAATTATATCTGAAAAACGCCTTTATAGAATATATCAAAGATCCCTTACAAGATGAAATGAAATTGGATTAACTGAAAAGTGAAAATTCCATAAACTAGCAACAATATACTAAACAAATAACAGCAACAATAAATTAAGCATGAACTTAATATCATTTTTAAGGCTAACAACCTGCAAATAGGAGACTGAGACAGAATCAGTCTCTGGAGAAATTTCTGCTAAAATATCCTCCAATGCACGCACCATTATTCCACGCGCAGCAGTATCTTCCTCTCCAAGTCGCCCAAGTGTGTATGTTTTCCCAGTACCAGTCTGTCCATATGCCATGACTGTTCCATTGTAACCATCCAAAACGCTCTGTAGAACCAAACAACATATGAGAACCTGCTGTCTGAAGTTTAATTGCCATCGAAAGTATGTCTTAGATGGCCTCCATCAAAAATAATAACAGATCACACTAGTATAAAATTATCCAACTCAAATAAAAAGGAAAATAAGCATTTATATTTAATTTTCTTGGACATGGGAGTGAAAAAAAGGTGAAAACAGATGAAGGATTTCATGCATAAAATAATAATTATAATTATAATAAATATCCAATACAAGACATTAATAACAGAGGCAAGAAGTGGTCGATCAAAAGCAAAAGGAAAAAGGAAAACAACAATCAATTGAAATAATATCTTCTAATGATAATTTTCCTAAAGAATCAATCTATTGCATAATTTTGGTGTGGATAGGGTAGCGTAGCAAAGTGATTGAAATGCAGTGATATACAGTGAGTTTGTTCTTTCAGCACTCCTTGCTCACCCCTCACCAACAGCAGGCCCCCTTCCACACTCACACATGCACCTCTCTGCGGCCTCCTCTTTTTTGCCTCTCCTTTTCTGTAATAAATACTTTTGATTTATTTTTGAAAATCAATATCCTAAACCATAAGAGATGATATTAACTATCTGCTAATTCTTCTAGTTTTTTTTTTTTTTTTTTTTAAGTTTGATATTCATTATTTTGTTATTCTGTTGGGAGTTGAAAGTTAACAAATTTGTCTTTTATTTTTTCCTTCTTCTATAGATGGTATTCCATATCAAAGCTGATCTTTCCAAGACTGATGCCATTCTGTTTGGCTGATAAAAAAAGCTATGAGCCATGGCTTCTGGGACAATCATAGATCACAAATAGAAGAAACCAACATTATAAACTCGAAAAATTCAACTATCCATGCACCTGCTATGCCTTAAAATAACAGAACTGATGCAAATGACTACAGTATTTATGATAAAATTGACAACTTTGATGGCCATGCACCTCCACAACAGGCTTCGCAACAACTTCATATACACGTTTTTGTGATGCAAACTCTGTAAGCACTTCATCGAACTCATAGGTGTCCGTGTCCCAATTGTTCTTTCGAAGTTTTAACCTTTTAAGCTGAATGGAGCAAAAAAACAATGAAAATGACAGAGAAACCATCAGTAAAATAAAAGGATATTGTATGCATGTATAGATTCTATAAGAGGAAAAATAACATCAAGAACACCTCTGGCTGCAATTCTACACAATCAGCAAAATCAGCATCAGCCACCGACTCCTCTGCATTCCGTGGTCGCAATCTTACAGCCACTCGAACCCTCCCAGGAACTATATTTAGCATTCATAAAAGTTAAAAATACAGCATAAAAATACGAAAGCACACCATCAAAGCCTTTTAACAAAAGAAAAATGTTGGAAAAATTCTTGGTGATTTTTATTGTTACATACTAGCTTGATCCCTTTCCTTAACAAAAACATGACTTCCAACAAATAGAAATTTACAGCTCCAGACAGGGAGGACAGCCATTCATATGTGTAATGTGTTTAATCCTGAAATTTCAGAGAATGGAGGAGACATGTCTGAACCATTGATGTGTCCATGTTTCTTTTCTGAACCTAGAACTGAAATGAAATGTAACTTCGCATATCCAGCAAGGGTACTTCATTCTTATTGAAGCATTCATGCAACAAAGAAGAAAGATTAATCATAAAAAAAAAAAAAAAAAACATATATGGAAAAAAAAGACCATAAAAAAAAACATATAGGGGATGAGAAACGCATTTCTCTATTCCATTATTAGACATGCTTATTGGGTATGTATCCAATTATAGGCATGACAGAAACATTCCATGCCCATGCCATGTAATTTCCAATATAAATACTTCATCCATTTTGAAGTGGCCATGCAACACCATACTAGTCGGTAAATCTTTGTTCAAAGGATCAATTTGTTATATTGATAGGCAAACAGAAACTTAGATTGAAGAGCACCCAACAAAAAAAAGGGGGTGCAACCTTACTACACTGGGAGTACAAGGGGATCAATTTATAATATTTGAAATACCCATTAATTATGGAATTGTTATACTCCCCAGATCAAGCAGAAAATCCTTGCGACTGGCTAGGTGTCTAAAGTAAAAGGAAATATTATATTGCCAGAACATTAAATTATCAAATTGGAGTTTTTCATATCCATTATATACAACATCAATGGATGTGAGGAACTCTAGAAAGCTTACTTTTAGAAATTTGAGAAGAGCCTTAATGATATGTACACATTGCTTTTGCCACAGAAAGCATTACCATCAGAAAAACACATCTTAAAGTAATGGTAGCAGAGGCCTTGGGAATAAGGTGTAGCAGCATTAATACTTACAATCAGTAGCAATATGAGTAGTAGGAGTAGCCATAGTGGTATGGCAAGATTAACCATTCTGCTTAAGCTAGAGCTCTCCTCATGAATAAAAAGGGAGGTTTAAAGGTTTCCTTCTTTTGTAGGTAAGCATATGCTTGTTCTGGAAGGACAAAGGAGGCATCAAACTTGTTAAGCATTTATGAATCATGATCCTGTTGCTTCTTTACAATTTTTCCCAGTTTATGAGATATCATCAGTGATGGTTATTGGTCAATAGATATTAAGAAAAGAACATAGATCTCTTTGTTTCAAGTATTTATTCCATCTATTAAAATTGACTCCATGTACTGGCAAAATGGATATCGAAATAAGAAAGTGAAGAAGAGGGTCTACCTACATGATTCTTCAGCACCATCCATGAATCATGATCATGCATGACAACTGTCTTAATGCCAGACTAAGAAAACCTTCTAGATGATGGCTCTTCAGACTTTTTACTGCCAATATTACATGAGTCCACCATTGTTAAGCTTACTGTTATTACCAGAATACTGCACCTCTTCACGTTTTTATTAAGTTCTTTTTATTGAATCACAATCCACACCCATAAAATGACTTGGAATTTATTTCAGGAAAGGCTAACTCTCCATAAAGGAATCAGTTATTCTGCACTACCAAAATGGATACAAGTCATCACACCAATAGAATGGCATTATTTATGGGAAAATTTCTTCCGATTCCTAATATCATGCACAATAGAGAGGTCCTACCGTGAAGAATGGTCTACCTTTTTGCTCTATTTCTACCTTTTGAAATAAGTTTTATTACAAGTATCAATAATTCACTTTATAATAGAAATCCCAAATGATCCTATGTAACCTCCAATTCTTGGTGACATTTTTATCAAACAAAATAAATAAAACACAAGTTAGCAATTCAGCAAATGCTCCCTACTCCACTCCACAAAGTATCGATCTTGTCCACTTGGGCTTCCCTATATGAATTATTTTGCGCCATTTATCAGATGACTTGATTTTAAAGGTGCCCATCACCTAATCAAATCCTTCACATAGCCCCTAGTTTCCAAAAATAGCTTTCCCATTACAAACATAACAAGCACCAATTTAACGTTTTTGTTCCAATCCAACCAAATTTAGAACACCAACTCCCACTCCTCCACACCCACAACCCAATACCAACCACAACAAACCCACTTCAAAAGATAGAGAGAACTGACCTCCGGCATCGTCCTTTGCTCCACCGACAGAGCCGGTGCTGTTGCGGCGGAGCCCAGAAGAAGCGGGCGACGCTGGGGAAGGCTTGGACTTGAGAGAGGAAGACTTGGTGGCCGAACTGAGGGAGACCAGCCTATCCACCTTCATATTGCCCTTGTGAGTTCCATTTCTGTAACCACCCGAAGCCGCCATTTTCACATCCCAAGCCTCAAAGGGTCACAGCCATTGAACTCCTGGAGTGAAATTTTCCGAGCAAATTTGAAAGAAAGAGCGAGAAAGTTTTGAAAGAAAGTGGAGTGAATCGTGTGAGATGCGAGTCAGAAAATTCCGCGTTTTGGAGAGAGAGAGAGAGAGAGAGATGGCCTGGTCATAGCCCGGCGGGTCCCGAGTTCCTCACTTTCTTCTTAATTTTTCAGTCTCAATTACAAAACTACCCTTTACAGTTTGAGATATTTTCAAAAACCAGCCTCGTGATCCTTTTAAATTTCACTCACCGACCGTATCCACGTTGTGTAACTCCCATAGTCCCATGGAAATGCGAATAGGCAAAATGACGAAACCACCCCTGGCGACGAGTCAGCCATGCGCCATTTTTTGACGAAACCACCCCAATCAAATTATTAAAATTTTAATTAAACTAAAAAAAAAAAAGCCTTCTAATTTTTAAAAAATCCATGCAAACGGGCCCTTAAAACAGAGGGGAAGCGCTGTGGAAATGGAAAATAAAGACAAATTAATAGAGAATGAAAAGAGAAAGATATTTGCTTAGAATTGTAGCCTTGTGGTTGGCATGGGGAAATAAAAGGAAAGCCGTCACTCTCCTCCTCAACTCTCCCACACTCGAAAAGGAGACAGCGAAGAGACAAGACACCATGCCTGCAATTGAGACTTTCCACACTTCTTCTTTACTACTCCATTACCATTACTCAATGCCTCTTTTCTTATAAATAACACTCAGCGTTTGACGTGATATGTGCCATCCCACCCCTCTATCATGTGGCTGAACAGTCCACTGTTGCAGTCAACTTGCGTCACCTTTGAATCCTCAGCATTATCTTTACTCACTTTATACGACACCCCACATGTAAAACTTAAATTTTCCTTCTCATGTACTACGTTATATCATATGTATGAAAATTGGTTTCCTGTCATCGCTATCTTATATCGTATGATAGATCTTGCACGCCATTTGTGGGTGAAGCTAAGAAGGATGAGGAATTTTGGTTGCTGCCTAAAAAATGGAAAAAAAAAAAAAAAAAGGAGGGTTGCCCAGAAAACACAACGTAAGTAGAAAGCCCTCTATGGTCTTTTAGTCTCAACATAAGAAAAACAAAAACAGAAAAAAACAAAACAAAAACTATCTGGGTGTCTAGTTATTGTTGGGTGCATTTACAAAATTGACAACACTCCACTCACTCTTTTGTATGTTGTGCGGATTGTGGGGGGAGAATCCTCACAGGGCATTTGGGTAAATCATGAAAGATAACAAGGGCTATTATTGCATATTGAAAATGACAAATAAGTTTGAAAATCTTCCCAAAAAAAAGAAAAGAAAAGAAAAGTTATAAAGGAGTGGGTTAGCTTTAGCACTTAAAAGGCTAAAGTGTATATCCTTGGAATCTGCCATATATTAATTTTCCTATGGGCGCGAAAAGGTGGTTACTAACATTTGAAATTATAACGTATTTTTGAATTTTGAGTGCAAAACTCCTAATTAGAAAATCATCCCATTTTGAAAGGTCATTTTATGCCATGTCCCACTGAAATTGACCCAATTGTTAGTCAGATAAGGCAACCGAGGGAAAAGAGAAAGTTTAATTTTGCTAAAGGTAAAGGCATGGGTGCACCCACAAGAAGGTACAAATGATCTGTATTTTTGGCAATACATTATTAAGTCTTTTCTATTAATAATTGGATGGTTGAGATCAATTTTTCTTATAAATAGAAAATTATAATCACGTGATGGGACATGGGGGTGGCAACCCCATTAGAACCATTTGCGTACACTGAATTATCAAGACATGAGAGGGTGAGCCCTAAGTCACATTTGAGAAGACAGTGACATGCAGATTTTGAGAGGGTGGAGGTTGCATCATAGACCCACCTACCAAAATTAATGTGGTTGCAATGAAGCAGATCGATTTTAACCCATGAACTCTCTACCTTTCTAGTTGTTAACATGTCCTTGATCAGGCCCCCCCACCCCTATTGAACGATTTTACTTAACCTTAAGGAAGAAATATTGGATTAGAACAATCTTGTCGGAGAATCTAAAAAGTTGCTAATGTATATGATTATCACAAATCAATTATGTAGTTTCAAAATTACAACTTTAGCATTTTCTTTCTTAATACATTTGCTTTTGTTGGGCATGCAATCATGCTACTTTATGGAAAAACGATAACTGAAAAATCACTTCGGGATAGGTATATAAAAATTAGAGATTATCATATTTTATTATAAGTTTTGGGGTGAATCAAAGCTCCGAAATGGGGGGTGGTCTTATGGTAGATGGGATAAACCTTGTACATTTAGATAGTCAAGTCCTAGATCGAATAAGAATGAGCGTGATGGAATAAAATCCACTAAAGATTGTGAAAACCGTGAAGGAATCTTTCAATTGCCATGCCACATCCAAAATGCAGTCACATAGGTGGACCTAATTCATGATCACTGTTGGGTGGTTCAAGAAGACAGCCAGGGGGGGGGCAGATAAGGGGCAATGTGAGTTCTTATATCATGAGTTTCATTGCACATTGCATAAAGTGAACCATTCATCATCTTTTTTTTAGAGTCCAAAAGGCATGTAGCCTTACAGAAAGTAGAGAAAGTGGCAAATTGGTTTGACAAGGATTTCCATCACCACTCCTGATTCATTACCTTTAGAGCTCATCCTCTCGAGCTTTGCAATTAACAGAGAGGACATGGTCTGATCCACCATGTCAGGCCTTATGGGTACCCTTTATTTTTCTTCTTGCCTTTTACTTTGTCCTGATTAAGACTCTTCATCTAAAGTTTCAAACCCTGTGGTCCTCAACATGGGTTCTCAAAGTCTTAGAGTACTTGTCATATAGCTCCCTTCTCTCCTTCTCTCCTGTTTATTCACATGAAGTGTAAGCAAGAAAATCAATGTCTTATACCTCACACCCAAGCCAAGATTCATAATGAATCCCACAGGACACTGCAGTGAAGATATTTATTAATGTTTTTCCCCTGTCATTGATCCACATGATATGTTGCAGAGAGTTTCCATCTTTGCTCATTTTCATTGATTCAATGAGTGGATTTTTGGGACAGGAGGATCAGGGCTGATAAGAGTTTTCTCATTGTTTTATATTCAAAGTATGGAAAGTATATTAGCAGCCATATTGGGGCCAAGCATACCTTCGATACAGTAACTAAAAGGGGAAGGCGACCATGAGTCTTTGACAAGATTGTTCATTCCATTTTTTGACTTGTTACAAGGATGAAGTACATAAATGGACTGTTGCATAGACTCACTGCCATTTTTTGATGCCTTCTTGGCCCTGAGTTTGAATTTCTAATGCTCATCCAACAAAATGAATGCAGGTAGCACCAGAGATATACTAAATTTAGCAGGGTGGTCTCGCGTTTGAAGACCCAGTGAAGCCCAGGCCCAGAAGAAAGGGTAGGCTGAAAATGCAAATAATTGCCCTTTCTGTATGCCTTTTTTCCATGTCTCTCCAATCATTAAACCTTAAGGCTCAAGCCTAAAACAACTCTTTCAAGTAAAGTCGTCACCTTTTGTGGTGGGATTGTTCTTAAACCATCTTCTCACAGTCATTTCAATTCCACGCCAACCCTGGAGTGAAAAATTTTGACTTATTTGATTGATATGGGTTCATTCAAGTCCTGTTTGAGTCCCAGTCATTTTCGAATAAAAGAAGTTAGATGGTGTTTGGCATTGAATTAGTAAAGTTTCAAATATAAACGACAGACTACTTTTGGAGCAAACCAAGAATAAGGCGATGTTGTTTAGAGAAGGTTACCTTTTAAAGGGGAGAAGGGTGAAAAAGAAAAGGCACCTTTGGTCGAACTAGAAGAACACAACCCCCAATGTTCAAAATTTAATAGAGATGGAAAGGTATCTTCTGGGCAAGGTTCCAATTTGAAAGTGGGGGGGCGTTGTTAAATGAAGATTGAAGAAAGCCAGCCAATTCCCAACTACCAAACCCCATAGCCTCATTTCTCAGCATTTCTATAATGTGAAAAGAGAGAATAGTTAAATGAAATAGCTCATCATCAACCATTCCTTTTTTCCTTTTCTTTATTATCTCTTTCCAAAGTCCATGTGAAGACTAGTTTGGTAAGAGATGGATGTCGCATCTCTTCTTTATTACGGGTGTATCTTAATTAAACAAGACACCCAATTGAAGGGGGGGAATAAAGAAATGACGTGCCTGAAACACGTGGATTTACCTTGAAACTGGACATCAGATCCTCCAGTCAATTTATGGATAACGGAGACAATAATCATCAGCACAATTGGCAAAAATTTTAATATTAAATTACAAGTTGGAAAATGTCAGTTGAAACTTAAGTGGTGAATTTAAACTAACTATAAAATATAATTAAAAAACATTATATTTTAAATTTGTATATAACCTTTTTAATTATTATATTATTTTAATATAATATCAATTTTATTCATATAAAGCCCATTACACCATTTAAGTTTTTTTTTAAAAATAAAAATAAAAATAAAAATCAACAAGACTTATTTATAAAAAGTTTCATATTAATTTTATCTCTATAAAATTCAAATAAAATAATTGATTGAATCAAGGTTTGGGGGTGAAGAACAAATTGCCGGAATTAAAATCAAAGATTTAGGGTTTAAGGTTATGGGCAGCCAAATATCCCTACCCCACTATAAAATAACGATTACATGACAATTGTTCTTAATGAAAATCGCTTAAGAAGAATGACAAAATCCCTGAATGAGCTTCAACAGCCACAACCCAGAATCTCTTGCCACTCATCTGCTTAGGCTGCTTCGATCTAGCCCTGATATAAAAGAAACTCTACCAGTAAATCAAGAACGGAACAAAGTAAGCCACCATGGGCTACTGCTCTTATTAAATACATATATTCTTAAAACAAGATCTTGTAAGTTGAATCATATTAAAATTTGTAACTTTATTTATTTGTTATTTTTTATTTTTAAGAAAGAATGTTTCAGAAGCCATAGTCTAAGAAAAAGGATGCAGATTGCAGATACTCATTAACCCTAAATACCAAGCTAGGTTGTAGTATGGGGACTATGGATATTAGAATAGATGTGATAAAGTAGTTTAGCAGCAGAGCAGAAAAGAAAAGAGGGAAGAAAAAGTTTAAGAAGAAAAAAGAATAAAGAAAAAGGGGCAAACTACAACTGATAACAATTCAATTATCCACTTTATTATGGAAGCCAACCCCCTCCCCCCAACCACCACGTATTATCCATCCCTTTCACCCACAAACCACCATTAAGCAAGAACAGCACCATAACCACCTGCTTTTCCCACAAAGCCCTAACCAAATAAAGAAACCCTAAAGAAGAAGAAGATGATGATTATAAAGAAAATACCAATCCACATGGTTTCACAGCCTGTCCAGTTTATCAGCCTTAACCACCGGATTAGCCTTGGCAATGGCGTCACGCCCTGAGGCCTTGAAATCGAATGTGCACTCGTGCTTCTCTGGGTAACGATGAGCCCCGCAAAAGGTACTCCCGCACTTGCATCTGAACCCCGTCAACCCCACCTTCTTGTTGCAGCTCATGCACCTGTTAGGCACCTTTGGCTCAGATTTATCGCCACCGCCAACACCTACATTACCGAACGTAAAAGAACATGAAGAGGAGGAGGAAGAACCGCCCGCTGTATCCAAAAAGGAAAACGACGGTGTCCAATTCTCCTGCAACAGTTTCGGGTTGAAAGACATATTCATGGCCGCTTTAGCAGAGGCCTGTTGCTCTTCTTTAATGCGCAAGTCCCTGTAGCACTTCGAGCAAAGGTTCATCGTGGCTGCGGCACCGAAGAAACCACACCCGTTGGCGCAGAGTATGGGCTCAGATGGTTGAAAGCTTGTTTCATCGTTTGTTTTGTTCTCAGAACCCATCTTTCTCTCTCAGTCTGGTTCCTTCAAAACCAAAAACAAAGAAGACTAAGGGTTAGGGTTTTGAAATTTTCCTGGATGCGGTTGCATTTTCCCTCGCTGGCCTAGTAGATTTTCTCGGGATAAATCTTAATATTACGTTTTACGCAAAAGATTATTAGAACCCGATAGTTATAGTTTTTTGGTGGCGTGTTTGGTCAAAGGTTTAATAACTTGACTCCAAAAAATCGAATTTAACTCTTACTTGTAAAGCAATCCTCCTGAAAGACGCAATTATCATTCCCAAATCCCACTATGATTCTATTGAGCAAAGGACAACATCGTCTTTTCACAAACACAAAACCCGACTGATAGGTAACAGAAGGCCCGAAACCCGAATTCGAGTCAATTCGAGAAGAATCCACACATCCCTTCCAGTACCCTAACACCGGACCGGCGATCCTGTGAGGATCAACGGCGCCGATGAATCCAATTCGAAATTCAAACGAGAAAAAACAAGAAAAGAAAAAAACTAAAAAAGACGAAGATCTGATCTTCTATCGAGTTAAAACTTTCCCTCATCATCAAGCCCCCTAAGCCACAAGAAATTCCAACAAGATTCTTCTACCCTTGTTTGATGAATCGTAAAATCAGAGAAAAGAACAGGAATCAACAATCAAAAATTAGGGTTCCATACCTTTTCTCTTTCACCGATTATCGAAAATCCCCCGAAACTCTCCCTATCTCAATCGATCGATTGATCGAATTACAGAATATTGCGATTTGACGAACAAAAAACAGAGATGACGAAAGGCCGAGAACGAGAAGCAGAAAAGCAGGAAAGCGGAAAGAAAATAAGAAAAACCCTAATTTAGCCTATAAAGAGAGATCATATCAGACGAATTCAGAAGGTAGCTCCACCGCAACGCACCTCTGTTTATGTTGTTTCCACGGCACCCCTGGTTTTGTGAAGGCTTCCATTGGGTGCACGGTATTATTATAAAACTCGTAATCCTAGCTGTCCGATCTTACCTTATATTTCAGTGACGCCATTTTTTTATGATCGGACGGTGGATATCGATTGCCTTATGTCGTTGTGGTGGGTGGATTATATTGTGGCGAAATTGTAAAATATTGAAAAGTGGCTTTCAGAAAAGGTCTGCCTTCGCCTCACGCTTGAGTAACACGCTTGTTACCGAGGAACGGCGAACCCGGTTCGGTATAAAAGGGTGGACCGGTTGGACGGTTGACCCGGCTAGTGGTGGGATTAGTTCACCCAGGAGCCCACCATCCAAATCCCAGCTGGCAGCAACGTCGTTGCAGTTGGATGGTTTGCTTGCATGCGCCGCCCCCCCCCCCACCCCCCAAATCCCCACGCGCGCTCTTAACACGCTCCACCGGTAGTAAAAACGGTGCCGTTTTCGTACAATCTTAAATATTTACATTTGCTCACGCCTAACGCATTTATGTGTCCTATGAATCAATGTCATGCAATATTTTATCCATTATTCTTAATAAGTAACGTTATCAAATAAGATGGAAAATGTTCTTTATTAAGCACTAAATTATGATATAATCTATGACATCATCCCATGTGAGATTTTGGTAATGATTTAATTTCCTTATTGATAATAGAATTGATTAATATGGCAATAGGGCAGGTTTGAGACTGATCGTCCCATCCCAATCCCATCCCATTTATTCAAAATAATTCTCACCCCCATCCCATTTAAAAAATTAAACGGGGTCGATGGGATGGGGGTATGATAAATTCTCATACCCACCCCGCTATGCCTTTTTTAACTTTTTTTTTTTAATTTTTTTAAATTATTTTTAAATTTTGTAATTACATTAAGAGGGTGTTTGATACGTAGGAATAGAAAATAAAAATGAATATTTTGTTTCCATTCCTATTTTTTAGTGAATAGAAATGAATTTGATGATTTCATTTATAATATTTGGATGAACTTAGAAATGCAATATTGGAATGATTATTTGTTTCCATTTGAATGTTTGATAATAATAGGAATTGAAATAAAAAATAAATAAATTTACAATAATATCCTTACATATAATTTAAAATAAATTTTTATTTTTAATTTTATTTAAAAATAAATAAATTTTGAGAGTTTTTTTGTTATTAAATAATAAGACTAAAAAAATATATATACTCAATAAATAAAAAATTAACCATGAAAAATCATATAATCCTAATGTACAAATATTCAATTATTATTTTTATTAAAAATTTGAATAATTTGTCATGCTTAAGTAGTTATAAAATTATATTTTACTAATATATATATTAATATTTAAATTCTTAAAGCTAGCAAATATTTTTTTTATTTATAAAAGAGGAAATAAAAGAATTCAAATTTCATTCTAATTTTCAACAAGTATTATATCTTATAAAATCCATAACCTTAAAAAAATTTAAATATTCGTTTTTTTTTTATTTTTTATTTTATCAAAATTTCAACAATCAAAATAAACATTCAAAACCCTAAAAATTAGAAATTGAATTTTTTTTTTCTAAATGTCGTGGAAGGTTTGATTCATTCAGTTTAGGAGAATCATTTGTTGCAAAGAAGTGGACGATGAATGAGTCTCTAACTTTGTGAAAAAAATAAGAAGTTTGTGAAGAATATAAGAAGTGAATGATGAATCAATCTCTACCTTTGCAAATAAGATAAGCATCAGCTTGAAAAATGATATAAGAAGGTAAAATACTAAATTTAGGTTATTTTATATTATCAAATGGGTTTAATGAATCAGAATACCACCTACTTTTGGTGAATTCAAATCCGACTTATAAGTTGGATTTGATTTCTGTCTGAATAATTTTTTATTTCATTTATACTTTTTTAATATTTATCCAAATATAGGAATAAGGAAGAAAAAGAATGAAATGTCTATTCCCGTGTACCAAACACCCCATAAAATAAATATATTTTATAAATAATTAAATTATTATATTTTTTATAATTTATTTTATTATTATTTTTATATTAAAAATAGTAAAATAAAAAATAAATTAAATTAATTAATTTTATATATAATCAAGATGAGATGGGATGGGATAAGGCAATACCCGAACCCACCTTGAGTTTTAAAAAAAATTTATAAATCTATTTATTAAAATTGAAACTCGTCGTATTAGAGACTCGATCCATTGTCATTCCTAACCATGATGATGACATCGAACGACATTATGATAACATTGAGTCATCACGATGACCGATGATAACGATCGAGTAACGCGTGAAGCGCAAACGATGCTGAAGCGTGGAAATTAACAGTCAAGTGTAAAAAAAAAAAAGAAAAAAAAGTTTAGAAGGATTATGAGGCCGGCATACAAGATTTGGGACCCACGATGGGGTGAGAGGGTTGATAAATATGGAAGGTTCGAGCCGCCTGGTTAGTTGAAGGGGAGCGACTGATGGGGTGAAGAAATGATGGAAAGGTGGCAGCCCAGTTGTGGTAGGGGTGTGACCGCTCTCTGAAAGCCCCTAGGATGCGAAGGCTCTTTTCCAAATTTGCAGACTTTTGGCTCACATGTCAGGAGTTGATCCCATCCGGCGGCAGTAGAATCCTAAGTTGGCCTTGTATCAGTTTTTGTTTGTAAAGCGTGGTTTAAGGATTTTCCCAAGATTCCCTTGGGAGATTCAACCACGGGCCAAGGCTTGAGGCTAAAGTTTTGTTTAGGCCCATTTACGTCAAAAGGTTTGCTTTCCGCGAGGCCCATCTGTCCCCAACTGCGACTTTACGTAGTTTCAGCATGGGAAAAATATTTCGTCAAGCCCACGTTTCCAGTTCCATTAATTGGGCCGGGCCCAAATCTGATATGAATGTTGTCCTAAGGTTCACAAAAGGAAACCAGCCTGAGCATGGTTTGGGCCCTGGCTTTCAAATGCACAAAGCGATTGGTCTCCCTGACCTTGAGCTATGGGGTCTGCGAAGATCTCCAATTAACAGATTTTATGCATATCACGAGTCTTTGCTTGATTCGAGAAAGAAGAAAAAGGAAGTTCATACATATTTTTAAGGAAAAGCTTTTTGGTTGAGGAAAAAACTTTCCATTTAATATGGTACACATAAAGTGGAAAGGAATTTTATATTTGTATAATTTTTAAAAATATTTATAAAAAATAATAATTATAAAAATAATTTGGGATTTCTAATAATTAAAAATATCTTCTCTCGAAAAAATATCTCAATTTTTTAATTATATATTTTTTTTGTAAAAAATATGATATAAAACATTTCTTGTAAAATAAGAAAAATTATTAAGAATATCTTTATAAATATTTTAATTCATGAGAAGAAAAAATTATAAGATGAATCAATAGGGCAAGCGGCTCATGGTTCAAGGTTAAATCCGGTATTTAAATTAAAGTTGTTTCTTTGATCATTTACTAACATAGATTTGAAAATAATTTTCCAGCAATCATATTTTAAAAATTAACAAATAAAATTTTGTTTAGAAGTTAAAAAAAGAAGAAGTTATAGATTAAAATAAATATAGTTAAATTTTTATATTTTGTTCTTGGGATGGTTCAATAATAATTTTTGACATTAATATATCAAATTAAACACCAAAAATATTTAAAATATTGTGAAATTTTTTTAGATTTTATTAAAAATTTATAAACAAAAAATCAAAGAACTTTTTTTTTTTTTTAAAAAAAAAAAGCAAGAAATTTCATGAGAAATTTTTTAATAATTTTAGTAATTTGTTTCTATAAAAATTTTTTAAAAAATTAATAACTTTAATATAGATAATGTTAGAAAAATTAGGCTAATCCAACCTATGATAATCACCATAGAGAGGGGTGAATAAGATGATGGTCTCTTTTTATAAATTTAAATTATATGAATGCAAGAGATAATTATATACAAATATATAAATAATAAAATAATATAAAAATAATTGTACATAAATTAAGAGAATAGGAAAGAGAGAATGCAAATACAAAATTTTTATAGTCGTTTAGCGTAACTCGACCTACATTCACTCTCTTCTAACTTCAATTCCAAGTTTGAGGTTTTGCTATTTTAAGACTTTCAAACTAAGCCTTCAAGTAATATACCAATCCACCATTTTTTACTTTTTGCTCTAAACATTCTTTACAATTCTCAAGAGATACCCTACTCTTAAACAATCTCTCAAGTGATACCCCACATTTGAGAATCGCTAAGTAATACCTCACACTTAGATTCTTCCTCTCAAAGATATATAAATAATTTTACAAAATCATAATACAAAACTTTAGGTTCAAATGATACAAAAAAATTTAGGATTGAATGGTGTGCTAAAGATATGCAAGTTTTAGAATAATGGTGCACTCAGAAACACTCTCCCAATGCTTAAATATATTTAAGAAAGATTTAAAAAGGTTAAACTCATAAAATAATGAAGATTTGAGTTTTTTATAAAGGAAAAAAACCAAATTAGTCGTTTAGGGTTCGACTGGTCGAGTTAGGGGTCGACCAGTTGACTAGTTGTTAGCATTTGATACTTAACAGGTGACCGTTGGACCTCGACTGCCCCTTGACCGGACCTCAATTGATTGAGGTGGAAGTCAACAGGTTGAAAAATCGTTCTAGAAAAAAGAGAAGGTTTTTTACAATCCTTGACCGGTTGAATTAATGGTCGATTGGTTCCACTAACGGTCGATCGGTTAAGTCGTTTTTTGTTCAACAATCAACTTTTTCAACTTAAAACCTTTTAAACAAGTTTGAAAAACATTTGACACAAGGTTTTAGTTGAAAATATGAAATCATCTAATTTTAAAATATTTAAAACAAAATAACTCTTGAATGATTTTAGTGCATAAGTAAATAATGTAATGCATGGAAATCCTGACATACCAACAATCTTACAAAGAGATTTTATGAAGCTTAGATTTTAAAAAAACACTTCTCTTTGAGGTCTTCTTCTTTTTAATGATTTTTCATTGTCTTATTTGTCTTTATGATTGCCACTTTGGAAATCATGTTGCGTAAATACACTTGAAATAAAATCATTAGTTTTAAATCTTATTTTGTTATCATCAAAACCGAGATTAACCAAACCTTGGTTTCACAGATAATTATGGAAATACAAACTGTATGTGAATCATTATAGAAAATTTTATCCATAAGAAACCGTCTTCAAGAACGATATAACGATATACTTCATTCTTGGAAAGTATTAAGGAAATAAAAAAAAATATTAAAGAAAAATAATTTTCTCATATTTGATTTCATCATAATTTTTTTAAAGAAAATTAAATATAATTAAAATTAATTAAAAATTTATACATTTTAAAATCATTTAATCTTTATATAATAAAGAAAATTAAGTAAAATGAATTTGAAGAAATATATAAAAATAATTTATTGATTTTGATTTTTTTTTTCTTTTTTTTTTCCTTCCACTTTTCCTCTTTATTTTATTTCCCCACATTTTCCCTCAAATTGTTCTAGAATCAAACGTAGCCTAATATATTAATAGTTAAAATAAAAACAATTTTTTATACATTTAAAAAAAATAGGTATTGGAGGTGTAATTTGGAAGATATTTGATATATTTAATATTTGTTATTATTTAATAATTTAAGTTGAATTTTAAGTGAAATTATTTGACTTGAAACTTTTTAAATGGTTTTTATTTTTTAACAATAAAATTATTCTGTAAAATTAATTTAATTTTTTAAATTATTAAATTAATATATTTAACTAATATTTATATTTATTAACGCTAAGAAATAAATTTATACATTAAATATTCATATTAAAAAAAAAATAATAGTCACATAAAATAACTATGAAATATTTATGATAAAATATGAGTGGTAAATGCAAAGTATTGATGTACAATAGATTCTCATTAGATGTAGGCAAATATGATAAAAGAGATTTAATATTTAAATAAGTTAATTATTTTAACTTAATCTATAAAATTATTTTTAATTTTAAATTATAATATTAAATTACTTTAACTAAACAAAGCGAAATATAAATCTATGCTAAGTCCATGAGCAACCGTTGTTGGGACCTGATGGTCATTTTACTATTTAGCTTCTTACTACAACGTTAACATTCTAACCAATCACTATGGTCTAATTGAAATTGATAAACTATGAACGTATCGGACTATAATATGAAAATAAAATCCAAAACTTGTTAAACGACTTGTAAATTGTAGTCGGGCCCCTCTACCATAATCACCTGTTCAAGAAATTAAAAGATCATCGAACAGATTAACTTACCACCTAAACTCTTTTTGGATCCTTGGCCCATCTATATGTGATGACTCACCAAAAAGACACACAAGTCCTTATGATCAAACACATCCCTTTATAATGATAGAAAAAGATTTCAAAGATCATTTTCTTTCGATGAAATGATTAAACTCAAATTTTCGTGACAATACAATATACATTCAATCGTACTTCTATTAACATACACAAGCAAATTAAAGAGTATAATGTGGGAATCGATTAATCCTGTTAGAATTAAAAGCACTTACTATTTCGAATATTAGTCGAAGTTAACACTTTATGATAACCATTTGATGCAGCTATTTAGTGATAAGACTCCTATCTAACATAACAATTGGTAGTGCATAAGTCTTGAACTCAACCACTCTTATGATTGAGTCAAGTCCACCTCAATCCATGAAGATTGAAACTAATTTTTTAGTTTAGAAGGAAAACCATGGACTGCTATGTATGCAAAATGGTCATTTACAGTCAAGTCCTTTATTAAGACAAAAGTTTATAAAAAATATTTTGATAATAAAATAAAATGTCCACAGGCTTTCAACAGGTACAATCCGAACAAAAACACCATACATCCCATAATTTACGAGTTGAAAAATCTGAAATGGTTGATTGCATTACATTACAAATATGAAAAATGGGATGGTGATATAGCAGCGAAGATGATGATAATGGGAGGATAGGTGATGATACTAATGATGAGAGTGTGTACCAAAAAACTTCAAGTGCAATCAATTGCACTGCACCCAATTGGATGGATACGTAAATGGGATGGTGATGTGGGGAGTGGACCCATTCCTGGGATTAATGCATATAGTCGTCATGATTGGTGCATGTGAAGCTACGTCTAAATGGTGTACAATTCCGAGACCACCCCCCCCACCCCCATTAATCTCTCAACACTCGAAGGTGGGAGAAGACGATCAGCAGAAAAAAGACTCATTTCAACGTTGACTACCATCCCCAGTACCTGCTCCCTTCTCTCATTCACTCACATATATTCATATTTGGAAAATTGGATTGGAGTAGTAGCAGTAGTAAAAGGAGGAATAATAAGGGAAGCTTGTGAGTGGCTCGAGTGGCTTGAGTGGCTCTCCTCCTCTTTCATATTAATGCCGCTACATTTCTCATCTATTCAAAATAGGCATGATTATTGTTAGAATTTTACGGCACACATGTTCACAGTGCTACATACGTATACTTTAACAAGTGGGTACACTCTCACATGCCTCACAAATTTGTTTGTGTTCCAGATTTTTCAACTTGTCTCTAAGCTCCATTAGGCTTCTATGAATCATTGTGTCTACATTTTATTATTTGTTTTTTTGAATATATAAGCATTTTCACATAATTAATATACGAGTTAGTCATTAACTTATTATGAATATTGTTTCTTAAGTCTTAAAATCACATAAATGGCATAATTATGATTTGATATATACCATGGCATCACCAGAGAGAATAATGTTTTTAATATGTTTTTCAACTGAATCAATCACAGACACAGTTGGATTTTGGTTTGTAGTGAACTGTGTCTCTCTTTTTTTTTTTCTTTTTTTTTTTTTGAATATTTATTTTTTTAAGCACCTAGTGTTAATTTTTCTAGACCCCTATGATGGTGACTCTGGAATGAATTTTCACTGTGATCATTGACCATCAAAGAGTGGACGATCATGGGGTTCAATACTTCAATTCATAGATTGGGAGTAGGTAGGAGAGATGACAAGAGAGATAGGAGCAAGACCCTCTTGACTACCGTAGAGTTTGTGATTATGGGTTTAATTAATTAGGGAGGTTGGTAGGAGAAGACTGATCAAGAGACTGATGTAGGGAAACAGTCGTTGAGAAGACTGAAAAATACATAGCTTTAGGTAACTAATCACATGCATCAACCAAATTTTCATTTTTTTTTTTCTTTAACTTTGACAATAATCCGTAACATATGATATATAAATATGGAAAGGATATACTCGAATTGAGAAATACGACAAGGTGGTCTGTTTCATATGTAAGAGTTGTAAAGGAAAAAGGAAAACTTATGACATAAAGTAGGACACACACACACATCATGGATGAACTTGTCTACACATGCATCCAGGCATATTACACACACATACATATCTGGTCATTGAGACCATCATCTGCCATCGAATGCAGAGAGAATTAAAGAAGATGAGCCGGGGTTTACAGGCCCTCAATACAACATTTGACTCTTAGATATTTGTGTTCAAACCAAGTATAATGAGAAATGGATGAAAAAGTGGAGAGCAAGAGAGGCATGATAGTATGAAGATGCCAGCCCCCCCATTTCAAATGGACCACACAGCTAAAAGCTCAGAGAGATGGGCAACTTACAACAGTCATATGGGGTCCCCGGAGCCTCTATGATGTCATGAAGCTCAGTTGTTCATTAAGCCCTTCCATGTACTGCCATCCCCACGCGCCATCACTCACCTTCATCCTGCAAATTAAACGCCCTTTAATCTGTAGTTAACAACAAAGTGCCTGAAAATTCAAATTAATTAACTATTTGATATCCAATGATGGCTTTTCAGGGCCTTATCTTGCAGATGAAAGTTTTTCAATTCAATTCTCAATGGTCCAAAGTATATAATAATACTATTATATCCGTGACTTGTGTCAAAATATGGATGACAGCAATGTGATGAGAGAGCACAGGATGAAGTAATGAGCATCTCATGTATATGCCTAATGTGCTGACTAATTCCTCCTCATGACTCAAATGTTATAGAGCAGCGCGTGGTGCGGTTTGAAGGTTCAAATAGCAAGCAAAGAAGGGAAGTCATATAGTGGCGGCTGTTATTCGACAATGGCCAAAATAACCCCACTACACCTAAGGTAACTGGTCTCATATATTGCTTGCTGAAACACTAAATCTTGTTCCCCCACAGAAGCCTCCCCCCACTTTTTGTTGAATGAAAGCAAGAGAGGAAGCACAATAAGAAGATAGAGATAAATAGACCCATGACTTCCATCTTCTAAGGCTTTTAACTCATCCACCAACATGAGGGCGCTGCCCCCCTTTGTAATCATGAGTCCACCTGCCATCATTACCATGGAAAAAACTAGTCTCTACCTCTCTCTAAATTGCATGTATACCCACCAGTATATGTACGCTAGATCACTTATTAATAAGAGATAGCAGAGATAGCAATCCACTACTCTCGTCTCTCAACTTCCAGTCATTCATTTCAAGAACTCACTTCCTATTTCCTCCTCCTACTCTTTAACTATTCTTCATCTTTCAAAGGAAACCATAGAAGAATGTGTATGGGCACTGCAGAGTGGATCCCATCTCGACCTCGAACCAAGAGATCTAAGGTTCAAGTTCACAGGCTTACCAGGTACATATATATGTGTAGCTTGTGTTTTTGTTTTGGTGTCTCCATGCAGTTGTGATTAGTTCTAATGCATGGAACTCATGTCAGCAGGAGGAGAAGAAATGAAGAGCAGGTTGAGAAGGATATGGAACTGAAGAACTTGAAGCTGTATTTGGAGAATAGGAATATCATGGAAGAGAATGAGAAACTGAGGAAGAAGGCTACCCTTCTCCACCAAGAGAATCTAGCTTTGATGTCTGAGTTTCAGACCAAATTCCCTCATTTCAACCGCTTGTCCACCACCCTCTTTCTTGTTCTTCACAAACAGTGACATAAAAGAGAAGAAAACCAACCCTCCCTTTAAATCTCTCTCCCTAGGATCATATGTTACTCTTTATCTTTCATGATAAATGATAAAGTTTTCATCTTATAATTAACTATATTTTCATTAGTCCTTGTATCCCTAGCTAGAGTTCTTGATTTCAGACGGTTGAAATGAAGTTTGTTTTAATTCTATCAGTGGGTTCACTGCATTTAATTCATCAGTGATGACACAACTAACAAGTGGGTGGCCTCCACCTATCCATTTATAGGATATTAAAGAGGAATATGTACACATATTATAGTATAATACAATCTTGAGGATAAATATCAGATTAAGTACACAACATTGACTTTAAGATAAGAGTGTTTGAAGGGCAATTAATTTAGTAGGAGAGTACTGTTGATAGTCTTTTAGCGGTGACATACATACGTGCAGATTGATACATCTAGAAAAACATGTATTTCTAGATAACTCAGAAAAGAAATGACATAGGCAAAACATGAGGGTATTGATTTTGACATATGCGTATATGTAAAGCTTGGTGTGGAAAGAATATGCCAGAATTTAAGTTGTTTAATGATTGAAATGTTGGTTAAATCTATTCTTAGGTACTTAATCTTCTTCTTTCATACCATTTAGATGGTCACTGATTCCAGCCACGTGATCATGAATCCAGATCACTCTAGAGACAGGAGATGAAGAGAGATGTTATATTTGATCACGAATCCAAATCACGTGTTCTTAAATTCAACCCTGCCGCCTTGAGTCCAGGTCACGGGAGAAGAACAGAGATGTTTATCGTATTTGGACTAAAAACAAAGCAGGAAGACTAGAAAACAGTTTAAAACTTGTTTTGGAGTACTTTTGGTTGTGATTTTAGGAGGTGTTTTTAGTCTTTCTAACACTTAAAAATATTTATCATTCCGTTATTAAAAATATCAGAAACACTCCTTAAAATTATTTTCAATTACACTCTTAGGCTTTTATGAATTTGCTGAATAATAAAATGAATTTTATGTTCTTATTTTCAAAAAATTAAATTTGCAAAACTATTGCAGAAAGATAGAACCAACCCACATCCTAAATCAAAACATTGATGCCTATTCACGGGAATTCATGCGAAATTCAATGCGTATATCAGCAAATTCAACAAGCATTATAAAAATGATATGGGTCAATTTTAATATGGGGTATGGCATGAAGGGTGTAAAAGGTACAGAGAGGGTCAAAAGACTCAATAACTAACCTCTTAGTGTCATTATACCACTTGAATGTCGCTCAATATCAACCCTTTCGGCCATGAAAAGTTTGGTAGCAACCATGAAGGGCGCTTCCAAATGGGCCAATGCTTTGACCTTCCTTCAAACGCCCATCTTTCATCACCTTGGATTCATATTTATGAAAAATTAGATTAGAGAGTCCACTTTTGAGATTTCCAAAATTTAACCATATCCCATCACCTACTTTTAGGACATTTAAATTAATAAAATTAGGTGACGAGTTGATTTTGGTTTCATTCATGCATATAAATGGATGAAAAAATGAAATAAATTTTTCATTCTCATCATTCGGCCTCAATTGAGCGACAAATTGTAACTGAAACCCACCAAAAGAAAACAAAATTAGAAATAGAAGATGTTCACGAGACTTAAGGGTTGCCTACAAATGTTGAATTCTATTCCTTTTTCTTTTTCCGTTCATTAAAAGTGTTTTGACAACCTCGTCTCAAAATAGCCATTTGAAACATCCAGTGCAGAGTTGTCTTTCTCCCTCCTGTTCTTAATTGATATTCCTTCTATGTCAAAATCCTCATGATGGCAGTTTATAGAAGACCAGCAACACAAGACTCACATCCCTAGAAGAAAGTAGAGGGATGTTTCATACTAAACGGGTTTGAACTTTGAACAGATACAACTACTGCTTCTTAGTCAGAAGAGGATTAAAGTTTTACATGAGTTTCTAAAGAAGAGCAAGTAACAGGAGCCAGAAAGTCTACAGATGCGGCAAATATGATGATGAATCCAAAACTTTGAAAAGGAAATATTGCAGATCGGTGCAACTAGAGAGGCTTAAGGTCAATCCACGTTATTTGACAAAGCAGACACAGGACGGAGGAGTATTCCTTGCTTACAGATATAGTTTAGGCTTGCTGACTTTTGTCTGTCACCTTTGAACCATCCTCTAACAACCCTAAGACAGAAAAACAACCTCCTGTTCATACATGCAAGTGTTTCTAGAAAATCCTTTTGTCATCATAAACGAGGAAGCTTCCAGCTTGATTCCCATCTCCTGTTTCCTGCAAGAGGTTAACTGCCATTAGTAATTTTACAATCCTCAGTCCTTTTATTATAAGACACACTAAGCTGTAGCAAAGAATAAGAATGGTTTTACCTGTCTGAAAGGCAGAAAACAGGGGAGGAGATCCATTCAGACGTATATACAAAATGTGTATACAGAAGCTTTACAGATTCTTGGAACGTTCCTGTGATGACTGGTATATGCGGAATGCAGCAATACACATTGTGGCATTACCCAGAACCGTTAATGCTGCTTGAAGAGCCACCAATACCTATGACTCGTAGAGGAATGCTAAGTCATTTCAGATGTTATCCAACTTAAAAACCAATTCTCTCAATAAAAGCTAAGATGAGAGGACAAAAACTTGGGATGACCTGTTGATCAGTCTGACACACTACAAGTCTATAATCATGAAGTATTTATTTGTTAATGGAATTATGGCAATCTAAAAGAATGGATTAGAATGTACCGTCACTGTAACCTGAATCGAGGAGGTCCCAGAAATTGCCAACACATGTACATAAACATGTGCATGTCTATCCACCTCAGGGAAAAAACTCATACCTATTGAGGGGAATCTCCATAGGAAATAGTCCCTCAGATTTCACACATGGGAGATCGAGACAGCCCCAGGGCTATGGTGAAAGATGTGATTGATAACCCTAGATAGAGAACGCCATCACTGTAACCTAAATGGAATGAATTGAGGAGGTCCCAGAAAGTGCTAACATTTGTACATAAGCATGTGCATGTCTATCCACCTCAGGAAAAAACTCATGTCTATTGGCAGGGTTGGTCATTCCTGATCCAGCCTGCAGGCGGTCTCAGTTCAAACCCATTCAAATATGGGCTCAGTTGCATTAATCATGAGAAAATACAAACTATTCCCAAGTCATTATGAACAGTGAACTCCACCCCAATTAGAAAATACTGTTCCTTAAACATAAATCAAACGAGACAGAACACATTTTCCATTGCATAACTGGAACCAACCAACCTGACAGAGATTCCTTTGCCACCTATGAATTTTGTGAATCCATGTAATTAAACCAAAACCATTTCTACATTAAAGCTATCGTTGCCCTCTATGACATTTGGACTCTTTAACTTCATCCAGCATAGCCATTTGGACACAACATAGGTATTAGTGTGGGGTCCTTGTCAAATACTCTTATTTTGCTTTGAATATGGCTGTTTGAATTTAAGTGATTTCTATTTTTTTACTTTCAACTTCCTTAACAGAGAGTGTTTTTTTTTTTTTTGATAGGTAAATTGTCCCCATTGGGACTTGAACCTAGAACCTCCCACAAACCCTTCCCTTCCCATCCCTTTTAGCACTTGAGCCAGACCTCAAGAGCTCCTCAACAGAGAGTTATATTGAAGAAAGAGAGTTTAGTGAAAAGATAAAAGATAAGAAAGAAAAAAGGGGAATTTTTATTAAAGATGTCTTTGCTATATTTTTGCTTTTAATTGATTCATATCTGATATTCTTTTTCTTTTATTGTGTCATATCTAAGCATCTATAGATTCTTTTTAGTCGAGTCTCCTGTCTCCCAAAATTTGGAGGTATGAAGGATCAAACATCTAGACATACATCCACAACTGACATCCATACGCTAACCCATGCAACATAGGTTGCCTGTTAGTATGCAAGCTAAATGTGAAAACTTGGAAGTCTAGGGTAGAAAATAGGAAGCATGGATTTGACTCCTCTTCAACTGTGATAACCACACTGTTCAAAGCACATAGCTTCCACCAATCAACATGTGCCAACATCTGGATTAAGAAACTGCCAGTCGTTCAATAAATATGCAATACATGCATAATAGTCAAATTTATGAAACATCCTCACTTATCTGCTTCCTCCTTGATAGAAAGTATAACCAACTCTTCTCTATTTTTTTTTTTGGTCCAATGTTTGCTTATTAATTCTATTTTTTTTTTTTTTACTTCAGTAGGGTTTCTTTTTCATAGGAATTTTACGAGGTCAGGAAAATGATGATTTGTTAGTTGATATAAGACAATGACAATACATGTATCTTGAGTATTTCTGTTTTCATTTCATCAAAATGAGTCTCCTTCATATGCCATTCTCATGGGTTTAGTAGTCTCAGTAATACTAAACTTCCTAATATATATGCTGATGAGTGAAATAGAAATAACAATGTTATGATCAATCAAATTTAATATTTAAATGTTTAAATGCCTATGTTAGCTAATTATCAAATTCAATATTAAAATGTTTAAATGCCCATTCATTTGTATTAACCAAATGCCCCTTCAAAGCATAGGAATTTTCTTACCTCAAGAGACTCAGAGTTATAAAAGAAATGCCATGTGCATGCACAGAATGCTCCACCAAGCAGGGGTACCTGAACCAAGCAATACAATTAGGCTAGGATAAAAGATAATCTCTCATAATACCTGCATCCCTCTGTTCAAAAAGAATATAAGCATTAATGCTCTTATTCTCTTCTTCTACTGATTTTCCCCACTGTTATTCTTGCTTTGAACCACAAGCTTTGTTTCCTTAAATCTTTCAAACCTCTCAATTTCATAGGCCAAATAATGCTCCCTCCTTTTTCCATAAACCTATCCAAACCTTAAATAGTTGTTAACAATTCAAGCAACATATTCTTGTAACTCCAAAATTTTCAAGCCTTTAGTCTGTAATAGTCTTTCTTTCTTTCATCTATAAAGCCTAGTAACTTTTGTCCACCACTGATTCACTGAAAACATTAAAATCACAAACCACCATAAACTTAAAAAACTCGACTGTAAATGGCATTCTCTATGTGCTCATGTTGCCTTGTGCCATATAACTGCTCAAAAGAGAAAGGAGCTTGCATAAATAATAAATGAATGAGCAACTTGAACTTCAAATGGGATCAAAATTATTTCACTGGCTTTTACATGTCGCTTGAAATGTGTATACTTTGTTTAAAGCAGGAATTAGAATGATTTTGTTCCATTATATAGGGATCATTTTTCAAGAACATTTACATACTTCACTGTTGCTTTTTAGATGCTTGATGTTTACTAATCACTACATTTTTTATTGGTAATGACACCGATTCAGGGAAAAAAAAACATCGAAGTTGTGCCTTAGGAAACCAAGAGGAACGATAAAGTTATAATATTTACCCTAATCCATGACCATGGGCACGTCTCAGAAGATGTACTTCAAGAAAATATAAGAGGCTCTGTCATGCACGATCATGTGGTGTCTTAGATAAGTCATCAATGAATATGTAATGGTTCTCACTAACACCTTGTAACAATCATTAACATAACATAGAATTTCATGGTGGAGATAACTTTGCACGAACATCAATTAAGATCAGAGAAGCTACTAAAGCCTGTAAATATAGTTAAGATTTCAAGTCTGAGAAGCATCACTCACCATACCCCAAGAGAGGCCCTTCCAAGATTCAAATCCAGGTTGCTCCCCATATTTCCACACCAAAATCATAGCTATAATCCTTTTGAAAAGAAAACAATTTATCATTCAAACAATTAGGGGAAGTACAATGAGAAATTAGGGGAATTACAACGTCATTGATAATCATAAGTACACGAAAAAGAAAAAAAATTAAATTAAAGCTCTTCATACTGTTTTTGTTTTCTTTAAAAGACCAAAAAGGACTTCCATTTCCCTCATTTTGCTCAGCAGCCAAACAAAAGGCAAGAAAATAACAAGAACAAAATTAGAGAGAATCTAATCACCATTCGACGACGCTGGAGACGTGAATGGCCCACGTGGGCAATGATAGAGCATTTGCGGGCTCACTGAATTGAAGAGGCGTAGTCAGCAATGGTAACTCTGCAGCAGAGGCGGGTCCCACTAGGGTTAGGGCAAGCCCCGCTCCGAATAGTGAAGCCATGACTTTCTGGTTCAGCAGGATTGGAAACATTGGAGGTTTCATAGACTGGGTCCGAAGAGAAGGCGATGTGCGGACCAATGAAGGTGAAGGGGACAATATCCTTGGAGAACATAACAAGGTTGCCGTTGCCATTGTCGGGCTCTGAAGATGTCTTTCACAGTCTCACAGGGATTTCAAGCTGGGTCTGGGTGGAAGGGGCATGAGAATTTTCTTATATGTTAAGGACATTTCTGTAAAAACAAATGAAAAAAAGAAAAAGAAAAACGCATCTATATATATTGATGAAGTAAAGCAAATTCATCAAGATAATGTTAGAACCGAGCTCAATCTTGCCACGTGCCGCCGCACGCTCTCAAATGATCGTGTGCATTGATTGTGCCTCAAGTGAAGGGCTACTCTCTTTAATCTGATCGGATTGGGCTCTTAGGTTTGGGCTTGATCAAGCCTCACAAATGTTGGGCTTCTGGGAGTCCTTTCAAAATAATTCTCAAAAAATAATTTTTGAAAATAACTTTTAAAAACAATTTTTAATACTTTTGAACTTGGAATTTTCTTGACATATATCCTATATTCCTGATTTTTTTAAAAATAAATTTAATCAATAGTGTTTTATTTTTCATCTATATCTTTATTTGCATAATTGTATTTTTTAAATAATCTCGAAAAGCAAGTGAAAATAGTTAAAATATATTATAAAAAATATCCTATTTTTATAACTATTCATAAAAAACTGTTTTTAAGCAATACAAAATTATCAAATATAACAAATTTTAAAAAAAAACTATTTTTTGTATCAAAAAAAAATTACTAAACATGCTCAAAAACTGTTTTTTGTTATAAAAAAAAAGGAAAAAAAATTATCAAAAATCAATTATGAAAACCAATTTTCCCTTTTTTTTTTTAAATGTGTATATATATATATATATATATATTTTTAAATTCCTAAACATTGTTTTCAAAAAAATTCCTAAACAAACTTGAATTATTCCCTTTTTTTCCATTAGAAGTCCCATTTGAATTTATAACTCCAAGGAGGACATCTAAACTCCGAAATGACTCTTTATATGAACTTATTCGAATTGACATAATAGGAAAGTTGTCTTCTGAAAAAATAATTTTAATTTTAATCCATTTTCATATTTAAAAAATGTTTTCTGAACTTACCTTAATTTTGTTTTTGTCTTTTTTTTTTTTGCCAAAATCCCCAGAGACAGCAGCATCAATTACAAAAGTGCTTTCAAGTTGTAGCACAACTCTGAGAAATGTCCTAGCTACTACACATTTCAAACAAAAAGACTAGAAGGAAAGGAAAAGGCTTTCAACCTCCAATTTCAAAGTACCTTAGCATGTGAATCAAGAGTTCTGTAAACTTATTGACAATCAGAAAGAGTTCCTAGAAATATCAATGCTTACATCAATGGAACCTCAACAGTGTGTCTTCCACTTCTAATCACAAGAGGAGCCACTGCTCCTCAATGTATCTTGGGAACAGAACATGTAAAAAGGGATGAATGGGCAAAAAAAGCAACGACTATACAAAATAGATGAAGGTCTGGATGTACCTTAAAAAGTGCAGAATAACCCTTCCTCTCTCCCCACATCTACACTGTCCATGAGAGAAAACCAATTCCAAGGAGAGAATTCTTGAGCTCACGTGTCAGTGGCAATACCTTTTCTGAGAGAATGAAGTATTAGTATGATCTCTTTGTTAGTGGAAGTCACAACACCGTCCCTTCTATAAGGAAGATTGGCACAGCCGTTACCATTACCTACAAATTTTCAAGACCATTCCAGATTCTTCATTCTTTTTATGAAGTTGCCAAGAACCATATTTCCCTCAAAATTTTCCTGATCACTGTGTAACCTCGGACAATGCATGAGAAAAACCACCCACTTATTAAAAGGAAAAATATATGTTGTTTTGTCACGCTTCTGGTTATTTTTTCTTAGCCCACACCATGACAAGTGCAAATCCCATCAAAGACATGATTACAACCTGAAAATCAGAGCAATAGTGGTTATATATTTGAATAATTCCAATTTTATAAATAATGTTGTGAAAAACCAGTTAACTTGATTTCATACAGACATGGAGAAACAACAATTGGAGACTAAGAGGCCATATCATGTCCACTATTTTATTCACGTAGTAGTAGTAGTAGTATGAGGTCAAATAATGAAGAAAGCTCTTACAATATCATATAAATTTCATATGCTAATTTCAAAACTAAATTTATTTATTTCTGCCTTCTAAATCCAGGATGCTTTTCTGAAAATGAGTGACCTTATGCTTCTCAAAGAAAAATTGATACACAACAAGCAATCCCAACTATTTGGAGTTGGCTACAAGATCCCTATTTATCATTGTGCTATGTTTGTGACCAAAACTTGACTTCCATTATTTTTATTCCATAGCGGCCTATCATCATCCTTATCTTGAACAATATCACTGCTGTTTTCAAACTACAAAGAAAAAACATTTTTCATAATTCAATCCAAGATGTTGAGACTTCAGTGTCTCATTTTCATTAGGATATTATGAGCTTTCAGAAAGTCAACTTTAGAATATGAGGCTTGTTTTGCTTAGGAGAGTATAGCTAGCACGTGTATGTATGTGCGTATTCATTTCCATTAGAAGGGGTGATTTAAGGAGGGCTTATCGGTATATGACACATTATAGACTTACAGAGATTGCTGGAGGCACTCCCACAAGTGAATCTTGGAAAAACCTATTTGCAAGCGCAAGAGCCAGAAGACTACTTTGCATCCCTGGAAAAGGGCAACAACTCAATTAGTTCTCATACATATTTTTCAAATATTATATCGATCACATTGGAGAAGTATGTAACCTGTCTCAAATGATAGTGTCCTTTGGAGTGCTTTTACATCAGGTGCCTCATGGAAAACAAGGCCAGTGAGGCCATAACCAGTGACAAAAGCCGTGAAGTGAAATGCAATAATGAGCATTGAAACAGTTACACCAAAAGGGGACAAAACAGATTCTACATTAATAGCAAGCGGTGATCCAACACAACAAGCTGTCACAAGTACTGATAGTGGAGGCAGAAATGGCCGAATAGCATTACAAATCCGGGGAAGGAACCTGTGGAAACAAACAATATCAGACAGTTAGAATTTCTCATTGAGATTTCATGCCAAAAAGAGTATCTGAAATTGGGACATCACCTATTTAAAAGCAAGCCTGCAGCAATGGGTGCAACTACAATCTGCAAAATACTGGACACCATTCCTTTTACATCAACAGGCAATCTCTTTCCAATAAGCAACAGTGACAGAAGTGGTGTGACAAAAACTGCCGTTGCTGTGGATAATGATGTCATAACTATGCTTAGAGGGGCCATTGGCGGGTCTGTTAGAAAAGTAGCATAATTTGAGAGCTGGGCTCCACTAACACAAGAAGTCAACATGATTCCAGCACCTGATTCAAGGATCCCCAGGGAGAATAAATGGTTTAAGATTCCTTTTTGGTATATGAAAAGGTAAAAACTACACTCCTTACCTATAGCAGTTGGGAGACCGAAAATTGTTACTGCAATTGTACCAAACAAATATCCCAGGAGAGGCTTCACAACAAACTGGCCGACATAACCAGCAAATATAGCCATTGGTCTATTGAATGCTTCAAGAAAATCCTTTTCACTTGAATTAACCCCAACTGCAAACATTAGAAATCCTAATGCAGGTGCATAATACCTGGAAATGATTCAAATACAGGTATTAAGAGCATATGATTGGTACAAGAGTTCAGTTTATTCTATTCCTATACAGGAATTTAGTCTCACATGAACCAAGTCAACTGACCATGTAATAGTGGGAGATCAAATTTAAAATCATTTCTCATTAGATGCACCAAAGTTCTTCACATGGTAATGTGATCTAATATATCTTTTCCATGCTCCAGATATAAAACGTAAAAGCACTTACCCTCTTTCCCAAATTGTAGTTTAACATAGCAAAATGAGCATCCCTCACAACCCAAAAAAAGGAATGATTGGTGGGAGATCAAATTTAAAATCATCGCTCATTAGATGCACCAAAGTTCTTCACATGGTAATGCAATCTAATATATCTTTCCCATGCTCCAGAGATAAAACATAAAAGCACCTACCCTCTTTCCCAAATTGTAGTTTAAACATAACAAAATGAGCATCCCTCACAAGGGATTGGCTAGTGGGAGATCAAATTTAAAATCATCTCTCATTAGATGCACCAAAGTTCCTCACCTGGTAATGCAGTCTAATATATCTTTTCCATGCTCCAGAGATAAAACATAAAAGCACCTACCCTCTTTCCCAAATTGTAGTTTAAACATAGCAAAATGAGTATCCCTCACAACCCCAAAAAGGGATTGATTAGTCTTGGCTTTTTCTATGTTCAGGATCATATAGACAATCAAATATCCAATGTCCAACACAGCTCAAGCAAAAACATACATGTCTAATAAGCAGGCATTTTAAAGATCGCATTCTGTGCATCCCGTTATGCTTAACATTTGAAATGATTCTTTGCTTTTGTTAATAGCATTTGGGATATTTACCTCGTTGAAAATGTAGGATTCTATGTGTGATCATCTTTATGATTTCTTAAGGTCATGTTGTCTGAAATTCTCAACTATCATTTTACGGCCATGACCCCATTTTTGTGTGTGCATTTGAGCATGAGGCCCCCACCGGAGAGAATGGATATGTAAGGAATATTTAACAACCTGGTTGTGAACCAAGTAAAAGAAGGTGGATAGATAAGTGCCACCAATGTACTAGCAAGCACCACATGAGGCAGAATCCCGTTGGCTCCCTTCAAGATATCAGTAATAGAAGCTTTCTTCTGCCTTCGCATCTGCAACAAATTTGGAAGGAACCACTATCATGTGGCCCTAAAATTTGCCTAATTTAATAAATGAACATAGAATACTTAATTGAAAAAACTGAAATTCCACCACCCTCCTTGAAACCCAACTGCAAATCTCGCAGAGAAGCAAAGCAATAACCTGTGATGGTTCGGGTTCGTAACTCGGATCCTGATCCGGTCCCAACGATTCGGATAACTTCTTGGAAACACATCTGGTCAGTGAAAACCTTGTGCTCGCAACTGTTACTGGAAAATTTTAACAAACAAAATTCATTAATTGAAACAATGAAAGAAATTAAAAGAGTAAATGACGACAGAATTCAAATCCGTACGAATCGGAAACCCTATAAAAGAGCCATCTGCAAAACAAATAGAGCGGAAGTGTCTTTAGCAGCTAAGTTCAATATGATTCCGGAAGCAGTGAAAGCAGCTATTTTTGCTTTTGAAAACAAGAAAAGTAATTCTGAAATAGGAAAGGAGCAGGACCTGGGGACAAGGAAGAGAATTTTGGCGGCAAAAGAAGCGGCTGATATCGAGTGGCATTGGAGGAATGAGGGACGCATGGCCGTTGGATCTGAAACCGGGTCGGATGCATATGGGCACTAAGGATCATCGTTGAGGAAGTGTACAGATTTCTCAGATGAAGTCAAAACTGAAGGCAGTTTGAGTTGGAAAGGAGCTCTGAAGATATCAAATAAAAAGAGGAGAGAGAAAGCATCAGAAATATTTAAGGGAAAATTATCAGTGTGTGTTGGGTGTGATAATTCCGTGTACATATTTACAAATTCTTGCACCCTTTCAATACCCCATTCTACTATTTTCCTAATATCCCTCCCTCAACTTTACTTTTTTATTTTTCCCTCTTTTGTATGTTTTTAGGCATTATTATTATTATTATTATTATTTCAACTAAAATAATAGGAAATAGATAATATAAATACAATATTTTTACAGTGGTTAGACATAACCCGTCCACTTTCCTCTAACTTCAATCCCAAACTTAAGGTTCCATTATTTCAAGGCTTCCAAATCAAGCCTTCAAGCAATACAATTGGATTATGATTCTAATCCATCATCTTAGACTTTTGGCTCCAAACAACTTTTACAATCCTTAAGAAATACCTCACCCTTGAACAACCCCTCAAGTGATATCCCACACTTGATAATCCTTACACTTAGATTTTTCTTCTCAAATATTTACAAATGAAGATAAGAAATATTTTCACAAAATCCTAATATAAAACTTTAGGTTCAAATATACAATAAAAATTAGGACGGAAAGATGCACTTATGATATGCAAGTTTGAGAGCAATTGTACACTTAAAAACACTTTCTCAATGCTCAAATATATTAAAGAAAAGTTTAGGAATGTTAAGTTCTTGAACAATGAAGATTGTAGCATTTTTATAAAAGAAAATGATTAAGCTAGCCATTGATGGTTTGACTGGTTGATTAGACGTTAACATTTAATAACTGGTAAGTGACTGTTGGACCTCAACCGTCCAGACCTCAACCGATTGAGGTTCAATCTTGACCGATTAAATAAACGTTCTGGAAGAGAGAAAAGGTTTTTGCACCATTCGATCGGTAGAGTTGAGGGTCGATCGGTTCTTCAATCGGTTGAGTCGTTTTTGGCTCAACAATCATTATTTTCAACTTAAAACCTTCTAAACAAGTTTGGAAAACATTTAACACAATGTTTTAGTTGAAAATATGAAATCATCCAATTTTAAAACAAAATTACTTTTGAATGATTTTGGTGCATAAATTAATAATGTAATGCATAAAAGACCTAGTGCATTAACAACCATTATAAAGTTTAGGTTTTGAAAAAAAACACCTTTCTTTGAAATCTTCTTCTTATTGATTTCTTTTTTACTTGATTTTGTCTTTATAATTGTCACTTTAAAAATCTTTTTGCGTAATCACACTTGAAATATAATCATTAGTTTCAAACCTTATTTTGTTATCATCAAAACTGAGATTAACAAAACTTTGATTTCACATTATTATTATTATTAAATATTAATATTACTCTTAATATTATTAGCAATGATATCAGTATTTTAAATTATTCATATTTTTAATATTATATTAAAAATAATATTATTATATTTTTATATTACTAATAAAAAAATCCCTATAAGATAATTTCTATTTTTTCTTTTCTTAAGACTTGTAAACTTTTCAAAAAAATTATTCTTTTTTTTTTTTTTGTCTTTTGCTTTATATGCTACATTAAGACTAATTAAATTATTTATTATTATTATTATTATTACCTCATTAATATTTATGATATTAGTTTTATATTATTAATTTTATTATTAATACTTTTAATAAACTAATATTATATCTATGACAAAAATGCATTGATCTTAGTAATATAGTAGAATGAAACAATATTTATAATGCTATTAGATTTATTACAAAATTTAGATATAACATTTATGCATTGAAGTTACAACATAAATATACTAAAATTACAATACATGTCTTAATTTATTACAAAATTTATGTATTGAACTTATAAGATAAATATACTAAAAGTACCATATATTACCATATGCCTTAATTTCGTTATTTAATAGTAATAAAAAGAATTTTTAATTATAATATTTTCTTTTATATATTTGTAAAATTAATAATGAGTTTATTAATTCTATTTAATAAAAATACAAAAACAAATATTTTTATTGCAACATATATTTAATAGTTGTATTACAAAATTAAACATTTTAAAAGTTATGAAATCTATATAATAAATAATAGGATAACTTTATATTTTTAATTATTGGAATGAAACAATAATTTGTAATATTATTATTATTATTATGGATAAGTTATTTATAATATTTTTAAAATAATAATTAATGAAATAATAATTTATAATTAATTATTATATTATTTATATGTATTATCATTAATATTATTCTTATTTGATAGATTATTGATAATAATAATAATGATTAGAAAACAAAAATACTTGAATTATAATTATAACACTTATATATTGAACTTACAATATAAATATACTAAAAAATACAATACATTATAGAATGTCTTTATTTCGTTTTTAACAATTATAAAAAAAAATTTATTATAATAATTTCTTAATAGTTATATTATAAAGTTAAAAAATTCAAAATTTCTTAAATCTATTTAATAAAATAAAAAAAAATTACTGTAATATTTTCTTATCAAATATTTATAATAAAATATATAATACATTTATTTTTTAATTATTGGAAATAATTTATGAATGTATTAATTTTAATATTATATTTTTATTTGATAAATTATTGATGATGATGATGATGATAATAATAATAATATTAATTATAATTATTATTATTAGGAGAAAAGACAAAATAGAAAAAAGACAAAGTAGGGATACGTTTAACTTTAAAATGAAAACTGTGAGAGCAATTTGACTTTTTGTATTAAGACACTTTGAAGACTTATCAAAGTAAATGACCGTACATAGTTATTATCACATCGAACGAAGCCTACATGGTAATTCTCCCAAAGTTAAATATACCCTCATAGTTTCACTTTAAAGTCAAAGCATATTCTTAAAAATATTTGTTTTATATATTTTTATTAAATGAGTTTATTACACTTTACTCCCTCAATCTATTGCGTATTTTGCATATTGTCTCTTCAAATTCAAAATTGAATGATGTACCCCTTATCCTTTATAATTGCATATAATGTGCTCTTCATGTAATTAAGGGTAAAATGGTCAGTTTTTTTTTTTAAAACCTAACCAGTCAACCATTTTCTTCATTCTTCTTCTTCTTCTTCTTTCTTCACTCTTTATCTTTTCTCCCTTTTTCCATTATGGTAGATGTAAATAAACATTTGGGCATCTCTTTTTCACCCGTTAGAAGAGACCCATTGAGGAAAAGTTTTTGTTTTGCTAAGATTTTTCTCAAAAAATTTGTAGAATGGTGTGATGTAGGTTTTCCATGGTGGTGACACCCATAAAGAAAAAACTTCAATTTTGATGATATTTATGCTAGAATTTTCAAATTATTGATTTGAGTTTTTTTAAAAAACTTGATTATTTTGGATATTTGATTGTGAATCGGAGATAATCATACCAAATTAAAGTGTTTTTTTTTTCCTTCTTTTAATTCTATCTTTTGGGGAGTTTGAGGCTTTGACATTGAAATTGGATTTTCAACTTCTTATTGCCATAAACCTGATTTGGTTGAATTGTGGAAGCTGTTGATTCAAATAAAATGAAATATGGGTTCGGAATCTAGGTTTTCTATTATGATGAACAAAGCCCATCTTTGAATACTTACCATAGTTGAGGTTTCAAGCCTAAAATTTCAAGAGATATAGTAATCCCAATTGGCTTTTTCATTTCATCAAAGATAGGATTGACGATTGAGGATTAAAGATTAGAGGGAAATGAAAAGAGTGAAGAGATAATAAGAAGAGGTACGAAGGAAAATGAGGGTTAGTTAGGGTTTTTTTTATAAAAAAAAAAATTAATTCTTTTGCACTTGGTCACGTGGAGAGCACATGTCTTTTCGTCCAAAAAAATAACATTGTCTCTCAATTTTGAACTCAAGAGGGCAATGTGCAAAACACGTCATAGGTTGAAGAGCTAAAATGTAATAAACCCTTATTAAATAGATTTCACAAATTCATTACTAGTTTTATAAATATAATTATTAAGAGAATATCATAATAAAAAAATTATTTTTATTACTATTAAAAAGCTATTGTACTTTTAATGCATTTATATTATAAGTTCAATACATAAATGTATAATAAAAAAATGTTTTTATAACTATTAAAAAACTATTGTACTTTTAATGTAACTTCCATACATAAATGTTATATCTACTTTTTGCAACAAATCTTATAACATTAGAAACGTTGTTTTGTTATCCTATTGAATATAATATTAGTTCCATTAAAAATATTAATGTTAATTGTCTTCTAGATTTTCTTTGCAATAATAATAATAAAAATATAAGAACATTATTTTTAATATAATATTAAAAATATAAATAATAAAGTTAATAATAATCATAAAAAATAGATAATGTTAATAATAATATGAATAATTCAAAATGCTAATATTATATATAATAATATTAAAAGTAATATCAATATTTATTAATAAAATAATAATGTCTAAAAACGTACCAAAGAAAAAAAAATTAAAAAGTAGAGTTAAATGGGAATAAGAGGAAAAGATAAAAAAAATAAAAATAAAATTAAAATTAAAAGGTAAAATTGGGATTTTGAAATGGTCAACTTTTTCATTCATTTTCTTAGAACAAAAATTTATAAACATGGTAACCTTTAGAGGAATTATCACATGTGGCACACTTTTTTTTTTTTGATAACTTTTTCAGTATTTTAAAAATAAATAAAAATGAAATAAATATGTAAAATTTTAATTTAGAAAATTTTACTCAAATGCTTTTGCAAATACGAGCATGATCACATTCATTTTAATCAAATATTTCTTTTAAAATTTTATTTCTAGGAATCATGTATGACTTAATAAATTTTTAGAAATTGTATTAGTCATATTTATTTTGCATTTAAGTCACACTTATTTAGTTTAATATAGCTTGTCTTTTGGAAAAAAATAAACTTAGAAGTTATATTTTTAGCATATTTTTTACAAAATTGATTTTGTTGATTTGCAATTAACCCATACTAAAACTTTTGATTTAAAAGATCATCTTGAAATATATAAAATAATGCTTAAAAATTCTTTTTTTTGATAGTGTTATAATTGAGTTGGGCTTGGTTCTAAGTTTCTAAAGTGAATCTTATTAATCTTTTCTTATCACTATCCTTTTACTTAAGAAACTCATCATAATATATTTCTGACTTAACAATCTTAAAGACTTAAAAGGTTAGCTAAGGTTAAATATGACAAGGTCTTGACTCTGGCTTTAATAGTCCTAACAACTGTCATTCTAGGATATTAGGTCTTTCTTAAGTCTCTTTCTTAATGGTGCACAAATTGACTTATGTCCATAAAAAATTTAGAAACATAATTAAGACTTCCTATTATGAATCTCGTCTAGAAACTTATCAGCAATTTGGATTGATCTTTAAATATGAGTTATAGTCCCTTGTGGATGCGATGTGCTAAAACCTAACTTTGGTTTGAAAAAAATTAATTTCAGAACTTGATAAATTTAAACTATTTTCCTTAACAATCTAATGAATTTATTAAGATATTTTCTTGTAAAAAAAATCTATACTAATTAGGAATTTGAGACACTTTCCAACAATTTCCATCTTGAAGCAAATTCCTTTAAGTCAAATTTTCATCTCTCCATGATACACTATTTTTGTATCACATCCCCACGAAAAAACAATCAACTCCACCTTTAATTGAAATTCCTTTTATCTTCATCGTGTGTATTCTATAATATTTTGTTATTTTAGAAATCTTTAACTCAAACTCTAATATCAATTTGTTGTGCTAGCGAAAGTTTTAATATAAACAAAATTAGTTTAAGAATACAAAGATAAAACAATTCACACAAAGAAATCTATACTATAATAAATTTTAAAAAAGGATTATAGATTTCGTTCATTATATTTTGAAATTTGGTCATTTTTAGCAATTTGAACTTACCAACATCCAAATTTCATGTCAAACTTAGAAAAATGACTAGCCTTTGGAGAAGGTCTTCCTTATTAGGGATGGGATATTTAATCCATCTTAATGCATTATCCAAAGTCTTATAGTTAATTACAAGTCTAGGTGTTCTTCATTCTAGTTTTGCTTATTTTTTAATATAGATGGCAGAGCAACTCTGTGGACATTTGGATTCCTCTATTAGTTTTTTATTAAAGAGGTTTTGAATTTACAATATTTTAATGATTCATTTGATTTGGTTTTGTCTTAATAGAAATATCTTTTTATGGATTATAAGGTAATTTTACTTCCATTCTTATTCCTATACTATAATGTATTAGGAATTTTTAAATAGATTTCTTTAATTCATTTTTTTTCCAAACATTTCTATGGTTTCTTAAGTTTTAATTGGTACTCACTCCTTTTATAACTAACTTCTTAAACCAACAAGTTAATATGGTTTAAACACATAAATAAGTAATTGAAATTCAAATTTACCTAGGATCAAAACATTGTTATCATTGTTTAGAAAAAGTGAAAAAAAAAGGAGAAAAATAAATCAATGTTATCCCTCGAGAAATTAAAACCAATAACAAAAAAAAGTAACTTATATTTATTTTAGAGTCTATTTAATAGTGATTTTATGAGACGTTTTTATCATTTTTAATATTTGAAAAATTTTATCATTTAAATGTTAAAAGTTGTCAAACACGCTCTTGGTTCGATTTAAATGGAACAACAATATTTTACCCAAAAACAAAATCGATAATTTTGAATTTTACTTTCATAGATTAAAAATAAAAATAAAAATGGTATGATTAGATTTTGATTGACGTCTTTCAAATTAATCAAAAATCAATTATCTGATCCTTATTTAATTCGAGTTTGTGCCTATTTCTAAATGAAATCTGAATTACAAATATTAAAATAATCAAATTATAAAGTAGACACCAACCCAAACTTTCGAAATTTCAATTATAATATTTTTCCTCATTGTCACAAAACAAGATACTTCTTCAAAATATTTGTCTTTTTTATAAAAACAAAATCACGTTTGTAATTATTTAAGGTTTCAATTCAATCCTCATTATCATTTATGTGAAAAACATGAGACTTCTTTAAAATATACATATATATATTTTTATAAATATAATATTATGCTATCTAATTATTTTTGCAAAAATAATAAGCTTACCAAATAACGTTAAAATATTCAATCATACAACCCCAATAATAAATTATGTACAAAATTCTATAAGCTTCCATGTCCTTGGAGCATTCCATCGAGTTTCTTGTCTTTGGTGTAATCTAATTCACCATCTTCTATTTTCTTAATTTTTATAATAATTATGATATATATTTTAAAAAAATGACAAAATATAATAATTAAATACATTTAGTTTTTATGATTTTTTAATCATCATTATTATAATAATTTCCATGCTTGCTTCCATACATATAGAGCTCCATAGATTCATGTGTAATAAAATGATGATCCAATTCCCTAAAAATGAGACCAATACATGGAAAATCATTAGAAATGAATTTTTGTTGTATCGAATTTTTATATTCTAATTATGATAGATGGTAAAAAAATGACAAAATATAATGAACATGCTTTGATTGTACAAATTATTTCATCATCAATCATTATGCGTCGTATCAATGGGTTATGAGTTGCGGAGATGATGATATTTGTAAAAATCAATGTTTATAAAATCGAAATTGAATAATTAATATTTATCGTAGTTAAAAACATCTTAATTTTGTTTTAAAATATTATTCGGTTTTCAAATAAATTATGAAAAATTATTTTTTATTGAACGTTTATTAAATACGTTTTATTTTTATTTTTTTATTTTAGAAAATCGTTTCCAAAGCCACTTGATATTTGTCTTTCTTTCATCTTTTCCACGGGGAATTATTCATGAACCTAGCCAGCCGGAATCCTACGTAGAAATTGTCCTGGTCCAAAAGTCGACAGGGACCGTCAAAGTTAGGCCCATCCCCGGATCAGCTGGAGTTTTCCCGCCAGGTTTCCATTCTTGGAGAATCAGCCCAGCCTGGTCCAGGCGCACACGTCCTTATCCAACTTTAGCTTAATTGAGAGCCCAATTCAATGGTGGGTCCACCCCAGTGTCCCCACCGCCCTAACTTCCATTACATCTCCTTCCAAAGTCCCCAGAGTCGGCTTCTCTTTGAACCCTTGTGCCCCTTGGCTCTGCCCATTTGAACCATTACAGAGCTGTGAGGTTGGTGGTAGCTTTATAATCGTGGGTGACAGCTTTTATCCCTACACGTGTCAGCATCTCATTCCACAGTCCCACGATCTACCCACCACGCTGTCGGTGAATCGACGAGGCAGCAGACTGTTTTTAGAAAGTAAATGTGATGTCTCATGTCACTGTTTTGCAAAACATAATGTGCGTATATGCATTGATATTGTATCAGAATAGAATACTGTTTAAGATTCTTTAACGGAAGTGCGAAGGCTTGCAGTAATCGTGACTGTGAAGTCACGACAAAGACTAGTGACGCCAACTCAGCAGTTCCGTTATTCCACGTCACTCAAAAAAGAAAAGGGAAGGGATGGCGTGACAAAACGACGCCGTTGCGGTCCCTGGCAATTTCAGAATTTAATAGGTTGTGTCTCTCAAGTCTCACCTCGCTGATTCTCACATCTACCAGTCCTCCCTTCTTTGCTTCGCATCCGTGCCTAATCATAATTGGGGAACCGGTTTCTCTTCAATTATTCCCCAATGATTCGCTCCGGGTCGTCGTCTAGGGTTTGAATCTCCTAGATTATGTGCGGGTCATGAACTATTGCTGTTCCTCTTCTAGGGTTTCAATCCTTGTGATTCTCTACGGTTCATGAACCATTGTCGTTGAGATTCTACGGATTCTGGTGGTTCTAGGGTTTCGTAGGGTTTCTCGATGACTTTTGAGGGTGGTGATGACGACGGAGGCGTGGTGCCGGAGCTGACGCTGAGAATGGGGGATTACGTGAAGCTGAGGCAATCGGCGGAATGCGAGGAGGAGGGATTTGGGGATGTGGAACCTTCTACGCCTAGAAGAAGAGGGTTAATATGGTGGTGGGTTAAGGTTGCTTTATTGTGCGTCGTTTTGGGGGTTTTGGCTGGTGTTTTTCTCAAATGGGTCGGACCCTTCTTCATGGATAAGGTGAATTTTGTGGCAATTTTACATTTCATTAGAAAAATAACTGATTTTTATACACGTGAATGGATTATTTGTTCTTTAATTTGCATCGGCTAGGCATCTGAGGAAGAGTTGAGAGTTTGAATTTGAGCATTATCTCTGTCAGTTGTTGATGTCATCTTTTTATGTTTTGTTTTGTTTTAGCCTCGTAATGTGTGTAACTAAGGGTAGTATTGTTTGATTATTTGTCTACTTGAGATACCTGAAATCTCTTAAGAGTAATTCTGCTTTAAACGTGCTGAATTTTTCTGAATAAACCCTGAAATAGGACCTATACTAGGCAATGGAGACGCTTGATCTTAATTAGGTTGCCAAGTTTTGATTGGCACATGCCATGTCTAGTGACAGTCTTGGGAGTTGCGCATGACCAAAGGGTTAAAGTCTCGTATTCTTGAAGCTTCCATGGGAACTTGATTTCAATTATTTCTCCATCTCCCCTGTGAGGGTCCACGCATGAGCAAAATCCCATGAAACATGATTTTTGAACAGATACTTGCAAAATTCAGATATTTTGGATCTTTAGTTGTTGTATCCATGCCTGAAGCGTTTGGAACTGCACTCTCAGTGGAGCTGATGCTCTTTCTGTCCAGGTTTCAGTTGGCACATTGAGAAGTTTGGTTGAAATTGAGATTTTGTTTAAACGGTGACTTAACCAATTTTCAGTTTGATTGCCACTTCTTTAGAATGACAAGAGAACCCTAAGAGTGCAATACGATTGCTTTGTGCGCTGCATTCACAGCCTTCAGGTTTGAGAAACTGAAGAAAACAAATTCACTTTATGTGGGGATCACTTCAATATACCATCCTCACCTCATTTCTATCAGAGAACAAAATATACCATCCTCACCCTATAATTTGGTTTTCTTTTCTCTGCTCTTTGCTATGAATAAGGAAGTACTATCAATGAAATGCGCAGGAAATTACCTTACCATAAGGTTGCATCTTCCTTTGCTATTTCTGATGGGATTTAACCAAAACTAGAATACGGTCCACTAGAAAAAGGTTCATTTTGTTCTCTTGTGACCATTAGTTCGAAGCTCATTTCTTCTCACCTCTTTGATTTACAGAAGATCTATCAAATTGGTTCCTATTAGCTGGCTGGAATGCACCATCTCTGAGCTCTTGGCATCTTTAGAAGTTCCCAAGGGATTTATGATACAATGAGCATGGTGGACCTTCTTCCAGCTAACTGTTCCTTGTGAGATTTATATGTTGCTGAATTTGAATTACTGTAGGCATACCCATTTGCATTAGGAAGGAAATGACCCCATTCACCTTCAACTTGAAAATAAATATTTCAGCTGCCCTCATCAGATTTAGCCAGTCAAAGAAAGAAGACAGGATTAGAATGTAACCCATTGCCATAGGGCTGTAAAGCCACTACTGGGGAGAGGTTTTTGAGAGAGATACAAGTGAAGCAGATTGTTTGATCGACTATGCTAGGTAATATGAAGAATCTCTCTCTCAGTGCATCTTGTTCATGTTCTTTCCACCATCTTTTTGCTTAAGATCTATGACCAACCTTTCACCTTGTTGGGAAAAGTGAGAGGAAATAACAATTCTTGTGCTAAATATCAACTAGCAGCTTATCAACCACCAAATGCACTCATTTTGGCGGTGGTCAATTAAGAGGATGACCCATTTACCTCAAAAGAAAAATGTTGCGTCCAAGAAAGAATTGAGATCAAAGAAAAGGACCACCCGCTCAGCCAAGAGCAAGGTCTTTTAGTAAAGTGCTTCATAAAGAGACTGGAAGGTGAAAGGTACTTAAACAATATTAGAATTGGAGGAGATCTTTTGTTACCATGTAAGTGGCTTGGAGGAAAAATCATGTTTGTCTGACTAGATGATTTACAAGTCCTGTCCTTTTTTCTTTTCTTTTTTCTCTTAACCCCTCTTCTAGCAATGGGGATGTGTCCTTATTGGAATCTTCATGCCATCCCTTTTGAACTCAGCCTCCTTGTTGAAACAAGGCAAAGTTCCTTCCATTGGTAATTCCTCCTCTATTTTTATTTGCGATACTTCCTCTATTTTTGTTTGCAATACCTCCCCTATCTCCAAAAGAACCTTCTCTGCCAACTGAGAACCAACAACCAGATGGAGGTGTTAAATTGTTTTAGTTCCTAGAAGCCCTTGGGAACAACTACATTGTTGTTGGATTATTGAACCCCTCATTCCTCTTCCTTCCTCTATTAAGGCCCAAGCTTTTTCCTCTCAGTTGGATTTATCATTCCTAAAATAGAAGCAGAACCGTTTGTTTGGTGGATATCCTTGGCCCTTATGGAGTAAATATTCAAATCTCCAAGAAGATTTTTTGCTGCAACTGGAAATTCCTCTGGTGGCTGGTGGCCCCCAACCAATGATGCCATCAAGATGCACAATTCCACACAGGGGTTTTCTTCTCTTATAGCAGTATTGACAATGTGATCCATGCAGTAAATTTCTGGATTATAACAGATCATAACTATATTGTACAGTACCTTCGGGATTTTTTTCTGTGATGAAGCATTTATAAAGCTGGTGAACAAGCTGAAATGTGCAGTACTCTTTTGAATCCAAGAAACAGTGAGTATCATGTTGAATATGTCCGATGTCCTTAGACTTGTTCACTTGTCACGAATTAATGTAATTGCTTTTCAATGTTTAAGCTGAGATTTGAAATACTGTTGCTGATGCATAATTTAACTTATCCAACCTTGTACATGTTTGTTGGAAATATTAGAGTTTAAGTATATTGCTGTCAACACTTATCAGAAATCTTAAATACAGAGCATGGGCAATTAATGTTTACAATGGCTTCTTAACCAACTTTAGCATCAGTTTTCTGTAGGTTCAGACTACAAAATATTCAAGCCAATAGCATATGCTATAAAAATGGTTAGATATTCCAATTCATGCTTGCATATTCTCCTTTTCATCTTTTCCTTTGACTGATTGTAGTATTTTGCAGGAGCTTATGCCTATCATAAACTGGGAGACAACAACATTCAGCACTCCTGTACTGGCACTTGTTATATTCGGTTCTGTGGCTTTATTCCCAACACTACTTTTGCCCTCTACACCTTCCATGTGGGTGGCTGGGATGACTTTTGGTTATGGCCTTGGGTTCCTACTAATTCTAGCGGGGGTGGCTGTGGGTGTATCACTTCCATATTTCATTGGTTCCCTCTTCCATCATAAAATCCAAGTGTGTACCTTTTATGTTTCTTAAAAATTTTCTCCATCTCTAATTTCATGCAAGGGTTTCCTTTCCTTGAGCTCAGTCAACTTGAACGCTTCTTGATTCTTCTGCAGGGATGGTTAGAAAAATATCCAAAGAAAGCTTCCATTATAAGACTGGCTGGTGAAGGAAATTGGTTTCATCAGTTCCGAGCTGTCACATTAATTAGGGTTTCACCATTCCCTTATATTTTATTCAATTACTGCTCTGTGGCAACAAATGTCAAGTATGGTCCTTACATCATGGGGTCGTTGATTGGAGTTGTGCCAGAAATTTTTGTTGCAATATATACGTATGAACTCTCTCTCCTTTTCTCAAATTCGTGTTAAATTATTTGATTTTATATACCTGTGTTTGTGTGTGTATAATGTATGTATTATGTATTTGAACACATATGCCTTGTGTATCTGCACTTAGGAATCATGATGTGCTCTAGGATATCATTGTAATTTGTCTATATTTTCTTGAATGTGAGCTGCACCATGTTTAACATGAGAAGTGCCCATGTTTATTGAATTGCATTGGCATTTTAAGAATAGTATGTGTTTTAAAGGCGATCTATGGTCCAAATCCAGTTTTGGTGATATGTGCATTGTGTTAAAATTTAATTGACTAAGGTGTATGCTCTAGGTTCTGTGTAAAATAGTTTCTCGAGCTGTGTCAATTTGGACTTGTTTCTGTGCCCACAGATATTTGCAAAGGTGGCTTAGTTTCTCTTGTTTTGCTAGGCTTGGAATTACTTCAATTATTAGCAAGTAGAGAGCATGGTGACAAATATAATATTTCTGTCTTCCCAAAATGGAATAAATTGACGGAATTCAAGGCTTGAAAGCCATTTATTGTCATTGCTTGCTCAAGTTATGCCTTGTTGGATAAATGCTAAGAAACTTCCAATTAGATGATGTTTAACTTAGGTTTGATCTTCACTTCTTGAAAATACATTGGAGTTAGATATAAGCAAGAGATTTTATAATGTTACATAATCCTTTTAGTGATTCCTCACATTTGCCTCTCCTAGTGTTGGCAAAAATTCTGCATAAATGATTTTCCATTGCAGTTGCTGAATTGAAAATTGGGATTTCTAATCCATTAACAAGTTTGCTAGGTTGGATGGATGATGATGGGGAAAATGGAGAGGTGAAGAATGGAAAAGAAGAGTAGGGCCCGAGTTTACTGAATCTCTCTAGACAGAGAGAAATCAACATTGGAGGGAGAAGGTTCGTGGTGTTTTCCTTGATTTGGCCTCAATTTTGAGGATACAAAGGATTATTCTGCTCCATCCTTCATGTTTATGCAATTCCTGTGGTCTCACATAGAAGGTTTTCAAAGGCAATTTTTAGGTTTGCCGAAGCACGCCTCAAGTCAAGGCGTGGCAAAAACGTCTTGAGGTGTTGAAGAAAAAAGTGGAAGTCCAGAAAGGCGTATGCCTTTTGCAGCAAGGCATGGCAAAGGCGCGCTTTGGCCATGCCTCTTACGCCTTTGGATTGAGGCGTATGCTTTTGTGGGTTTGTACGGATGAGGTTGCCATGTTTTAAAAAATAAAAAATAAAAAATAAAATTGAAGAACATCTTAACCTAAAAGTTCCATAGAGAGTGAAAATTGAGAATAGAGAAGAACTTTGAAGAAAAACCTTAACCCTAGCTTCGTCAAACCCTTACCTCATGATTGTTTCTCACTACAAAGGCACCCCCTTCACTCCAAGGACACCCCATCTATCTCGTCTCGGCAATCAACGTTGTCTTTGTCCTAGGTATGCCTCTACCTTTTCTCCTTTCTCCTTTCTCCTTTCTTCTTTTCTTCGAGTCCATGCCTCCTCCACCACCACCACCAGTTTTTTGTTTTTCTTTTCCATCCTTTATTTTATTTTATTTTTTGGGAAAGCTGAGATATTTTTTGTTTTCATCTTTTATTTTCGTTCTATTGGGTTATTTATTTATTTATTGTTTTTAGGTTGAATTGGGACCAATTCCTAATTCCAATGTGCCTCCACTTTTTCCACTTCCTCACTTTTCATATTCTTTTTTTCCCCAAATGGAAAATTATAAAATTATATAAATAATTAGGTATTTATATTTATATTAAATTCGTAATAATTGGCTATGCTAATATTTAATTTTGAAAATTTTATTATTGAAAATTTATTCTTTATGTTCTAAAATAATTATATAATTTATTTAAAATTCTTTGTATATTTTGTATAATTGAAATTTTAGTTTTTATATTTTATTTTAATTTTTTTTTATATATTTTATGATATTTTGAAATATTTATTAATTATAAAAATTATGGTCTCAAAAGGCTTATTCTTCAATGCTTCGAGGCTTATGCCTTATCTCACGGGAACAAAAACGCCTTGTCTTATTCTTTCTCTTTTAAAAACTTTCTCACATAAAGATGTAAAGAGTATATTGAGCTTAGACCTACTCTTAGTTCAAGCTGTGGACCCCATGTGTGCCCATCCATGTCTTATTGCCATTAACACAACAAACTCTAACCTTCAACAGCTCAAATCAATAAGGACTGTGTGTGTGTGTGTGTGTGTGTCTCTCTCTCTCTCTCTCTCTCTCTCTCTCACACACACACACACACACAAAATAAGTAGGACCTGATATATGGCGGTTGTGACTCTTTTGTTAATTTATCTAATTTATTTTATTTATGGTTGGTTTGCTGCATTTTGCTTGTAATTCTTTAAGGGCTTCTGATGAGGGCATGTGATGCAACCCCTTCCCTTTTTCTCAATCATTTGGTCATATTAATAGGAGGTCAATGACTAATCAAAAAAAAAAAAAAAAAAAAAAAATATTAATAGGAGGTCAATGTGAACAAGCCACTGGAGTATTGGGTCCATGGGAGATTAGTCAAGTTAACCATTTCTTGTAATAATCTTTTCAGAATATCTTATCCGAATCAACCTCAGTGTTTTGTCATCTTTGCCATGAGACCTGTGAGCTCCGATAACAAGTTGATAAGTCATTGCCTATCAGAAAAAAAAAAACATTTTGATAAGGCATCAAAATGGTATGAAAAAAAAGAAATGCTACGGCATTCATTACAAAAGAGGCAAATACGGCATAAACATTGATGTTAACTCTAGAAAAGAGCTGCATGCCATGTGTATGGATTCACCATCGATAGGAAATATTTATCTAGAAGGATTATGACCTTTTTCTTTCATTTATTCAATATTTCTCTGATAAACTGGTCTTATGGTGATCCATCACTAGGCATGAGGGATGAAATTTTATAAGATGCTAGAGCATTATGGTTTTTCAGAAAGGGAAGTTTTGTTCTCTAATCACCATGACTAACTGGAAAAAAGAAAAAAATATCCTCTAACAATGAATTTTCAGACTTTATGGAGTGTTTGGTCAGGGATTAGGATCATGAGATCCCCGGCATCCATTATCCTTATGAGATCCAGGGCTACAAACATATGAGACTGCTAAGGATATTGGATAACAGCAACTTTGAAATTTGTCAATACTCTGGCAGAACCTTGAAAAATGTTTTTTTTCCAAAGATTGAGTTTTTGATTTATGCTATTCAAACTAATGCCACAACTGAATAAAAATTACAGGTTGCTATTGTTTATTCGGAGTAGTTCCTCTAATCACTCCATCATAAAAAGCATTCCTTTAGCCGCCCCTTGAATATCTAACACTGGTTTCTACTAGTTCTCTGACAACCCTTAATTCACCATGTTTAACAATTTTGTTATATTAACCTGTTTTACCTTCTTTGCTCACTGTTGTATCTTATTAAATGGATTGGATATGGTCCCTGGGCCAGATTCATTTCATTGTTTGGGCTAATCATACCTTGATTGGTTCATATCCTAAGCTATTGTATTCTCATCTGCTGTAAAATGGATGGTTTCTTAGGTTTTGTTGCTGAGATATATTCTTCTCCACATTGTTTGTGCTCTCGCTATAAAGAACCAATTGGTGGTTGCTTTACCACATAGCTGTTTATGTTGTCAATGAATTGGATATGGTCCCTGGGCCTGATTCATTTTTTTGCTTGGGCTAATTATGCCTTGATTGGTTCACATCTTTAGCTATTGTATTCTCATCTGCTGTAAAATGGATGGTTTCTTAGGTTTTGTTGCTGAGATATATTCTTCTCCACAGTGTTTGTGCTTTAGCTATAAAGAACCAATTGGTGGTTGCTTTACCACGTAGCTGTTTATGTCGTCAATGAATTGGAGCTTTGTTTCATTCCAATAATACCATATTATACATCTCATTTCTGTGGTACAGTTCCAATATGTTGGATAGATAACTGCAGTTGCTTTCACGTTTGCCTCTTTTTCTTCTCATAGATAACATGAAAAAAAATGCATTTTTTTCCTCTTCACAATGTATCCATCATAAATGCTGATCAAGGGAAAGGGTCCCTAGGTTATATACATGATCTTTGATTTTCTGTCGAGCTCATGGGTGGTTCTGTTTTATTGCAGAGGGATCCTGATAAGAGCTCTGGCTGATGCATCACACGAACAGCACTCCCTTTCTGCCCCACAGATTATCCTGAATGTAGTTGGTTTTTGTGCAACTGTGGCTACAACAATATTTTTCACGGTTTATGCAAAAAGGCAGCTCACAGCATTACAGAAGGAAGATGAGCTGTTACTGGAGTAAGCTTTTTCTTCTGTCTGGGTTTTGGGAAAATTATCTGTCAGCAAAGCCAGGTCAGAGCTTCATCTCTGAAGACCATCCATGGCTGGATGAGGTTTTATTTACTACACCACTCCATCCATGGGCAATTGATGTACAGTGAGATGGTGCTATTTAAACACTGTTTGGAAGGGAGGAAGGAAGAATCCAGACACACAACAGCTAACATGATTGACATTTATTAAACCAGCAGATTCTTTTAAAGGAAAAAAGGATGTCTTCTTTGTTGTCTTAGTCTACTCCCCGTTTGTCTCTCCCTCTCATAGAGAGAACTGTTGTTTGTATATGATGGAAACTTCTTTGGAAGGCTAAATTGGAACCTAGCAAAATTCTTGAACTATGAATCAATACAACACTGCCGTTCCTGTCTTGTCGATAATGCTTGCATTTCTGCGTTATATTTTGTCCAACAATATGCTATTATTCAATCACCTAATGCTTTCCTAAACTACAAAAAAAATAAAAATAAATAAATAAATAAACGAAAGATGATGTGAAGTTTATATAGAATCCTAGAGAAGGTTATTTGGTTGATTTGGAGAAATAATTGAGACCATATGGACATATTTCCTTTTTCATCTTGTTTTGTCACTTGTCTCTGTTTTCCAACCTTGTGAGATGGGTTGGCCTTTTCTGGATAGCTAGAGGGGGCTTTTCATTAAATCAAACGAAGAGACAAATTCCAACCATACAAGGCCTTTCATCTGTTCCCTTTCTCTTTCCCTTTTCCCTTTCCACTTCCAACTAATAAACGCGTGAAGGGGCTGGAGGGTTGAGACTTGAGAGGCTTTAAATGATGTTTTCTTTTTCCATACGCTTAATTTGTACATCCGCCTCCTCTCTCTTTTCTTTCTTCACTCTTCCATATACATATATAGAAAGCATGTGTTTGTGTTGGGTCAATGGTTAATCATCACGTATTCACATCATGCCCACCTCATTGACACTTGAGACTTGAGACTTCTGGCAATTTCATCTACAAAAAGGAAGGCTTTTAGAGAAAGGGTGTTGGTGGGGGGTGGGGCACTCCCATCAATTATCATTAGGTTGCCCATCCTTTTTCTTCCTCCTTCTAGTAAGAATTTTTAGTAAAAAGACCTGAAAGCACGACCACTCATGCATATGCTAACACATCTCTCATTATACAACTCTCTCACATCACTCAAACCTCAATCCAATCAAATTATGAAACTTGAGTACCACATGCATGGACGACACAATCTCTTTGTGTCAAATTGTACTGCCTTTATCTCGACATCCCATTATAGGTATTAGAGTCACACCCTCCAAAAACTTATACCAATGCATGGTTTTTTTCTTCTTCAATTCAATCCCATCCTCTTGACCTCATCATAGGTCAAGACATTGACTAGGAATAACTTATTTAATAAATTTTAAATTTAAATGATTAAAAATTCATAATAAAATTTAGATCATTGAACAAAAATATAAATATGCGACATCGAAATGAATAAAATTAAAATGTAAATAAATGAAATTAAGATAAAATAAGATAATAACAAAGTAATAAAACCCGACTCGAAGATATAATATTATTTGCTTGATAGCATTTTTTTATGAGTACTAAAAAGGGGATTATCATACAAATGGATTAAATAAATCCAGTATAAAGTTGGATATTGATAACATACGAAGTACACAAAACCCAACTCTATAATTCCTTTTAATTAAATTCGATCATCCACTTTTTCAAATCATCTAAAGAATTTGGAAGGATGGGAACACCGGGGTGCTTAGGTTTGAAGAAAAATGATGAATGAGAGTGGCCCTCAGCAAGTACGTACAAAAAGGGCAAAGCAATAATCTATATATATAAATTCCATGTTTTATAGTGGGAAAGGAAAGCAGGAGCATTCATGATACAGCTCATGTCACATAATTCCCACGCCAACTACAACAGCGACATACCTGTGCCACGTGGCTAAACTCTAAAACAATTGTTTTTTTTTTCTTTTTAAAAAAATCATGAAAATTTGGAGGATCTGAAGTTTATTATTAATTTTAATGAACCTGGTAGTTCAATGATTCCTCTTGTTTTTAACTTACGTAACACCTTAATTTATTTGTTTTATTTGTACTATTGTACCATGCATTAATTTCAGTTCACAAAATTTAAGGTATTATCTTAAATATATAAAAATAAAAATATTTTATTTTTTTTTATTTTTTTTATTTTTTTATTTTTTTACATTCATTCCAGCTATTAATTTCTTCAAATAAAAACAAAAGTTTACTAAATATTAATATTATTTAAAAAAAATGGAAAATGAGAGGTTCCGATTGGAGACAAAAACAAAAGAGTGCGGGCAAAGATTCTGCAACTCCGTGACGTCCACCAACACTACTATTAAAATGTGCGCTGTCTCATGCCACTCTCTCTCAGAGTTCGTGTCGACACCATCTGTTCACAATGCAAAATGTGGTCACGAGACTGGAGAGTGATGTGTAGGGCCATGCGAGGGCGCGTGTCAAAAGCTACAGTTGAGCAGGGAGCCGTATTAAAGTGCTTCGCAGCTGTTAGGTGTAAAAGTTTTGAGTGACGTTGATCCCTGGGAGACAAAAGATCAAAAGGCTAATGTGTCCCTGTGGGGCCCACTAGCCCTATCTCAAACCCCACCAAAACTTGACTTTTTCTTCCATTAAACCTTTTTTTAATCCATTTCACATGAAAATTTAGTTGATTTTAGGAAGTGGTTAGTTAAATTTAAAAAATATTTTTAAAAAATTTAAAAATCATTTTTAATATTTTTTAAAATATTTATATTTTTTTAAAACATAAAAGAATTTGTTTAATAATAATTTTAAAAAACACTTTTAACATTAAAATTTTTTATTATAGTAAAAATATTAAAAATATTTTTTAAAATCATTACTAAACGTATTTAATTTTTCATAAAAAAAAAAAAAAAAATTTCTTATAAATAATTTTGGTTATACGTAAAATAAAAACTAAATGTCAAAAAAAGTGTGCCAGGTGAAGCATGTACTTTTTTCTCTGCCACATAATTTCTGAAGTGAATAATGGAAGCGCATTAATTTGTTTTCTTTGTTTCACCAAAACACTTTTTCTATTTTTGTTTTCATTTTTTATTTTTATTTTTATATTTATTTGTGGCCTGTGGGCAACGTCTCTTCAGAATATTAATTAGAAAAATAAGGGAATGGGTGTCCTATCAAAGTCAGCGTCCCAACAGACAGAAGAAACTTCAATGCAAAAGGTCGTCAATGCCCAAATTTGACGACGAGTCTGACTATCTCCATTCCCCTTTCTCTTCTCTTCCAACGCTGTTGCCGTGGGAGTGTTGGTGGTGGTGGTGGGCGGCGTCGGTGGTTGAGGGAGAATAAATGCTGGGGCTGAGGGCCTACACGGTGGTGGTGATGGGAGAAGAGGAGTGATGGATGCTTGATGCTTCCCTTTGTGCTTATTCAATTTTGAGGAGAAACTAGAAAGGGAGAGGCACGTGGGTTCTTCTTCAGCTGGTGGCAACTGTTGAGGGGTGGGCTTTAAAAGCAGTTATTAAATTGCCTTACCTGCTTTCTCAGCCATTCCGCATTTCTTACTGCCTTTTCCTCACTCCATTCGGGACTCTCCACCTTGGAATCTAGGGTTTTTGGTCCAGCCCCATTGTGGCTGGAGTTGGAATCTGTTGTTTGTTGTTGGGTTGAGGGATCCCAGAAGGCATTTACTGTGACTCAATGTGTTTTCGTTTTCATAGAGCAAGGTGGTGGCAGTGATAAAATGTTGGTTTTGGGTTGCGATCGCGATGTGGTTTTTCTCGTAATTGAAGCTAATGCAGACTCTGGAGTCCCAAAACGAGTAGACCCATAATGCCAAACGGCTAGACTCATTGACCAGCATGAGAAGACTCCGGCGATCTCTTCTTCGTGTTGTTCTTATTCTTCTGTTTTCCTATTTTCTTGCGCCAATCGGAGTTTCTCCGGCGACTGAGAAGGAGATCTTGCTTGAATTCAAAAGCAACGTTTCCGGTGATCCCGGCAATGCATTGGGTTCATGGGATCAGAGCAAGGACCCTTGCTTGGATTACAGGGGTGTTACCTGCAATTCTGAGGGGAAAGTGGAAAAGATCGTTTTGTGGAACACTAGTCTCTTCGGAGTGTTGTCGCCGAGTTTAGCTGGGTTGAAATCCTTAAGGATCTTGTCATTGTTCGGTAATCGATTCACTGGGAATATCCCACTAGAATATGCCGAACTGGGCACGCTCTGGAAAATCAATTTGAGTACCAATGCGCTTTCCGGGTCGATTCCAGAGTTCATTGGCGATTTACAGAACATTCGGCTACTAGATTTGGCAAGAAATGGTTACACCGGTGAAATTCCAGCAGCTTTGTTCAAGAACTGTTACAAAACCAAGTTCATTTCGCTATCCCGGAATAGCCTTTCGGGTTTCATTCCCGCGTCCATTGCCAATTGCTCGAAACTTGAAGGCTTTGATTTCTCTTTCAATAATCTCAGTGGTGTATTGCCTCCAGCAATTTGTGATGTACAGAGATTAGCATACTTGTCTGTGAGAAGCAATGTGTTAACAGGGAGTGTTCGAGAGCTGATTGCGGGGTGCCAGAGCTTGGAGCTTTTGGATCTTGGTAGCAATATGTTTACTGGATTGGTTCCATTTGGGGTTCTTGGTTTGACAAATATTAGTTATTTTAATGTATCAAATAATGGGTTCCAAGGGGAGATCCCTGAGAGCATAACCTGCAGTGGAGGACTAGCAGTTTTTGATGCTTCAAGAAATGATTTGGATGGGGAGATCCCTTTGAGCATTGCTAGTTGTGGGAGTCTTAGGGTTTTGGACCTGGGGTTTAACAAGCTTAATGGGAGTATCCCGGATAAGATTGGGGATCTGAGGATGCTTACAGTCATCAGGTTGGGCAATAACTCCATTGGTGGGACAATCCCGGTGGGTTTTGGAAGAATTGAGCTGCTTCTGGTTCTAGATTTGCACAATCTCAACCTAGTTGGTGAAATTCCAGGCGATATCAGCAATTGCATGTATCTTCGCGAGCTGTGAGTCCAATTACCATTTTGAAATATTCTACATTTTACTTCAACATTGCTTTGGATTTGATCTCAAACAGATGTTCTGAAATGCTGCTGCAGGGATCTTTTTGGTAATGCTTTGGGGGGAGATATTCCTGAGACTATTTACAACATGACAAACCTGGAAATACTTGATCTGCATCGGAACCAGCTCAATGGAAGCATCCCAGCAACTTTGGGAAGCCTGTCAAAACTTCAGATTCTTGATCTATCCCAGAATTCACTTTCTGGGTCAATCCCACCTTCCCTTGAAAATTTAACGATGTTAACTTATTTTAATATCTCCTACAACAGCCTCTCTGGGGCTATTCCTCCGATGCCAAAGATCCAGGGTTTTGGCTCCACTGCATTTTTCCATAATCCAGGGCTTTGTGGTGATCCTCTGGAGTCATGCTCGGGAAATGGAACTGCTTCGGCTTCAAGGAAAACCAAACTGCTTACAGTCCCGGCCATTGTTGCAATAGTTGCTGCTGCAGTGATTCTTACTGGGGTTTGTGTGATTTCCATCATGAATATCAGGGCTCGCAGGAGGAGGAAAGACCATGAGACAGTGGTGGAAAGCACCCCACTAGGTTCATCGGAATCAAATGTCATCATTGGCAAGCTGGTTCTCTTCAGCAAAAGTCTGCCCTCTAAGTATGAAGACTGGGAGGCAGGCACCAAAGCTTTGCTGGACAAGGACTCCCTCATTGGTGGCGGGTCGATAGGAACAGTATACAAAACTACTTTTGAAGGTGGAATCTCAATTGCAGTGAAGAAGCTTGAGTTCCTGGGCAGGATCAGAAGCCAAGATGAATTTGAGCATGAAATTGGGCGATTAGGAAACCTTCAACACCCCAATCTGGTTGCTTTTCAAGGTTATTACTGGTCTTCAACAATGCAATTAATTCTATCTGAATTTGTTCCAAATGGGAATCTGTATGATAATCTACACGGCCTCAATTATCCAGGCACCAGTACCGGTGTTGGCAATAGTGAATTGTACTGGTCTAGAAGGTTTCAGATCGCTCTTGGAACAGCAAGAGCTCTAGCTTATCTCCACCATGACTGTAGGCCTCCAATTCTTCATCTCAACATAAAATCCTCTAACATACTGTTAGATGAGAAGTATGAGGCCAAGCTATCAGATTATGGGTTGGGGAAATTACTTCCCATATTGGATAATTATGGTTTAACCAAATTCCACAATGCGGTTGGGTATGTTGCGCCAGAGTTGGCTCAAAGTTTCCGATTGAGCGAAAAATGTGATGTTTATAGCTTTGGGATAATACTATTGGAGCTGGTTACTGGGAGGAATCCAGTGGAGAGTTCAGCAGCAAATGAGGTGGTGGTTTTGTGTGAATATGTTAGGGGGTTATTGGAGAGTGGGACTGCTTCAAATTGCTTTGACACAAATTTGAGGGGGTTTTCAGAGAATGAGCTGATTCAAGTTATGAAGCTAGGGCTGATTTGTACATCCGAGACTCCTTTGAGGAGACCGAGCATGGCTGAAGTTATTCAGGTTCTCGAGTCCATCCGATCTGGATCGGAATCATAGCAATAAAAGTGAAAAAGAGGGTTTATTTGATTACCTCAGAGGGGCCAAACAAATGGTAGTAGTCTAGCTGGAAAGGAATTCGGATTAGTCACTGAGAAGAAAAAAAAGAGAGGAAAAATTCTTTTGGATTCTTTTGTGGTTACTATTATCAATTGTTGACATTTGTATTTTTTTTTGCAATAAAATCATTCATTTCTTGTAACCCATTTGCTATCAAATAAGAACTCATCAAATCCTATCATATTGGTTTCTGGTTAATCTAGGAAAGGATAAGCAGGACCCTGATTCAATATCTGGGAAGCCCTTAGCTTCAGCTCCCTTGATTGATAGGTGAATGCTGCAGTACGGCAAGGAGACTTTTTGCCAGCTTACAAACTTACCAAGCTCAATATAGTGCAATTCAAGCAACAATAATCAGAATGACTAGTCCCTGAGAGAGAAGCTTGCTTTCCCCCACCCCCATTTCTCTTCTTTTGAATGTCAGATTATCATAGTGGTGTGCTGTGAAGTGGAGTCTCTCCAGGGTTATTGTTCAGCTCTGCCCTTTACTAATTTATCTATAAAGATGCAGATTGTTGCAACCAAACATTTTTCCAGGAAAAAAGATAAAGGAAGAGAGGTACAAGAATTATATATCCCTTGGCCAATCCAATCATTGCTACTTTTGGATGAGTTGGGCTGCCAGTCTAGATGCAAAAATTAAAGAAAAAGAGTCATTTATTTAAGCGTACCTAACGTAGGTGTAAGTATCATCTCTACTAGATTGCCCAAGAAACTTGGAAGAAAAAGCAATCTACTTAAGGAGTTAATGTGGAATCAAGAGGCCCATACTGGTAAAGTGGATGACCCTTAAACTGCTTAAAAAATGTCCTGATTGAACCATCTCAAGGAACTAAAGAAAAAAAATATGAAGGGGAAAAACAAAACAATTGCAGGGGAACATGACTACTACTTTTTATTGTATCCGAATAACAACCAAATCCCAAAAAAAATGTGATGTTATTCTGCAATTCCATCAATTAGCTAATAGGCTGGGTTAATAAAGTAGATAATTATACTAAACCATGGAACCATAGCTTGGTTTAATAAGGATACCTAAACTCTTGCTTTGATCTTTCCATACTAGGCTCCTAGCAAGTCCAAAATGCAACAAGGGCTTTTCCTAATTCCTACTACCTGCAGGTGATTTGAGTATCCAGATTGGAATGTAATAAACCAATAGTATTTCATCTGGGGGATTTACAGGTTTCAGAAACTTTCCGAATTCGTTCCATCACTACAGAAATATCCTGTTCAGTCAATGTGGTAAAACAACAGTGGAACCATCCAGGTTCAATACAGTGACAAGAAGATCCAGGAGTTACATTTATCTTTGCTATATTCAACAATTTGTTCCATAGCTCGAGCTCCCCTTTCTCACTGTAAGAGCGGATTAATCCCCTCATGTCAGCCCAACAGTAGAAGCCCCCACTGCTCCGCATGCACTCAATTCCTAATTGTTTCAACCCTGCCACGAATTTAGTATACATTCTTTGAAGCCTCTCTCTGTTGGTCTGAATGAACTTTTGTATGAATCTTATATCCGAAAGCATGGAGATAACCAAACACTGGGTTGGAGCTGAAATGGAAGAAAACCTTGAGAGTTTCTTAGCAGCAGCCAGAACATTTTCATTAGAGGAATATATAACCCCCACTTTAAAACCTGGAAGACAGAGGTCTTTTGACAGCCCATACACTATGTGAACTCTGTCCCTGTCCAAGTCTTCCGAATCAATAATTTCAGCCATGCTCACAAACTCTTCGCTTCCATGAGTGGACCCAGCAAATATTTCATTTGAAATTATATGGATGTTCTTCTCTCGAGCAAAGTCTACAAGGGTGTAAATTGTTTCTCGGTTAAGCAGATTGCCAACAGGATTTGAGGGGTTGGAAATTACAATCCCACGAACTTTTAAACCACGTTTCTTTCCCTGGTCGAATGCTAAGTCAAGAGCACTTATACTTAGATTGAAATTGTCAGCACTGCGACAGGGAACAGGAATTATCTCCACCCCAGTTCTCCATTTTAAATCCCTATCAAAACTGCCATGGTTTATTCTTAAATCAGTTTCCTAAACTGACATATTTAGTGAGAAAAATAAGATTTAGAAATTTTATGAGGTTGAATATATATTACCTGGGATAGTATGGTGTGGGAACAAGAAATGCATTTCCAGTATCTGCTAGGCAGAAACTGAGGATCTCAATTGCAGGGGTTGCACCAGCTGTTAAGACTATCTGTGATGGGTTAAAGGATATTGATCGTTCCATGACTTGAGACATGAATCCCGCCACAGCCTGCAGTACCAGGGTAGAAGAATCCAGTAATTAAAAGATACCCAACTAGTGCTCCTTTTATGCAGAAGATAAAAGCCTTCACAGTTGACAGAAGTGGAGCAATAAATCCAAAGAAACCTCAGCATCCATGAAACATTTGAGTATAATTTTTTGGTCAGAGAGACGAGATAAATGAGGATGACCCAAACCAAGAATTAGTACTATACCTTTGAATTAGCCTTCAAAATGCCGTTAGCTTTCATGGAAGTGTAAACTAGCAAAAATGTACATTTGCAAACAAAATTGAAGAATATCTCTGTAATTCAATTTCGAACTCAAAGACACATAAGGCTCTAAGGCATGTGCAGCGAGTCCATATGAACCAAAATAAAATCCAAAATTGTTGGAAACATTTTGATCCTGTGGTACCTGCAATGTTCATCCTAACTACTGTTATCAAAAGCTTTGTGAATGGGTTGGCCAGTTTAAGCCTTAATCAAAATCTACCCTACAATCACTCTCAGACACAAGATGGCCTTAATAGTATACTATTGGACTTAATCCAGACCTATATGCTTTCATTAATCCAAACCCTTACAAGGCAAAAAGATTCAAATGAAAAATTTTAGATAAAAGGGGATTATAATCATAATATAAAACAGTACGGACCAGAAAACCAACCATTCAATTCACTAAAAAAACAACAGAAAGAGTTCTGTGAATTACCACTTTCAACTCCACTAATCCATCTGACGCCTGATAATTTGCAATCCCGGCCATACTCAATGGCCCACTACTTCCACCTCCACTCAATATCGAATCCTTTGCAGTCTCTGCAAGCCAGTCTCGAGCCAAGTCCAATGACAACTACATCCATTAAAAAAAGAAACAACAATCAGTAACACCAAAAAATCATCAATAAAAGCAATCCATTCAACCCATAACCAAACAAAGCTCACCTTGTTTTCAGCCAAACCAAGCTGAATAACCCCCTCTGGATTACTCAATTCATCATAGGGATCCTCCGAAACCCTCTTCAGCCCAACATAGAAAGGCGAATCACTGGACTTCACAATCGAATTTGCCCGCGTTGACACACAAGCCGGCGCGCTCGAACCCCTTGGAGACAGATGGGTCCGAGACAGGGACCTGTTTAACTCAGAGACCTCCGTCAGCGTCTGGGGCGGAGGCGTGGGCTCGGAACGATGTCGTTTGAAGTAGAGCTGCAAGAGGTAAAAGAGAGCGCAGGGAATTACAGAACCCAACACAAGTCCCCCTCTCCCCTGAACCACCCCTTGTAAGGGCACTATCACTCTCATCTCTGTCCGTCCTCTTCCGCCGCCACCTCCGGTCGTGGTGGGACTGGAATCTTCGTCAGATTCGGAGGACCGAGTTCGGGTCATTGCGGTGGAAGCAGAGGAGTCATGGAGATGAGGTGGATTGCGTTTGCCAGAGCAGGGTGACAGGGTGGCAGGGTGGCTGCGGCGCGCTGGCGATAGCTTATGGGGGAGAGTGTGACGGGGCTTTGATTGGTGTTCCTGCGGCCTTCCTGCCTCAGGGTGGAGATGGATGTCGTCGTTGGGATTTTTTTCCTTTTTTTAATTTATAATTTATAATTTAATTTGATTGGGAATTTTTACAAGTTTACTGAAAATCAACCCTTTACAATATTATTTTTTGTAGAATTGTCCAAAATGATGGAGAAGGCATGTTTTCATAACCCCCAACAATTAATGAAATTCAAATATTTTATAAAATATAATTTAAAATTAAAATTAATTTAATAACATAAATTATTAATATAATTTTTAATAATTTTAATTATTTAAATAGACTAATGTTAATACAAGTATTTTAACTAACCACAAAAAATTGTCACCACAATTTTTTTAATGAAATTTTAGAAATTAAATTTCATATAAAATATTTTATAAATAAATATGTTTAAAATGATTCAATTTTTTTTATTTAAAATGAAATAAATATGTTTTTAATAAAATTGGTTTTTAATTTTTAAAAATAAATAAATCATAAATATATTAAAGGAATTTAATGTAATAATAGTAGAAAATTTAATAAATATTATTATAATTTAAAAAATTTTAATATAGAGTTGTGTGAATAAAATTTAAATTTTTTGAAATTAACACGAGAATTTTAAGAATTGTGTCCATATCTCTAAAGTTTATTTCTTATCAATTATAAATTAATAAAACTTGATTAACCACCTTTAAGAATATAAATAAAAATAAAATTTAAGATTAATAATATTAAAATAAAAACTAAACATTAAAATAAAAAACTATTGGTTTCTACTCAAAATTCATCATTCTTTTAATTCTTTTTTCTCTTGTAATATTTTTTTTTATCGGATTCTAAACAATTCTTAAATTTAAAAGTGATATTGAAAAAATTTGTTTTACATCTTTTCAATTTTTTTTTTCTTGTAAAACAAATATTTTAGTTTTCCTCTTAAGATGTAATATGATAGGTATATATTTTAAAAAAAATATTCTCTTAAGTTATACCACTTTAAATTGAATATCAACTCATGTCATATTAACAACTAAAATATATGTTAGATAAAGAAATTTTAATATGATTCGATTATCAATGTGATTCTTACATTAAAAGATACTAAAATTCAAGAATCCACTAATAAAAAAAAAAAATGAAAAGTTACGATAGTGAAGGTTCATCTTCTACTTAATGTTCTCTTAGTGTTATGGTTATACATCTTTTTTTCTCTTGAACAAAATCCTCAACCATAAAAAGACTAAATACGAGAAGAGCAAATTCATCATTTAATAAATAAAAAAATTATCTCGAATTGCTTAGCTCCTAAACCCCATGAACTGATTGGATAGCTCCACCTGCAGTACCCTTTGCATGTAATGTACATAATTTTTATACTACAAACCAAAAGTTGGGAATACGTACCCATCGCATGTCAACCACAAGCAAAGCAGCAACTAAATATCTTATGAAAGCACAAAGAGTCCTCCTTGCCTCCTCCACAAACTCCTCAGTCCTGCTCTCCTTTTAGCCATTCTATTCTCAAGCTTTTAGCCACCCAGGGCCATAGCATCTCCCTTCCACTCACACCTTTCCTTATTTGTTTATCATTCATACCTCTTTTTTTTTTTTTTTTTTTCCTTTTATTCCCTTCTTGACCACAAATCATGTTGCTTCAAGACCTCCTCGTACATGGTCTTTGCCTTAATCATAAAGCATACGAAGACTTTCATTAGTTTTGTATTAGATTTCCAATCACATTCATTAATTTTTTTATATTGATATAATGTATGGAAAATAGTTTTAAAAAATAAATCTTCAAATCACATAGAAGTGTTCTTTGTTACTATTTTTGTATTTCTTTTGTCTCGATGGTAACAATAGATTGGCTTGTCTTATATACAACGGTAATATGTGTGGGCTTTCCAAGACGGTCATGACGATGTTTGTAGGCTTTCTTGCTAAGTTTCAAATTGGGAAATGCGGTCTTATTAGTGTCACTATACTAGTGGTCAAGTGCTGACTTAGCTAGGGAGATACCCTTTAGTAGGTGTTACCCGAAGGATGTCTTCTTCTTTGGTGTGTGGTTAAGATGGGATGCGTCATTTGAAAAGTACTCGATCAGATGACATATACCTAAATTTAGTGTCACCACCTATGATTTTCTTATGTTAAAATTTTGATAAGAACATGTGTATTGGAGTTTTATATTGTACTTTGCAATTTAATATGCTCCACGGCATCATGAGTACTAGGATTCTGAACAGAACTTAAAGAAAAACAATAATTTATGTCATTAGATATTGTAGATATAAATACATCAAAATTGAATTTCTCATACTAACTTGATGGACAACTAGCGGCTATCCTTGATATTATCCCACTAGATGATGACAAGCAGACAGTAACACTAGGTTTTTCATTTTTAAATCAAGCAAGAAGAAAGAAATTTTGTAATCTTCTAATGCATTGCATTGCATATGTAGTTAATTTCCAGGCTCAATCTCATTGGAAAGGAGACTTTTGTGTGATGGATACAGATGATAGCGTAAAAGCTTCACCATCTACAGCCGATGTGGATGTTTGCGGCCCGAGTGCAAAGTTGGGTTGCATGTCTTCTAGCAAAGTGGGTCTGAATCCAGACAAGTGGGGGGTGTTTGGTTGGTCACCGTACGACTCTTAAAGATTGTCTTCTTCCTTCATATCACTCCAATATTCCTTTACTGTTTGTTTTGTTATTGCAATTTGCACGCATGTATATGATACTACTGATTAATGTTGCTTGGTTGGTCACCGTTCGACTCTTAAAGATTGTCTTCTTCCTTCATATCATTCCAATATTCCTTTACTGATTTTATTATTATGAAGCCTCTCTTCATCCACAACCACAACTAGTCAACAAACATTTGCCACAGAAAAATAAAATATCAGGCTCACTACCACCTCTTTTTGGTGCTGATTAAAGAAGAGGATATACAATAGACTGGTTCATGTTCAAAAATACTTTCTAAAATACCAGCAGTTGGGTTGATGTTTAGGGTATGGGCCTGTTACCCTTTGGGCCACCAATGACCAAGCCAACCCAAAAGTTCTTCATCTTGGAGATGACATGTAGGATTATTTGGTAAGTGTTTTTAAAAAGAGTTATTTATTTTTTTAGAATAAAAAAAGAAAAGAAAATATTCTTAATAATAAAAAAATAGAAAATTGTTTTATGTTCTTGAAAATAAAAAAAATAAAGAATTTTAAAAAATATATATTTTAATTATTTTGGCTTGTTTTTTAAAGATTGTTTTAAAAATAATTATACAAATATGAAAAATAATTAAAAATAAAGCACTACATCTAAAAGTTCTTTCCAAAACATATTAAAAATATATAAAAAAAAATTAAAGATATTTTAGATTCTGAAATAGACTTTTATTGGAACAATTTCAGAAATATTTTCAAAAATACCTTTTAAACTCAATAATATTACTCATCTTCCCTCAATTGGACCATATTCTTAACTCCTCTCCTTACATGTCTATCCTATCTTACTATATAATATAGCATACTAATAATGAAGTGAATGACATTTATATCTAGGCATCCTTGATGTCCACTCTATGCATTTGCCCTCTCATAAAATCAAATGAAGTTGATATAGAAAAAAGAAAAAAACAATAATAACAAGAAGAATATTTTCCTTGTTTAAATGAAATTATTAAATTTACTAACAAATAAAACATTAATTCAATCAATTTCCTTGTTCTCATCACTAGCCATCTTCACCAATTATTGTCTCCATAATCAATATAATAAATAATTAAAAAAAGAAGAAGATATTTTACCCCTTAACTTGGGACATATTTTAAATTTTTTCTTCTTACATTCAAAACACAACATTTTATCCTCCAAATTTGTTAAAAGAGTAATATTTCATCTCAAATTACAAATCCTTTCATAAAATTGAGAAATTGAGTCAACTATTCAATCAAATGATATGGAGTATGTTTTCAATCTGTTCTCAAGAAACAAATGGGGAAGAGTTGGAATTCTAACTTTGTATTAGGATCTATGAGTCAAGGGACTCTAGAGATATGGTAATACGGAGAGGACAAAATTGTTTCAAACACCGACAAAACCAGAAGCGCCCCTTGTTTCTAAGAGAAAAGGAATGGTTATTCACATTTCATTTGATGGTCATAAGCGAATTGAAATCTAAGCAATAGTACTTCTAAAGATAAAACAAATTAAATTACTCTTTTTTTGCGCTTTGATTTAAACTTTAATTCATTTGAATTGATATTTTTAAAATGGTATTTATCAAACTCTTTCAAAATATGAAGATAGCTCGTTTTAAGTTTTTAATTTTAGAGAGATATTTGTATGATAATTTGTGATTTTCATGCATGACAATAAAGTGTGGTAACTTCAAACTTGGACAAGTAATGTTTTTCTTTGTATTTCAACATGCTTATTTTTTTTATTTAATAATTTGTTTGTGGACTTTTTAACAAGTCTAGAGGATTAATTGATCACGAGAGATCGAAGTATAAAACAATCACACCCAAAGTTTATTTAACAGAAAAAAAAAAAAAAAACCAACCTCAGACACTCTTAGCATATTTGCTCTCCCTGTCCCTGCCTGTGTATCCATGATTGATGTAATATTCCCAGCACATTAACATTCTTTTTAACTCTTCTAATGAGGTTTATGGAGAGAATAGGGTTTGGATTGTCTCCTATCATGGTGTTTGTCTTCCTTCTCTCTCTTATCTTCGTGTCTAAATTCTCTTATGCAGTCAGAGATCATGAGGAAATAGCAACCAAGCAAAGCCAGTTACAGACCTATATCGTCCATATAAAAGAGCCGGAAGGTGGACAAGATTTTTCTAAGTCAGAAGACCTAGAGACTTGGTACAAGTCATTTTTGCCCGCTAGCTCCACAACCTCAAACTCACAACAACGCTTGTTATATTCATACCGGAATGTGTTTACTGGGTTCGCAGCGAAATTGACAAAGGAGGAAGTTAAAGCCATGGAAGAGAAGGATGGGTTTGTTCTGGCCTGGCCAGAAAAGATATACCATTTGCAGATAACTCGCAGTCCTGCTTTCCTGGGTTTGCACCAAAATTCAGGCTTCTGGAATGGATCTAACTATGGTAAGGGCGTCATTATTGCAGTAGTAGACTCTGGAATATCTTCTCACCACCCTTCATTTAGCGACGAAGGAATGCCACCTCCACCCGCTAAATGGAAAGGAAAGTGTGCATTCAATGGGACGATCTGCAACAACAAGATCATTAGTGCAAGCAATTTTGTAGAGTCCCTGCCACCCACAGAAGATTTTATCCATGGCACCCCTGTAGCAAGCATTGCCGCTGGAAATTTTGTGGAAGACGCCAGGGATTTGTTTGGGAACGCCAAGGGTACTGCTGCCGGCATGGCGCCTCATGCCCACTTGGCGATTTATAAGGCATGTGGTGAATTAGGTTGCACCGGCAGCGCCATATTAGCTGCAATTGATGCCGCCATTGAGGATGGTGTTGATGTGCTTTCCATTTCCCTTGCTGCAGATCATTCTGATCCTTTCTATGTAGATGAAATAACCATAGGTGCATTTGCTGCAACCCGAAAAGGAATTTTTGTGAGCACTCCTGCTGGGAACGAAGGTCCCAGAAGTCCTTCCTTATCAAATGGGGCACCATGGGTGCTTACAGTGGGAGCAAGCACCATAGACAGAAGCATCAGGACTACAGCCAAGCTTGGAAACGGGGAATATTTTGATGGGGAATCATTTTTCCAGCTGAGTAATTTTCCATCAAAATTATTACCTCTTGTATATGCAGGTGCCAATGGCAATGTGTCATCAGCATTCTGCAACAAAGGATCATTGAAAGACATGGACGTTAGAGGAAAGATAGTTGTTTGTGACACAGAAGATGGGGCAATATACGTCTCTGATAAAGAAGAAGAAGTTAAAAATGCCGGCGGTGTTGCCATCATTCTTCCAAATAACAAATATCGCGGCTTCAGTACGAGCGAAATTGATGCTGATATTCTTCCTGCAACACATTTGAGCTACTCATCAGGTTTGAAGATCAAGGCTTATATAAATTCAACAACAAAGCCTACAGCTACAATTGAATTTAAAGGAACCATCATTGGAATCTCGTCTGCTCCTGAAGTGGCTCACTTTTCTTCCAGAGGACCTAGCTTGACCAGTCCGGGTATTTTAAAACCAGATATTATCGGCCCCGGAGCAAATATTCTTGCAGCATGGCCTGCAAATCGCATGAACAGTAGCTCATTTAACATAGTTTCAGGCACATCTCTGTCATGCCCCCATCTCAGCGGCGTCGCAGCTTTGCTCAAAAGCTCTCATCCTGAATGGTCACCTGCTGCCATTAAGTCCGCAATCATGACTACTGCAGATGAGGTAAACCATGAAAACAAACCCATTATGGATCAAACACATCAGCCTGCTGACATTTTCGCTGTGGGTGCCGGGCATGTGAACCCATCAAGAGCAAACGATCCTGGACTCATTTACGACAGCCAACCAGAAGATTACATATACTATCTCTGTGGTTTGGGTTACAGTAACTCTCAGGTAGGAATTGTTGTGAATCGGAGGGTGAACTGCTCTGAAGAATCGACCATCCCAGAAGCACAACTGAATTATCCTTCGTTTTCTATTGCTCTGGGGTGTAATACTACTACTCAGGAGTTCACCAGAACAGTCACAAATGTTGGTGCAGTTGATTCAACTTACATAATCGAAATTTTTGCTCCAGCAGGAGTCAATGTGAGTGTGAAACCAGACAAGCTTGACTTCACCAGGCTGAACCAGAAGAAGACATATGCAGTTATGTTCAGCAAAATAAGGGCCAAGGGGAAAGATAGAAAGCCACATGCACAAGGGTTTTTAAGATGGGTTTCTGCTAAACATTCTGTCAGAAGCCCCATATCTGTTAAGTTTGAATGATCAAGAAGGGGTAAGTACATGAATAATGGAGGTCATATTGCTTATTGTGAAACGTATGATTTGTGTTTATATTTTTGTGAATAGCTAAATGGCAAATAAAATTGACCCAACTGATGGTATGCATTTTTATCAGCGGCTGGGTTTTGAGTCCATTTTTATCAGCAGCTTTTTTATGCCTCTTATATTAATACTGTTATCAAAATAAACCCTAACAATGGTAATACCATCAATATATTTTTCAACAACTAAAGATGAATCAGTTATGCCTCTTTGAAATCTATAATTAACTTTGCATATGAGGCATGAGGTGATCATTGCTTGAGTTCATAAGTGGCTTTATTAATGACTTAATTAGATTTTCTATCGACCCTTAATGATTTATTAATGGAAGACTCACATTCACTTCTTCTAAATCTCTATACGATAAAAGATTTTAGCATTGATCACAGTAGGAAACAAATCAAGATTAATAGCCAATGCAAAGGTTAATTGATTTTGGAAGTATTATTTAATAAGATAAAGTAAGATTGTGACTTATTAATCTAAACAACTCTAAAGAGGAAAAGATGTGACATGATAATTAAGCGAAAAACTCATTCATTTAGGTTAGTGGATAACAAATTATTGTTGATTGATGTTGAACGATATTAGGAGAATCCTTGAACATCCATGATTTTGTGGATGTCTTTGAGATTTTAGTGTAATAATATTATCGTGTTCTATATTTAATCACTATTTAATTTATTATATTGGATAAGAGTAGAATTCAAATTCGAACTATGAGAAAAATCTATATTAGAACTAGGAGATCGAAGAATCTAAATCAAGAGTAAGTATGGGACAATCAACAATATTAGTGAAATTCTATCACTAGCCTTCCAAGAAGATTTATACCTTTAACAAAATGCATGTTATATAGCAAGTATAAACAACTTTTGAGTCATATAGTCACAATACTTACCCCCTTTTTGTGGAAGAATACTCAAAAAGCACATATGGTCACCAAGGTGACGTTATTGTACTCCAACAAAAAGAAAAAAAGATATGAAATAGGACCACATTAGAAGGATGATCTAAATGCTTTTGCAAAATGTTGCTTGTAAAGTGAGTCTTATCCAATCTTTTTAAGCAAGTACAAACCATGAGAATAACTTTAATAACTATTATAAAAAAGTTTTATTTATCTACTGAAGTATAAATTACTAAGAATAAATGTTTTCACCAATATTTTTTCCCCCATGGTATGATCTTGAAATGCCAAAGGAGAAAAAAAATTGAAAATTAGAGTTCAAATCTTGATGATTTTCCAATGATTAAGAGATGTCTTAGATGAGGGTGATGGATCAACATTGATATTTTGTTTGCTCATGTTTATTATAACGATAACATTGTAAATATTATTGAAAATTTTTACTTTTCTGCAAATTTATTACCTTTTTTTTATAAAAAAAAAAAATCAATATTGTTTTCATCTATTTAAAAATAATTTAAAATATATGTACTTTTTAATAAGTCATCTAATTATTTTCTAAAATACCCCTTTTAGTTGTCATAACATTAATATCAATTGATAATTAGACTATTCATGTAAATGTTTTTTCTTTTTTTAATTTATTATTATTATTATCATAATAAAATAAATATTTACAATAAGACATATTCTTATAAATTTAATATATATAATTTTAATAAATTAATTTTTCCCTTTCAATCATTCTTACAATATTTTAATCTAATAAATTGTCAATCCATATTCAATTATTATTTATCTTTTATTTAAAATGATATAAAATTTTTATGTATTGTATTTTTAAAAAATCCATAGATATATATATATATATATATATATATATATATATATATATATATATATATAGTTTTTTACTTCTCTAACTTACCCAAAAATAAAGAATTAAAATCCCTAAATCTTTAATGACTTATCCAAATGTAAGAATTTGAATCATTAAATCCGGCTGTATTTTTTAGGTAAATTTTTTGAGAAATACAATTCGTATTTGTCAATCCAGCCAACTAAATGGAACCTAAAAACCCATCGTATTAATCATAAATTATCCCTAAATTAAACCTGAAATTTAATTACCTTAACCACAATTAAATCAGAATTAATGTATTATTATTAATTTTTTTTTGGTGGCTTTCACAGAGGCAGACATGGTTGCTATGGCAACAACAATGGGTAGATGGGACCATATTTGATATTAGTGGTCTCAAACTCAAAGCCTAAATTTTTGAAACAAGTGGAGGTTGCTCCCTTTCCCAAGAATTTGAACTCCAAGAGTGGAGTACGTAGCTCAAATAACAGGTAAAAAATCGTCCATCAACAATGACTTGACCCCTTCCCTGCCTTCCTTTACCAGGGGTTCAGTCTTCCATACTTCCTTTGCCAGGCTCATTTCCCTCATGAAAAGGGGTGTTGGAAGCCTCATCCTCAACTTCTGTTCTTTTTGTTTCTGTGATTTTTATTTTTTGAAATTATTTTGGAAGCCCCATGTCTGAAAATAAGCAGTGAGTGGAGCAATAAAGCTGCACTTCTGAAAATGACAATGAACTCCTTTGGGATTGAAGAATTAAGTGAAGGGTAAGAACTAATAAAAAAGCATTAAAATTTTCCAAAATATTTTCTAAAGAATGATTTTTGACTGCAAGAGAAAGGAATCCAATGTGGAATCCAAAGACCAGACTGAATAATGAAATAAATGAGCATTTATATGTTGGGGTACCTTGTTTGGACGCCCTGAAAATTTCAGGTCCCATGCAGGCAAAAGTCAAAAATGCCCCAAATGACAGAAGAGAAGTATGCCATGCCACATGCCACTGCTCCCTCTTTTCTACCTTATAAGACTTTCTTCTACCCAGTTCACATTTATGAATGGATTTAAAATTGCCTCCCCTTTTTCTTTGTTGGGATCCTAATCTCAGATTCTCCGCATTTCTTGTAAAAACTCCATAAACCGTAATGCATTTAAGCTTCCCACTTTGTGAAAAAAAACAGATGAAAAAGTTTTTCCCTTTTCTAGCCTTGAAATTGATCCATGTATAGATGTGGATTCGTCGATGTGCCCATGAAATTGACCCAAGGCCATTTTTGGCATTCAATTACTTTGAAGTCCTCACTATGACTTGTCTTGTACCTCCTCCTAATCAATGTGATGAAAACCCTTCAGCCATTATGAAATCATAATGGGAAAAATGTGTTTTTCTCTTCTTTTTTTTTTTTTTTTTCCTTTTGAAAAAAAGTTAAAAAATATTTTTTTAAGGTAACCCTAAAATAATTCAAATTTTATGGACTTTTAAGTGAAACATTCTTATGTGGTTAGTCAAAGATAATATTTAGATGGTCAAAGTTATTATTTTGATAAAAAAATACATAAAATCTTAATTATTTTAAGTAAATATATTAAATTTAAATTTTGTAATTTGGGTTTTTATTTTTAAATATTTTTTTTTTCTTATAAAAATTGATGCACATATGATAAAGAATTAATTAATCCATAAGGTAGCATAATTGATCAAGATAAATATTAAGAAGTGTGGTTCAGTTATGGTTCTGAGTTTGAATCATATCATTAATAATATTATAAATTTACTTGATGTTAGTTGTTATAGAACGATCAACATCCTTAAATTTATGCTATGCTAATTGTTATCCGACAAATAACACTTTAAGATTTGGGTCTTGAGTTTTAAGGGCTTGATTATGAAAGGTTGCTTGATTATAAAAAAAGTAAATTGAACGAGTATTTATGAGTTTGACCTTGCAACAAATTTTAAAATGTGAATACATTTCAAATTTAAATATAAAAAATGTACTTTATGATTACGTGGAAATTATTAAATTATATGCACGCTCTAATAATGGGATTAAATATGAAATCGTTTCTGAAATTAATACAAAATATTCTGAACAGGTGTTTGTGATTTTCTTAATTTCCCATTTTACCCTTCCGTGTTGTCTCGTTTGAATTTGCTGGTGCTGTGGAGCGGGCCCCCTGCCGGCCTCGTTCTTTTCCACTTTATGGCCTGACAAACGAATAAAACCGTTAGGGGCAATCTCGCAATTTTGCAGAGCGACAAGGGCAAAGCCCGAAATCCGCCGAAATTTCAGCCTCCGACAGAATTTCGCCGCCCGAAACAGAGCCCAACCCCCGATAACCCTGTTCCTCGAGTAAAAGACAAAGAAATTATATAATGTTTTCCGAAGTTGACGTTCTCATCCCTCACCGCTACATTTAAATTTCAAAGCCTGTAGGGGCCCTAGCCTGCCAGTATGCCAAAAAATAGGGGCATATTCGGAATAAAATTTTCAACAGCCCTATCCTCCCATTGCATTAATCGGTCGGACCCACGAATTCAAAAAATTTTTGGATCGTTAAACCCTGCGAGAAATCCAGTTCCCATTTTCAGGACATTAAGGAGGGTTTTTTTTTTGAGAATCAGATTCAGAGAAGCAGAGAGACAGAGAGGCGGCATAAATTAATGTGCTTCTCTTCTGTCTGAAACGGCGTCGCACATGGGAGATATGGATGAAGAAATGGTAGATGAGATTGCAGAGCCGTTTGTGGCGGTGGAAATCGATCTCGATTACGAGTTCGACGCTGCGCGCTACTTTGATTTCAGTCGTGACGAGTCGCCGGCGGAGGCGCTTCAGGCCGAGCTTTGGTTTGAGTCCGCAAAGAGTTATCCTCCTTCTCGTAAGTGTCTCAAAACTAAAACCCTAGAGTTTCTTCAAATTTGTTTGTAAGCTTTAACTTTTTTTATATATATTTTGGTATTTATTTGTTGTTTGATTGATTTGTAAAACTTTTTTTTTTCTTTTTTTTCACTCATTGTTTTTGAATTCCTAATTGTTTCTGTTGGTTAGAGTTAATGGAAATACAAAGTTTTGATTCAGTGAATATGGTCACCGGGAAAATGTGAAACAAAGGCTCATGAAATCTTAAAGAACTGGTTGATGGAACATTTTGTGGTGTCCTTTGTAAATTTTCTAGATTTACTCCTGTTTTTCTCTTTCTTTCTATCAACTCTGACAACTAATGGGGTTATATTTCCTTTTCTTGGGTCATCTTCTCTGTTTCAGCTTTTGTAGCAAAGTTGGTTTTGAGGGAGGATATCCTCCTGGGAAATGTTAACACCTCTCCAAAATCAAAAGACATGGAGATCGCGGTGGTACCTGACAGTGACTCTGCTGTTGCCCTGGGCCAAGAGATTTTTACAATGGATGCAAATAACAGAGGTATAATTTAACATGGTTTAAACATCATTAAACCCTTTTTTTGGGACTTCATTTCTGTAGTTGTATATTCTACAATATTGGTAATGTAGCCTTTTCTTAATATGTGCAAGTTTGTTTCTTGAAGTTTCTCTCCCTCTCTTGAATTGAATTACAGATTTTTAATTTTAAGAATCTTTTGTTATGCTATGGTTTTGAATGCATCCATGATGGTGTTGACTAAAATGAATATGATTTATTTGAGTTGCATGCTTAGTGCAGACCAATGTTTAGGGAGACGTTCTCAATGCTTAGATATTGACAATATTTTGTAATTTTGTCTTCTAGACTGTGGTGGAACTGGAGGAACGATCACCAATTTACAGAGTGGCTACCTACAAAATGTGTATAGTCAAGCACAAGAATCAATCTCAGGTATTTCAGTTAGTTACGTTGATGAAAGTAAGAACTGATGCTTTGTGCATAGGTGGTGGCTTTTTTCCAAGGGTTTAGAAAATGTATCAGCAATTTATAATTATTCCTTGAAGTGAACCATGCTTTATTTTCTTGAACATTAAATTTTCATTGGTAATATTGTTCTTATCATTGTGCCCTTGAGGCCTAGCTCAAGTGGTAAAGGGATGGGGATGGTTTGTGGGATGTTCTAGGTCCCAATGGGAACAAAATTTACCTATCAAAAAAAAAAAAATGTTCTTGTTGTTTTAGTTGTTACTATAACTTGCAGTTCATTCCATCCAATCTAGAGTTTGAACTGCTTGTATTTTATCAAATCTCTGCACCGTATTTTTCTTTCATTGACAGAGATTTACTCGCTAACTATTTGCACTTCCCATGGTTCGATGGTGTTGAATGATTATGTTCTGATTCTCTAATATTTTTACATGCCTATTTCATTGTTCATTGTAGGATTGACATTTTACAATCACATGTTGAATGATAATCCAAAAGCTAAAACCAAGTCTACTGTCAAGTCCGTTCTGCCAAGAAGCTCAACTTTGATGAAACCGACAGCAAGTCAGCTGGCGAAGCAGAACCGACCCCATCAAGTTGGTAGTTTCAGGTGATTATTGGACAGGTTTATTTTTCCTAGTTGGCTTACTATTGTGCCATCATTTCTTCTGAGAGTGATGTGTAAGAAATCTTAGTCTAATGGTGATGGGTAAAATCTCAACATTTTCTTTTAACCCTTTTGTTATGCAATTTCTTCAAGGCAGTAGTTTGAGTTCCTTCTCTTGAATTACAAATTTTTTTCTGAAACAGTATTTATTATATTGAAGTATTTTTCTGCAAAAATGAGTAATCTTGACCTTCTATTCCTTAATTCAGAAGGGGGTATATATGTAGCAAAATATGGGAACCCAATATCTCTGGGATTTTATCTTTTTGCTGGCCCTTTTGTTTTTCTAATTACTTAATACTGCCAATTGTTAGATTCCAGACGCTATTGGCTCAAAATAATGAGAGAGGCTGCATTAATTCTTCTGGGGTTGAAAGTCAAGCTGCCAAGAGGCAGAAACTAGAGGGAGGCCACTTGTTTAAGGTCCTTAATTTGTTATTCCCTGTTCTTGTTCCTTTAATTTGCTTATATTTTGGTGAACTTGTACAGAAGTTTTATATATTGAATATGTTGAATTCTTTAATGAGCTTCTCCTAAGAAACTTGTTTAATTGATGTAATACTCCTGTCTACAATGTTTCACCTGCTAATCATGAATTACCATATGAATACATGCTATTCAAATTTTCTTGATGAAAATGTTGTTTGTTAACATTTTGCAGTTCAGTTTGACCACATTATTGGTTTATTAGCTCTCTTCTATATGAGAACAACATAGATATACTATCTAACCATTTTCCTGGTGGGTACTTCTCGGACCCTAATCTTAATGTGTTGGTTTTGGGTAAGTTGGGTAATCGGGCAACTACGTGGCTATTGACATTTCATACTTCCAATTTAGAGGCACACAAATACAAGCAGAACATATAAGTTGGTTGGTGCTAGTAATTAGAAGAATCAATTATTTTAATGTCTCATGATTATTATTTAGAAATCCCCTTTTGAAGAACAGCTTATATAAAAGGAATCCGCTCAAGTGTGTCTATATGCTCTGTCTAACAGGTAGCTGATACAAAGGAACAAACAAATTTGGTTCATAAGGTGCCTAAGAAGGTATGTTAGCTAATGCAGGATGCCTGGACTTGCCTTCAATTTATCTTTCATTTTTCTCCTATGCATTTGATTGTGTATCCCTCGCATGGTACTTAATAGTTTTTGCTCCATTTCCTTTCATTTTTATAATAATTATATTTCATACTTTTTTATCAAGATCCAAATGATGCTCACAAAATGTTGCATCCATAAAATGTATAGACTTATTGTTGCATCTCTAGACCTAGAAAAATATCAAAATTGTATCTGAAAACAAAAACTGATAATTTTATTCTCTTCAATCCCAAATTTGCTGTTTCTTTCCCACCGTGCTTTGATTAGAAGAACTAGATTGTTCCACCTATTCCAGAATAGATTTATTTTCTTTTTCTTTTTTCTTTTTAATTAATTTTAAATTTATTTATTTTTAAATTTTGGCTGTTGAGGCACATTTGATTGGACCTTTTTGGTCCATAAGTTGCAATATTTGGGAAGAAGTATAACTTTGGGTTTGTAGATTCGATTTTCTCACCATTTGGATTTGTTTGATGCATAAATTCATAAAGTGGTTTCCCTTTCAATCGTTAGGAGAGTGGATTTAGAGGTGGTTGGGGTTAGGAGGCTGTCGTGGTGCGGGGATATTCATGTTGTGGGATATTATGCAGGAACTTACATTTTAGCATGATAAGGGTTTCAATACTTGATGCTTTTTGCAGGATGCCACCGTTGATGGAAACTCCATGCAGGCTAGGCTGAAGCTTACTATTCCAAGAGAGCCAAATCTTGAGACAGCACATAGGACACAAAGAATGAGGTGAACTTTTGACAGATTGATGTTACCATTCTGACCATATCTTGAGACAGAAATCGTAGGTTGCCTAACAGGTTGCAGGGCACAAATTCTATGTTCCAATTGCAGGCCTAAGCATCATACAGAAGTAGACCAAGTGGCATTGAATGTGCATAGATTCAAAGCACGCCCATTAAACAGAAAAGTTTGTATTTGCATTCAAGAAAATGTGCTTCTTTATAAATCTTCTGTTTCCTTTCCTCTCAATATTTATACTTTTGAGTTGCAGATTCTTGAGGCTCCTTCATTACCACTACCAAAAAAGAGCACTCCACGCTTGCCAGAGTTTCAAGTGAGCCCTAACAATCTTTCTTGTCCACTGACTAAAATCTCTCTTTTGTACAAGTATAGATGATGGCTTTGGGAAAGAGGTGTCTTGCATACTGTTCACGCATCTGATTACATTTGCACATTGCTTCTCAGGAATTTCACCTGAAGACTTCGGAGAGAGCTAGGCAACACACAGCTGGTTCATCTTCCTCACTTCATTGCAATGACCCTGACAAGGTTATTCATTAACTTTTTCTTTTTTAATTTTATTTAGATTACCACATGAAGTGGTTGATCAATTGTTAATCTGTGACATTGATATTCAGGACTATGATTTTACCCTATTTTACTATATTTGGTTTTTCTTTTATGCTATCATTTCTAGGGAACTGAACTTCTGTCATTGCTGGGCTTGCAGAAACCTAGTACTAACTCTGTTCCTGAAAATGGGAACAAAGATTTGAGAAGGTGACTATCTGAGGACCATTTTTCCAACTTCAAATTCAAACATGTAGACATAGTCTATCTGTGATGGTTTTGTTTCCTCTGTCAGTCTTTTGTATTTCTCTGTTTTCCTGTGGTACTTCTATTAGTTGTTCTCCAAATTTGTTTACTAGTAATCTGTTGCTTCTCATCTTTTTTTCTTTCCATACAAGCTGCAAAATTTCTTATTTCAGGTTCAACCATTCAGATGCTTGACTAGGTTTATTTCTAGGCATGTGTAATTGGATCAAGAAACAAAATCCATCTACACAAAAATTTAGTTTTACTTCTTCGGCAAAAGTTTCATGATTGATGTCTTCAGAGTAGGCTCTTATTAATTATTAGGTTTTGGTGATCAATAGAAGCCTTGTTAGAGCAGCTATTAAAGTCCAATCTGTTAATTCAGAATCCAATCTCAATTTACATTTGATATTGTGTTTTCATTCAATAATAGTGGTTACTTTGGAAATTCTTCAGACCAAACACCACAGATGCCCCAAAGCAGGATGCATGTGAAACAGTGCGCACCTTTAAAGCTCGTCCTCTTAATAGGAAGGTAAGAAATCATTAATATAGATCATATTGTTGCAATTACAATATTTGAAATTACTGATGTGGAGCTATTTCATGTCTGTATACAGATATTTTCAAGCAAAGGAGATATTGGTGTTTTCCGGAATAGCAAGCGGGAAACTACTGTGCCATTGGTAATAACTGGTTGTACCATTTCTACTTGCTAGTATTTCAAGCTACCATCTTGAATTATATCATGTTTTAACTTCACTACAGGAATTTAATTTCCAGACAGAGAAGAGGGCTCAGCATAATCCACCAATAGAACTTTTCAATAAGGTAAACTTTAAACAGATATATTTTAGTTCTACTGTAATAATTTTCTTTCCCTTGTTTCCAAATTTTACAGTTGAATGTAGGCATAAAGTTTCATGCTTTGTCACTATAAGGTTGTCTGCAACTCACCCTCTTCCACCCATTTGGCTGAATGACAGCTTTCCCTGACATCTGAACTTCAACAGAAAAATGATTCTCAGTTCAAAGTGCCTCAACCTACCTGTGTATCTACAAAGGTTCTTCTCATCTATTGAATGATGTCTTTTGCTATGCATTCTGATATTTCTCAAGTACTTTATTGAATTATTTGTTGTATGGCATAAGGGCTCAAAAGAGAATAGATTGGGTTTTTCCCAACCGGAACATGAGGTAAGCATGTCATCTTTTATGAAGAACCAATTGTATGCAAATTTATGTTAATATTATTATTCCATTGAAGAGGCTTTCCACCTGTAGATAACATATCTGGTGAAAGACAAACTGCCCCAGTCCAGGGGAGTTCAGATTCAATGTGGAAGCAATGGAGGCATCAACGAAATCGATACTAGATCTGGGATAAGCAGGTAGTGTAAATTTAAACAGGATTATTCTTCTTGTTTGACATTCTACATTCAGGACATAGGATTGATCTTTTCTTTGGAACTCAACCATGAAATTGCTGCAGGAGTTTGGGCATCCGCTGACTGTAAAAAGAGAGCTAATCGTCTAAAATGGTGGTCTGCTTAGTCATCAGAGTTTAGATTTTTTCTGATAGCTGGAAGACTGATGAATAAATACTCCTCTTATTACTGATGGTGGCATGATAATTCAGAAATGCCAAGCTTCTGTATACAAGATCCATTGAAGTCTACATCTTACCTTGAAAATCTTTCCTTTTTATTTTTTCTTGATGGTTGGGGTCTTGAGGGTTTGGTGGGCGGGTGGAAGACTGATCTTCTGACAGGAGTTAGACTGACTTGTTTCATGTTTCTCAAGATTTGTGAGTCTCAGTCCCAATAAAAATGTGAGTGCCAGTGTTGTACAGCCTCGAGGCCTCTTCCCTTCAAAACCATCTTCCCATCATCTTGTAGCATCAACAACACATGTAATGGTTACATCTAAGAAATGTATACAAAAACATTTACATTTCCATGAAGCTCTCCCTTAGTGACATTTCGATTGAAATTTCTATGCATTACTTCCTGCATTTGATTCTTGGCCAGTTTGCTGCGCACATGAGCTGAAATTGCCATGTAAGCACTCAGCTGAATTACTAGCCGCTATGCTACAAACTAAAATTTATTAATAGCTAAGTATAAATGAAGGGTCCTACTACAGCATCTACAAAATAATAGGACCAATCACATTGTGTCATGTACGTATTTTATATTTTTAGGTTCCATTGTTTTGTATCCAATTTTTTCGGTTATTTTGTGTACCTTGATTCCATTCTTTTGTATTTGGTCTTATTTATTTTTAAGTACAATTTAATTAAATATTGATTCAACTCAACATATGAAGTTTGGGACTTACATAGTGATAGTGTAACACCGAAGACCAATGAAGGAATCAATATTCCAATATCAATCCAATTAGGAGTTGATTGAAAATTTAGATCAAGAATTTGTAAAGTCAATATGTAGAGGTGTTGATAAAAGTCCGAATGAAACTATTGAAGATGACATAAATATGTAGAGTTAGAAGATAGAGATCATATTAAGGAGAAATTAGGCATAAAATTTAACAAAAAAAGTGCAAGAAGCAATGACTTTGTATCGTAGAGGTGAGAATTTCACCTTTCTTGTAATATTAAATGGCTTAAAGGTAAGCCATGCATGAAGTAAAAAAAGCTTTATCAAGCTACTTCAACCATTTCAAAAGTGTTGCTTTTAGGTTTAAGATCCCAAATAACATTATGCAAAGAGAATTATAAATGTATTGAGTTTGAACTAAAAAAACATACATGTTCGTCAAAATAATTGCATTTATATTAGAGAGACCATAAAATAAAATTTAGTTATTGAACATGCATGAGGTGCTTCTAAATATAAGCTAAAACAAGATCCAAACAAGAAAAGAAGGCTAGTGTTTGACAAAGTGTTTAAGATATTTTCCATAGACATGGAGACTAAAAATAATGCATAACATTGTACTTTATTTCATATTGTATTTGGTAATTAGATAAAATATAAATTTTTATCAAACTATAATATGACTATATCACTTTATCATGTGTAGAACACTATGGGTTGTGAAAAAAAATATAATTTCACATTTAATTGGAAGAATGCCACTAGAAAAGATGGGACATTTGATTAATTTAAATACATGAAAGCATGTTGATGAGATGTATAAAGATTTCTCAAAAGAGCCTCGAGCATTCAATTATAACTAGCTACTAATAAATTTAATTCTTTTGGATTATATGACATCCCTTAAAGTGTTTGAACTATTATGTGTGTAGTGTACAATCTTCCATCAAATTTACATATGAAGCCTCAATTTACAATGTTAACACTACTCATCGGCAATTTATCAACAACCAAAACAAGATATTAATGCTCATTTATAATAATTGACTAATGAGTGACAAGAGGTTTGACATAAAATGGTAAACACATTTGATTCATACAGCGATAATAATTTTAATATGCATGTTGTTTTATTGTGGGCTATAAATGACCGTTCAATTAATGGAGTTTATAAAAATGATTCAGAGTCTTTTCAGCATATGGAGTCTATAAAAATGATGATTCTTTAAAATTCCATATGCTCGAAAATCATTTACAATCCGTAATAAAACATGTATACTAAATTTGTTACCACAATATGGATCTAATGTCCTCAACCATTTACATCAAAGCTTTTACAACCCATAAACCAATCGTCGTAAGTATATATATATACTTAACATTGTAAATTCAGGTTTCATACATAAATTGGTGAAAGGTTTCACACTACACAAATAATAAATTAAATACTCTTAAGATGTGTTATGCGATTTTAAGGGATTAAATCCATCAATAGTTAATTGTAGTCAAATATTTCAAAGTTCTTTTGAGAAATCTTTGCACATCTCATCACTATGCTTTCATGCATTTTAATAAATCAAATGCCCCATATTTCTAGATGACATTCTTCTAGTTAGATGCCCCATTTTTTCTTGGTATACCCTACATAAAATAAGGTAATCTATTCATATCGTAATTCACTAAACATTTATATTTTATTGAACTACAAAAATTAATATCAAATAGAATCCAAACCCATACATCCTTTGTAGCCTTTATGTTTATGGAAAATATCTTAACATTTTGTGATATTGGACAACTAATCTTCACTTCATGCTCTCTACAATATTGATGCAATCATTTTGAAAAGCATCTATGTGTTAAAGATTCATTGTCTATGTTCTTTGAAACTTACTACCTATCGACAACACTTCTTAAATTAGCTCGGTAAAACTTTTTTTATTCCATCCATGGCTTACCTTTAAGCCATGTAATTTAATAATAAAGGCAAGCATAACAAAATTTTCAATTCCAAGATATAAAGTGGTCATTGTCTCTTGCACTTATTTGTTAAATATCGTACCTAATTCCCCTTAAATATATTCCCCATCTTCTAACATTATTTATGCTCTCTTCAACAATTTTACTTGAATTTTTATAACATTATCATATATTGATTTTTTGAACTTTTTATCTAAATTTTCTATGACTCCCTCATTGTTAATGTTGGAATGTTATACTTGTTCATTAGCTCTAGGTGTTGCACTCTCGCTATCTTGGTCCCAAACTCTATAGGCTAAGCTAAACCCACATTTAACCAAATCATACTCAATATCATCATAGGTTGAAAATAGTTTGTCAAATCGTTTTATTTTTATTTATATTTGATAAAAATATAACAAGTTAATTAGTTTTTATGAATTTATTCAACGTTTGATTTTGATAGTAATGATAAGATCCAAGAAAATGATGAATAAAAATAAAGAATCGAGAAAAGAGGAAAAGATTATACCTGAATAAATAAAAAGAAAACCTGAGACTTGGCCTTATCTTCCTTGCCGATCGAATTTCTTCAGTTTAATGCATCCCAAGTCTCTTTCTGAATTTTTCCCTCTCAACATTCTCTAGAAAATTTTTCAGACAATGCAATCCTTTGAATTTTTCTCTCGAGACACTGTTTTTATCCCCAAAATATTCCCTACCTCTTACATTCCACAGCCTTCCTTTTGTTTCTACCCGTAATTTCCTCTTATTTAAATTGTTTTTAAGGATTTTTGACTTTTTAAAATATATATATATTTTCTATAATTTCATTTTTATTTTTTGTAATTTTGACAAATTTTTAATCTTTTTCTACAATTTTAATTTTGATTTTGTTTTTTTTTTTCATTTCTTTTCTTCTATTTTGTTATCGTTTTTACTATTATTCACTTTATTATTCATAATTTAATATTTTCATATTAATATAAATAATATTTTCATTATTTTTAATAATATTAATAATTTGTGATAATGATGATAACAAAATATTAATATAAATACTATTAGTATATTTTTAATAATAAGTAATTTTTTTCAATAATGCATCAAATTTTCTCCTTTTTTATAAGAAACCAAGCAACCCTAAATCATATAGACTGCTTCACATAATTCATTTCGAAAATTTATATTTATATTTATATTTTTAATATATAGAAATAAAAATTCAAGTCTGAATATTTATAAAAAAAAGAATAGGTTATTATTATTTTTTTTTTTTGAAGATAAACTTAAAAATGGAAGGAAAAAAATTATCCCTTTGACTTAAAATTTTAGTTTTTATCTATAAATTGATTTGTAAAGATTTAAGAAATAAATAGGAAAATTAAAATCTTTTCATTGACTTTTGAAATATAATTTAAAATTAATTGAAACATAATTTCTTTTTCTTTTTCTTTCTTTTTTTTTTTTTTTTTTTTCTTATTAAGGGGTTTTGTCATTAGAATAATCATGTTACATACTTCAGGATTTGTGTTTTCAGGAAGAAAGAATGGGAAAAAGGGAAGAACCATGAATGCTGAGGCAGTAGCATGCAGCCATGGGTGCTGAGTCGACAGTGATATCACACGTTGAGCAAGATTACATGACCAGTTACTTAACTAAACATATACATAACACAAATGTATTAAATTTTATAGAAAAAACAAATTGCAGCATATAGACCTGAGTCAGTCCAAAAATCAAAATATTTTTGTTTTGAATTAAAGCTAGTTCCTACCTATTTCCTTAATATGTATGAGATAAGCATGCATTTATTTCGCTGAAAAGCAAAGCGTACGTGCATATAGACAAGACTCCCAGTAAAAGGTCGAGAAATGCCAAATCACAAGCAAGTAAAGACAACAAGGTGAATTATAACGCTAGTCTTTATTCAAAAAGTTACCCTAATTACCAGGCTTATTACAAGGCTTTTTTTCTGAAAAAAAGGAAAAACTTCATGCTTGCTAGATGGATACGCAGTCGCCCTTGCATGTCCTCACATGACCTCCTTTCTAAACGAGAAAAGGGTCATCTTCTCCAGTTCTATACCGAAAACCCCGAATTCCAGATGCATCAAGGTACCTCAGTAGTGGAGCTCTTGCTATATCAATTGGCCTTAGTGATGCAGATCGAACGCAAATTCCGCACCAAAATAGACTGTATGCCATCATGGCGAGAAGTATCGCTGCAACGAACGCGATGCACAGTATATTTGTGGCTTCCCCGTGAACAACCATGGTTGGAAACACCCTGAATGGAAACCGCTACACACAGGAATTAATTCCTAATAATAGAAATATCATAAAAGTACTCGTTATGATAATAAATATTGTTCAAATACAAAGAGATATGCCCATTAATTTGATGAAATCTGGGGTCCTCTTATTTATATTTAAAATTAAATGAAATGAAACTCAAAAAAAAAAAAAAAAAAAAAAATTCAAATTCATGAAACTGCAGGTGTTGATCCCCAGATTTTGGTATCCATGGATTCCTGAAGGGCAATTCACAGGCCAAAGCTGGCTCAAGATGAACCGTAACATTCAACTTCATGTTTTGAAGGACTGCCAGAAATTAGAGAAAGGGCAAGGAGAAGTTTACATAAAAACAAGCTACCATACATCACACGAGAGAAGAAGAAAATGAAGATGATATAAGGTTTGTACTTACTCAATTCTGTACTCCAAACAAGTTTACAGTGATGTTGATGACTGAATTTCGTGCTTCCTGAACTCCCAACTCCACCTAAGAAATGGAGCGATGTCACTATATCTGTTTTTCTGAGAACAATGGTCTATGCTTGAGTGATATGAGAGCTGGAAGTGGAGGGTGAGAGTGAATGTCCAAAGTTGTAACACATGTCTTGCTTTCTCGCACGTAATTCTGTAGAAGTGATTTTATTTTTATCATTTTTCACTGGGAGAGTACTCAACCCACTGGAAACTGAAATATTTCGGCGGCATTTTCATGTCGGATGTAATTAATTTCCGCACCTGCTTCTCAGACCAGGTGATTCTCTCGAGTCTCACCTGCTCTTTTCTTTTTCCTTTTTCTCTTTTATTTTTGTCACCGTCTGCATGTCGGTTAAGTAGCAATAAATGCGTAGGGAAAAGAATCATGGCTCTCCTATTTTGAAATTTAAAATTCCCGGAAATTGAATTCTCACTGTATGGTATTTAGACCCATTTGCATGTAGCAGTTTCTTTGTTGATGAATTGTGTGGTTCATTTTGGTACCCAACAGATTGAATTGTGGCAGACTGCGCTTGTCATGACCATTAAAGATGATATATTGCTCTCATTTTCATTTGTATGAGTACATAACAAAAGGGACCCATGAACTTAATTTTATTTAAGAGTGTCTAAATGTTGCCATGTTAGCATTTAGAGTCCAAATCACCTTAGTATTACTGCACAGGTGACAGCAATTTTGCTTGTTGCCCAGGATGCAGTCCATTGCGTTGTTGTGTTTTGGAATTCTACAACTGTATTTCATTATTCAGAACCTAACAGTTATATGAAGAAATAGAAATTCGAAGAACCCACCACCCAGTAAAAAGGTTTAGAAAAGCCATCCACAAGCAGCCAAAAACAGCCCGGTTAAAAGGCCATATACTACAAGCCCTTAACATATCTGGCGTACATTTTGCCAGTAAAAGGTTCGGAAAAGCTGGATCAAAGCAGCTAAAGACAGCCCAGATCTCAATATTATAACGCTGGATACAAGGGTTTTTTTCTCCCCAGAAATTATGCTAAATGCATAATTTTATTGATGTTCATACAACAAACCCTAAACGAGAAAGGGGTCTTCGGTCCCAGCTCGAAAACGAAAAGGGCGAATGGTTGCCACACCAAGATACCTGAGTAGGGGAGTTCTTGCTGATAAAGCCGGTCTTGGTATAGGAGACGGAAGGCAAACTGCGCACCATATTAGAGTGAATCCCATTACTGCAACTAGTATGGCTGCAGCTATTAGGAAGCAAAATATGTTGACTACTTCTGCATCAAGCACGGCTGGAACACCTGAATCAGAAAGAACCATGTAAAGGAATTGAGTTCCCAGAGTAGCTATAAGATTTAAAAAAGGAAAATGAAGAAAACCTCGACAAAAATACTGTTCAGACATATTAAAGACGCCTATTCATGTTTCACCATTATTCACTGAGTCTCTCTTTTAGGTTTTCAAACAGGTTAGCATGAAAATTTGTTTCTCTAAAAGAGGGCACTGAAACTAAAGAATAAGGGTTTTCTTTGGGTTGAAGAAGACTCAAAGACCAACAAGGAGATGAACAGTTCAAAAAAGGAAAAAAATAAAAAGAGCAGAATTTCCAGTTCAAATAGAGAAAGGGCATGAGAGGAGAACCATTCATGGAGAAAAAAAAAATGAAGAAGCAAGCCAGTAAAAACATTTCTCAGTGTCGTGGAGAGAAGAAGAAGAAGAAGAAGATAATGATAAATAGAAGAAAAACCCAACTCTCAACTCCAAAGAATCTCCCCATAGTGGAGACTGTTGATGACGGTGGTGCTTCTCGCAACCCTCTCTGAAGAGTAGAAACTGAACAACCCTGAAAAAAAGTCTCAGTACTATGTAGCGGAGTGATGGCGGAAGTGGAAGTGGAAGTGGGAGTTAAATTTTGTAAGGTGCAAACTCGACAGAAGCTCTTTTGCAAGTGACTTCAGTTTCCGTATAAATTTCATGTCCTATGTCAATTAATTCTCCCACCTTCCACCCAGATAAAGGTAGCCCCTCGCCTCTTGTTTTTCTAATCTTTTTCTTCCATTCTTTGTCACGATTCTCTAGTCGGTTGGTGAGCAATTAATGCTGAGAGAGGAATATCTGCCTTTGAAGGTTTTTTGATGAAGTTGTACGTAGAGCTGAAGTCAAGCACTACCCATTTGGTCAATTGTGGGGATTTTTTTTCGTTCTTTGCATTCGACTGCCCATGATATTTTTCTTATTATCCACTCGTCATTTCAATCTATTTTTCATTTCAAGCACCACCCTGCATTATTTCCCAAACAGGCGCAAGTTTTTCTTTCACAAAAAGCAACCCTCCGTCAAATTCTAGTTGGGCATTATCCAAGTCCTGTGGACTCCATTGTTAAGCCTAGTGTTCAAATGGGGAATTAGAGTACAAAATTTGAAAAATAAAATTAAATGTCGCTATACAAGTTAGCAAGCCAGCACATAGAGGTGAGGGGCCAAGTCTAAATATAGCAAATAACATTTATGATATTGAGCTTAGGGTGGTTAAGACTAATATTACTTAATGGCCTAGCAAATATTGGTGCACTCAACTCTTTTGAGTTCACTTTTTTCGTTGAAAACACTTGAAATGTTTTCAAGTATATTCAATTTTGATAAAAACTAATGTGGCCGATGGCATGGAAGAAAATATCGGTAATCACGGATATATCGGTACTTCGATTTTACGGATATATCGGATATATCGGAGATATATCGGCGGATATTTTGGAAAAAAATATCGATAAGTTTAAAATTAATCAAAATTTATAAAAATATAAAAAAAACTTCATAAAAATGTAATTAGAAGTATAATGATATTTTTAAGTTGTTTTATTAAATAATTTGATATATGTATAATATGATTTATCATATTTGACAATAATATTGTATGTATTGATAAAAATATGAATTTTATAAGTGTACATTTATTATTAAATTACATCTAATATTATGATATTTAATTATAATATGTCTAATTTTAAAATATAATTATGATTCATTTAATTCAATTGTATTAAATAAATTATGATATATGTACAATTTTTTAATATTTAATTAATTATTAATGATATTAAAAATACTATGAAGAAAATTATATAATTTTTATATTTTTGCTAATCAATTAAAGGAAAATTTTGGATTTAATTATAAAATAATTATAATTAATTTACTCTTTAAAATATTCTTTTAATATATTCTTTATATAAGGAGTTTAAGTATATATATATATAGTGCATCTTATCTAATAAGGGCAGGTTTGCCCGGATGGTAAGGTGGCTAACCTTCCAATCTTTTGGTTTGGGGTTCGATTCCCCTCATCAGCAAAAGGAAAGGTTATTAGGAGGCACTGTAGCGCTATCACTGTAGCAATATTGACTTTACTGTAGCGCGTTTGATCCGTTGACCCGCGTTGACCAGGCGATATTTCGGGGAAACGCCAAAACCGATTTTTGGGGATTTCTCCCGAAATTTCGCTCATGGATATTTCTCCATGAAATGTCGTATCGCCACTCGCCGACACACCGATATTTCGGCGAGGCGATATTTTCCTCCATGGCCGATGGGTAATAGAGATTTGGAGAAATTTATTAATTTTGATATTAGTTTAATTGGGATATGTGTTGTTATATTCGTAATTGGATTTTTGAATTTCGTATGAAAAAGGTAATTTTTTGTTAAGACCTTCTGTTAACTTAATTAATTGCTATTTCAAATAAGTTTTATGTCAAGCCTTAAGCTTCTATGTCTTAGCCTTGGGGTTATGACAAATTCAAAATTCAATGTTAAAGACATCAGAGTACGTACTTAAATAGACTTGTCAAAATCTCATCCATCTAAGTTTCAATCCATAGGATAAATTGCAATCAAATTCTTAGTAGCTGCCTGTACGCACACAAACCACAACCCATGATACACAGAGAGAGCACAAGTATGGCAAAAACTTTGGCACAATGAGGAAATTATGCAGCATTTGAGAATGCACGTATTAATTGGAAACTAACCAAGTTTTGGATAGTACCTGAAACTTATCAGTGCCACAGTCGTAAATGGGGGCGAGGCTTGCCACTTGAATTTTTCATCAGACGGAGACTCGCAGGTGCCTCAGATGCAGCAATCAATGTTTCCATTTCATCTTCCACTCTCCCCGAACCTTCACCGGAGATGTCCTTGTATTCATCTCCATCGTCAGCATGGTCATCATCATCATCATGGGCGTCAGAAAGATATATAACACGGCCAATTCTAAAACCAAGTGGAAGACAATCACGAAATTGAGGAGAGAAAGCTTCACCAAAATTCTGGATTTTTTTTTTCATGTGGAAGGCCTAAATTAAGAATCCAAAATTTAAGATCTCTTAGGTCTTTATATAAAAGGGCTAGAAAAAGAATCCTTCTTCTTTTTCTTCTTCTTCTTCTTCTTCTTCGAATTTTTTTGCAGCCACCAGATGTAGGAGAAAAGAGAGAGAAATGGGAGAACCACCATTTTTTAAGTTAGAGAGAAAAATTCAGTTTTTCTTCACTACCCAGATTTCATCAAAGGTCTGATCTCGTTTCATCTGTGGGCTGATTGACCTGAAATTTGGAGGAGAGGTTCGTAACTCATTGATCTTCAATCTGAACGGTGAAGATCTGATTTGGAGATCTGAACGGTTGTCTTTCAGTCCGAGAATTGAGCCTCGATTTTGATGCATTTTCTATCCGGACAGTTTTGATCATAAGGTTTATCAGTGGTTCGATTGAGCCGATTTTGGGAGAACACGTTCAGAACCCATTGATCTTCATTTTGGACGGTGGAGATTGGATTTGGAGTTCGAAAAAGTTATTTTTCAATCCGAGAACAATGGTGTGTTTGGTGAGATATCTCCATTGTTTTTATACAAAGTTGTTAAAATTGCCAAGATCAATTTGTATTGAGATATGGTTGATGTATACCTCTAGTTTTATTTAGAAAGAATTGTGTAACTCATTAATTATATTAGTGGAGTTTTTAAGTGGCCTAAAGGTTCCGTGGTTTTTACTTCTTATATTGGAGAAGGTTTTCCACGCTAAAATTATTGGTGTTCATATACTTGTTGATTTGGTAAATTTTTACTTTTTTATTTGATTGATTCCTATTAGGTTCTCATAAGAGGAGATAAAACCTAATTATGCATTGTTTGTATTTATCCCATCAAATTCAACAAGTCTGAGCCAAGAACTTGCATTTCTCCTTGATCACCAATACTGAAACTCATTGATTATTCTCTTGTAATTTTGACTAGACATAGCAACTCTCTGATTACTTGGAGACGAAGTCATGCATTAGTGGGAGAAGTAGGGCCCATGGGCACTATGATATTCATTAATTAATGAGTGAAGAAAAGGGTTGGTCTTATGTCCACAGGCTAACCTTCAACCCATCACTCCCAAGTGAAATTGACCAGAGAGACACGGCTCATCATGTTGCCTATTTTTTGCATCATTATGCATCAAGAAGTTCAGGTTGATTAGAGTGGTCTGCGGGTTAAATTCATATTGACTTTCATAACTTATTTAATAAATAGATATATTTTTTTACATTAATTTGTATAATATAATTTTGATTTGAACTGATTTATTTAATAAATCATATTGGATTAACTTAATTATAATTTCAAACTATTTAACACATATTTAACTAATTTTAAATTTGCTTTTAACTCATATATCAATCAAGTTATAAATATGTCTTATTAGAACATTAATCAAATAAATTTATATAAGACTTAACTCTATATGATTATTAAATAAAGAGACTTGATTATTAAATTAATTAAATAGACATATGACATGTTATTTGTTTAATAATTATGATGTTTTTGAGTTTATATTTTTAAATTAGTTATTATTTATGTCGTGATTGGATTGACTTATTTAATAGAATGTTTATTCTTAGACATGACACAAATATAATTTACGTACCAATAGGAATTGTCACCCACAAAATTTAGGTCATTAGCACATGTAATAATAATGTAAAAAATTAGTTCTTTGATTAATAAACTAGCTTTATGGTTTTGAAACCTATGCCACTAAGCTAGATTTTTAGTTCATTGATATTAGTTGTTTCTAGAAACACTTATAAAATACGTTCCATTTCCACTTTTTTTTTTCATATCTTTTTACAAAAATAAAAATAAAAATAAATAAAAATAATAAATCCTTTATTTTTATTTTTATGTTATTACAATAATTTGTGGATTAAAGCTTCTAGTCATACACCACAATATTAAGAATAAGCATTGTATTTCAAAATTGAAGTGTTACAAAGTTGAGGTTTTATCTTAATCAATTATTAATTTCTTTCGTTTTAATATGGCTCCTCGTATGAATTAATTTTTGGCCTTGCCTGGGAACTCCATCTCCATTGACTTTATTTTTCTTTATCTGTCGTTCATGCATGTCTGCTTTTCAGTTAGTGGATAGATCCGTATTAAATGCATGCTTATCTCAAATCAAAGGTAAAACAAATGTATCTCCAGCTTAAATCATATGTAACCAGCATTAATGGAGCATAGGCAATTTAAATACACAATGGGTTTTCATGCTTGTTCCACTTTGGTAGCCAGGATGAGTCTAAAGGTGACCATTTTAGTTGCTTCTGCTCTGATTCTAATAGGGCAAAGTAGAGGGGAAGGAGCAAAGGCTTTTAGAGATGAAGACTTGGAATTGGAACGGCAACTCAAGCTCCTGAACAAACCACCCGTCAAGAGTATTGAGGTTTTGTTTTTCAAATTAAATTTTAATTTTCTCTTGCAAAAATTTATTTATTAATTTTTAGCATCATAAATAAACTTGACGATCAATTGTAGCATGTGTTTTCACAGACCCAGGATGGCAGTACTGTTGACTGTATTGATATCAACAAGCAACTTGCATTTGATCACCCATTGCTTCAAAATCATACCATCCAGGTGCCTCTAATCTCTTCTTAATTAATTTCTTCAAGAGCTATTCTCAGTAATGTACTCGTTTACAAGTCATCTTCTATATGGTGAAGGTGGCACTTCTTAGTGTTATGTTTGGCTGCTAAATGCGTGTGCAGATGGAGCCTAGTTCTCTCCCAAAGGGTATGAAACCTGCAAGTGATTTGCCCATCGAACCTGTGAAATTTGAAACAATTCAATGCCCCCATGGGACGGTACCCGTTCGAAGGACTCGAAAGAAAGATCTGATAGCCGCAAAAACATTATCAACATCATATGGAGCTCCATCCAACGAGGGAGGATACCTTGTGAGTAAAATTAATGTTTTATTTGAATCAATGAACCACCGGTTACTAATACTGTGTGAATTACATAAAGCCCAACATTTTCTGTTATCCAGTTCGCAACTGTTAAGACCTTCAGAGACCGGCCTACCAACTTCTACGGAGCCAGATCGTTTATAGAGATTTGGAAACCAAACGTTTCTGCTGACCAATTCAGTTCATCAGAAATGTGGATCAGAAATGCAGATTCAGACCGTCTGAACAGCATACAGCTAGGAATATTTGTTAGTATTAATCTTTGTTCCTCTTTCAATTCACAGTTGTGAAGGCTACCAAGTGCCAACACAATGTATAAATCATGTATTGTCAAGGAATATTGATAGGTTTCCGCTGATAAATAGTCTGCTCGTCTTCTGTAGGTTATCCCATCGTTGTACTCCGACGACAAACCGCGGTTAACTAGTTCTTGGACTGTAAGTTTCAAAACATTATATGCTTCAACACAATGCATTTGATCAGCATATTAGTAACAAGCTCAGCATTAACCAACAGGCGGATGGTCATCAAAAAACTGGTTGCTTCAATCTTCTTTGCCCTGGTTTCGTACAAATTACTCGACAATATTATATGGGCATGCCCTTTACTCGCATTTCTACTTATGGTGGATCCATTTATTATGTAAATTCTCTAGTTTTCAAGGTAAGGTCTAATTTACTGGTAAATTTGTTTCTTTGCTTTGCTTTTTCTTTTCAATATTTTTACTCCAAGCTTTATGTGGTTTCTCAATGGAAGGATCCTGCTAGTGGAAATTGGTGGTTCATAGTACGCAACTCTGAAGGGGTTGTGAATTTTGGGTATTGGCCGGGATCGTTATTCAATAATTTGGCGGATCATGCAACCGAATTAGAGTTCGGTGGACAGGTTTATAGCCCTCCAAATCAGCCTTCCCCACAAATGGGCAGCGGACATTTCTATCCTAAAAACGCTTTTAAAACTGCTTCCGTAAGCAATATTGCATTTGTGGATGCATCAAATGTATTAACAGAACCTGAAAATATATCGATGGTACTGACTCCCAACAAGCCAAATTGCTATTATGCAAATTACTGTGAATTTTGGGATGATGTGTTCAGATATAATACCATGTTTGGTGGACCTGGAGGTCCTAATTGTATTGAGTACTAATAAAGCAAACAACTTGATGTTATGGACAATATGGAAGTGTCATCAGCCCTCTTTTCTTCTCCGTTTTCAATTCTATTCTTATCATGAAGTTTGGCGCAATGCTTTTCCTTCAAAGGAATGCCACAATGCTTTTTCTTTATCGGCTCGTAAACAACTGTTGCTGGGATTAAATTAATGGAACAAACTGCTAGATTTATTATCATTCCCTGCAATATGATTATCTACAAGAAGTCTGCATGCTGATGTTGCTACAAATGTGAAAGAATTGTAGGTTGACAGCAAGGAACTGTATTAATGAGACAGGATGGTAATAGGGTTGTATATAGTATGGGTCTCAGTAGTCTGCTTCCTTCTGCTCATCCAAACCCTTGTCTGCAGAATTATTTTTGGTCATGGCTGAAACAAAGGACAAAGGAGACTGCTTAGTCCAACGCCTTATATCGTAGGCCTTTTTAAACGGTTTCTTATCCCGGCCATGTTTTCTTTTTGTAATGGCAATCGCGAGGTCATTGGGGAACAAGGTGTGCCAAACAAAGGCATGTAGAAGTGTAGAGACCAACAACACTGAGACCATTGTTGATGACATGAATGAAAGAAATACTGCAAGGCCCTTGCTTAGAACTGAAGGGACCTGCTCTGCATACGTTATGGTTGCCACTGATACTGTTGTCATGGGGAAGGTGTAAGACCACCATGCCACTGAAAACCTGCAAACATGTTGGTCATGTTAAAATGGGCAAGAAAAAATTCCAGGACATGGGCAATCGTCTCAGTGGAGATTAGCTTGTAAATATCGCAAGTCAAGAATGATGAAATTCAGTTATATTACTACAAATTATCCAAGATCAATGGATGCAACATTGAAATATATTTTTGATTAATTCCAAGGGCACTAATTAAGCAAATTGACACTGAATCCACACTAATGAAAATTTTGCCTACTCTTTGAAGAGCCAGATCCAAGCCCAAATTTTTGAATGCTTTAGGTTACAAGACTCCTAAACAATAATCACTCTGTTGTAAATGAAATTAGACTTTTTCAAATTGGTATGGTAAACTAGGCCACTGAATTGAAACTTTTGAGGGCTATAGATTTACTAGAGGAAAATCTTACCTAAAGCCCCTGAAGAAGTTGATCCGAACAACCAGTGATATATAGAGAAACAATGCAATGAAGTAGCAAGTCCTCGACAACCCATCAAACTCACCATATATAGTTTCCCAAGCAATGCTTGCTGCGGACGGCGCTGCAATAAACATGGAATACACAGGGTGAAGCTCCTTAGGCAATGCTTCACTAGTAGGCAACCTCTGATACAATGTGACAAACACCACGAGATAATGCGCAAAGCCAACTGCCCACAAGAACTTAGCAGCTTCCTGCCACCCCACCTTGGATGCTAAAATGGCCCCCACAAAGTTTCCAACTACTGAGAGATGAGAAGATGGATTGGCTACCTTACAGAGACGTCTCTTTCCCCCAGAAAGCCATTGACCATAGATTTTAAGTTCAAGAAAGAAATAAGGTGCCATGAAGATAAACCAAATGGTAGGGTGAAGGGTTTTAGGAGCAAGAATGGATGGAAGGCTGAGGGCTAGGAACATGCAGACAACCCAGGGGGCAAAGAAGAAGTTGACTCGGACGGGATGAAAGTATTCTCTTTTGACAGCTTCAAAGTAGAACACACACTTGAGGATGTAGATGAAGGAGACAGAGAGAAGAACTGCTAGGGCTAGAAACCAGAGGGCAAGGTTGATGAAGGGGGGAACATGGAGGAATTTGGTAGCTGGACTTGTTGCAAGGGCACGCCATAGGACGGCTTGGCTGCTAAGGCCTAGACAGATACCGAAGCAACCAATTGGGAATCTAAGTAGGAAGGGCCATTGCTCATCTTTTGGGAGGAGAATGTCTTCAGATTCCTGCACAAAAAATAAAATAAAATAAATAAATAAATAAAAAATAGGGCACATGAATGTTGATTAAGGCAATAGATTAAGGCAAACAGAAGATCTTCACTCCGCCCCCAGATCCTCCTAAATTTTAACATGATCTAGTAAACATGAGCATCTGAGACAGATTGGGTTTCCTATATTTACTACTTATCTATCCAATTCTTATAATGAAACAAATACCAAAGAAAAGAAAAGAAAAGAAAAAGAATAAAAATAGAATGATATCAGCTTCTATGGTTTGGTCAATGTGATGAAAATGAGAAGAAGCCTATAAGATTTTTAGAGACTCATTTTTATACCAAAAAGTGAGAAAAGTTGCAGAAAAAGAAGGTATCTTGATTACTGATCTGAAAAGTCTTATTACTAACCTTTAACACTTCTGCATGAATTAGCCATGAAACTAGTACTACTCACATTTTCATATTGAAACAACCCAACAAATCATCATTGCAACAAGCAATGGCACTATGGAAGACAATCCGGAGAGAAATGTAACATTTTACAAGTAGAGTATGCAAAGATCAGTATATTACCTTGACTTGGTCTAGTTCAGGCCCTCTAAGAGCAGCAAAGTATCTCCCCGCAGGAACAGAGTCATCAACTCCCGAACCATCATTTTTCTGAAAATCCAACTCACTCTCCCTTCTCAAAGGTAATGAGGAATTCTGCTTAGTGAGAGCGGACTTTGTCATGAAGATACTGAAGTCTCCTTTTCTTCCATCCCCACCAACTCGGTTAGTAGCACCAAAACCTCCAAAGCTTCTTCCACTTCTCCTGAGAACACGCCTCTCATCTTTGGCTTTAGAATCTCTATTAAGCACTGAAAACCCAGTCTCTAACGAGACCTGCCTGCTGAAATTCCTTTGGGATCTCTTCATGTCCCGAAACTTATTGGGCCTTTTTGGTGGCTTCTCCCCTTTATCCGCCATTGTTCCTTCCTTTTCTTCAGGGAGGATTTCATGGATATCTACAAAATGAGTCTCAAGAGAGCTTGGAGAAGTCGGTCTTCTGTCCATGTTTGCTTCTTCAAAGGCTCAACAAACTAAACCCAAGTTCAGAGTCCTTCAGCTTGTCCTCGTCCTTGGTTTTTTTATACCCTATATATGATATTTTTACATGGTGTATGTGTGTGAATAAAGGGTCACGAGAAGAGGGAAAAACAAGCTGTACTTGTTTAGGTGGTGGTGGTTATTTGGTAGAAGAAATGGGAGCCAATACTTTCTATAGAAAGGGAGGGTCTTTCATCTTTCGAGGGACATGCATCTCGTGAGAGCAAATAAAAAATATTTGTGGCTTAGGGGCTTCCTAGTATTAGGAACTGAGTGATCAGCTTGGAAGAAGATGAGAGCTTTCAGCATTTACTTTCACGGGTTCAGAAGGGAGGAACTCAAATATTAAGAAAGGGTTACATGTCAAACTTGTAGTCGTGTTTGCTTTGCCAAAAGAAAGTCTCGGGTCACTTCTTTATCACACTAATTATCCGAAACAAGTGATGAACTTAGGCCATTCATCCTTCTGTAAAGAACACTACTTGTCGAAAGAAATTGTAAGGCTCTTATTTAAGCAATTTAATAAAACCATCAAATTTTCAACTGGCTATATACATATAAAATTGGCAATGAGTGATTAGGTTAAAAGACTAACATAATCGTTAAGCTCTTCCACACATTATAGGCCTCAGATTAGTCAAATCCTAGGACTTGAATGGTTTTAATTTTTTTAGAGGCGTTTTTTTTTTTTTTTTTTCACACTTCTCCCAATAAATATACCTCCTATTGGGATTGTGGTAGCTTTATTTTTTTGGACTTAAACATCAGGTCAATAAATTGAGGGAAGAAAACAAAACTCTAACACTATTTTAAACTACTATTGATATAGACTTGAGAAATTTATTTAAGCCAATAAGGTATATCAAATTTATTTGGACTTAACTCTAATAATAGCAATTATAAATACCTGGAAAAATAGAGATATTATGTTATCCTATATTGCTACTGCATAATAATTTTAGTTGAATGTGAAAGTTTTGGGTTATGTTTGGTTTTTAAAAAATTTAAGAGAAAATACAAAAGATAAGAAATGGAGAAGAAAAGAAAAAAAATAAAAATAAAATCTAGATCTAAATTTAATAAATTATTTTTTATATACTATTTGAAATTCATTTATTTATTTTATCTTTTTTTATATAAAAATTAAATAATTTAAAAATACATAAATTTTTAATTAATTTTGTTTATATTTGATTTTTTTTTACTATTATTCATACTAAAATCAAATATAAGAAAATCATGTTCCTTCTTTTTTTTCTCTTTTTTTTCTCCCCTTTTTGTAGTACTTTTTCATAATCCAAACATAGGCCAAAAGAACATCATTATTTAAATCATTTCTAATTATTCTTGGGAGGAAAAATTTAGGACTGTTTTCTTATTGATATAGTTGGAAAAAAAAAAAAAAAACTATTGATGTCCTTGTTGATGCCATATATTAGCAGAGTCTACTGTTAGATGATATATGTTGGTTGATCCTATTGCCGCTTTTGAATGCTGATAACGAATACAATTATGGATCAATAATTATAAAAAATTTTAATAGCAATATTGTTTTAATCTTTTAAAAAAGTATAGGAGAAGAGGGGAAGAGACATCAATTTGTTTTCATTCCATCACAAATTTGACCAAGCCACATATTCTTCGGAGAGTTCAAGTCCTTCAAAATCCAAACTGATTACAAATCCAATCGACAAATTCAATTTAACAAGTCTAATTATAATTGCCTAGACCTCAACCTCGCCTGAGAATTGAGAGATGACCAAATCATTAGGCCATAGAAATAACTACAAAAATTGATACCAATTGAACTGGTCATGCCCGGCCGTCCCAAGGTGGTGGGATTCCAGTGTCATTTTCTGTGTATCATTGCACGATCACTTGGCCTATAAATGGGCACCTCATCAACTCTGTGGCACAAGCACTTGAATTAAACCCATCTCAGGTATAGTCTGTGGATTCGATAAATTCACTAATGGCCTCTACCAAAGCCTTCATCATCATTGCCATGGCCGCAGTTTTTCTTCCTTCCATTCTGGGGAAGGAGTTCATCGTTGGAGATAGCACTGGTTGGACAACCAACTTCGATTACCAGGCTTGGGCTCATGATAAGCATTTCCAAGTTGGTGACAAGCTTGGTAAATAAGCTTTTCTAAACACTTCTACTACGTTGCTTTAATATATTCACTACTGTATCTTATTCAAAATCCTTGGTGCAGTTTTTAATTACAAGAAGGGAGCTCACAATGTGTTCAGAGTCAATGGAACTGCCTTCCAGCAGTGCTCAATTCCACCTGCAAATGAGGCTCTTACCACTGGAAATGATGTGATTACCCTTGCCACCCCAGGAAATAAATGGTACATTTGCGGTGTTGCCAAACACTGTGCCTTAGGAAACATGAAGCTCTCCATAACCGTGCAACCTCAATTGGGATCTTTGTCACCTTTGCCCTCACCTTCACCGGCTCCTGCCCCCTCAGCCCTGGTTTACTGCAGCCGCAAATACAAGCACTGCCTCTAGATATCACGGATGGATGCTTCGATAGTCATGATTTAGTGTTGGATGAAGTGATGCAAACATTTTTCTCACATCTTCTTGGTTTGAACTTAGAAGTGTCTTGTTTGGTTTTGCCAACTTGTGGTTTGTAGTTTATGTTCTTAATGAATCTGAATCTTGTACTGTTCTGGATTTGGTCATTAATGGGTAATGTTGCGTTTAACAGATTCATACATATTAAGTTTCTAGATGATGAATATTAAGATTAGACTACCCTAAATAGGATCTTATCTCACCATGAGCTGATCATCAAATCACAACATATAACACAATTAAAACATCTAATAAACATATTAAACAAATTTTGTAGCTTAATGTTGTTCCATTATTTTAACTTGCTCACCAGCATTGCCCGAGTTAAAATGAGCTTGGCATAAACATTTGGCGCGCTGCACGCCCATAGGCAGCAGTGCCGCCGCTAGCTGGCCAGTTTCCTCATCCCAAACTCTATAAATAGAACCCATTTCAGCCCGTTGGAGTAAGCATGCCAGTAACCACCTAAGGTGAACTAGGCAGGCAAAGAAGACTTCTACGTCTGATAAATATTTCCAATGGCCTGTAAGCAAGTGTTGATTATGTAGCCATTGTAGCAGTTCTTGCTCCTTGTGCTTTGGCAAATGAACTCATTGTGGGGGGACAAAAAATAGTTGGATTGATTTTGATTATCAGGCTTGGGCTGAGGGGAAAGAAAGAGTTCCGAGTCGGAGAAAACTCCGTCGGTTCACTATTAAAAAATTTACCAAACATTTATAAACCAAGCATTGTCATTTGTCAGGCCCCAAAATAGTGTAGAATTTTATTAGAAATATTTTGAAATCCATAGTACTCAAATACTTGCGGACCTAATCAAATTTTTATGGTACAGTTTTTAACTACCCAAAGGGAGCCCACAATGGGGCCAGAGTAGATGGAACTGCCTTCCAACAGGCTGTGGTGCCCGCAGATACTGAAGCTCTAACAACCGGCAATGATGTAAATACACTTGCTACGGCAGGAAGAAAATGGCATACTTGCGTAGTTGGTGAGCACTGTGAGGCCGGAAATCAGAAATTTGCCATAACCGTTCTCCCCCAGTTGGTGTCTCCAGCAGCTTCACCTTCGGATAGTGATGATGCTCCAGTCCCAACCCAACCCCGAATCAGCAGCTTCATCGTAGGTATTTTGTATTCTGGCCATGATCATGGTCTAAAAGTATTGCAGTCTTCATCATATATATTCTTTGCTTTTATTTCTTCTCTTTTATGGAATGTTATTATTATGTTGTGTGTATGGAAGGTTTTGTATGCTCAAGATATTATGAACAAATCTACCCTTTGGTCAAAGATGAGATCCAACAGCAACCCAAATCCTGATCGGCCAAGATTAACTACTTAACTCTTCAACTAGCATATTAATTGAAGGCAAGTTAATCTGACAAAGAAATCTCAACTAACTCCAAATATTAAGCAAGTGGCATGTCTACAGGTCCCCACCACTGTTGATAATGCAACCCATGAATGGCAAATTGCCTGGGCTACTCCCACAAAATTAGAACAAATGCAGAATAGGAAAGAAAATGCTGTATTGATTGTAAGATTCAGTGAGACACCTTAACCAAAATTTGGGACTCTCGATCTATAGCCTAGCCAGATGGGGGTTCCTTTACACAAATAGCTGGTTGGATAAACAGATGAAAATGTTTGTCACTTCAACTAGCCAAAAAATTCACCCAAAATTAAAAAGATAATTATTGGTTATAGCATCAATCAGCATCAATACTAAAATGATGAGAAAGATTTAAATTTCTGGAACTTCAAAAGATAATCTCAACATGAACCTGAGAATGAATCTCTACATCTCCAAAAGCCCATCAAAGACTCTCCTACATATTGAACATGTTTTTTCTATCTAGTGCAAGAGCCCCACTTGCCTATAATTCCATGAAGTTTGACCCACCGACAAAGTGATCAAGTCTAGCAAAGCTTAAACCTTTACCATGTGGAGCAATAGCCAATGTTTAATATATGTTCTACAAGCTGTCATAAACTTTCATTTTAATAATTGTGCTTCCATAGTCATCCGACTTCAATTCGACGTCAAACAAGAGAAGTGTTTGTTCAGCAAAAACTGAATCTAAGACACCAAGCAACATGAATTTTGAGTAACATGGTTCGCATTCACTTCCTGGGAATCTATGACATTATCTAGATCTCCTAAATCCATGTCCACTGACATAAACTTCTGGTTGAGTGAATCATAAAAATTAACGACTTTTTAGAACATGTTGAGAAGCATATGGGAACCATGACATACCGAAAATAATATCATCTTGCAATAATTAAGCAAAAGCCCAGTTCCAATCAATCCATTCACGACCAGCCAAGTTGCCCAGAAAAGAAAATTGGAATCTTATGGCTATTCTTGTCAAAACTTAACACATGCTTCTTTCTTTCTAGTAGATCCCTTAAAATCTTGATGCTAATTGGTGATCGAGATATTTCTTAGGGGTGCGTATGGATTTCCCTCCTCATATTGCAGATGAGTGTATCAGATGACTTCATCATCATTTTGTAAATATACCTAAAGATGGACCACAACAATGTCTAGACAAATGCTATGTAAAACAGATGTAAGCCACTCAACCTCCATAAAACATCCAAATAGGTCCCGATTTCCTTCTCAACTCATGTCCTCTAAAACGGGGAAAGAGCACATTCAGCATACAGTGAGAGAACAACAAACAAATGAAAGAGCTCTATACCAAAAATGGATACAGACCCAAAATGAATGCAGAGAAAGCGCCAAAAAATCTCTAGACACATATTATATATATAAGCAGATAAAAGAATGAGACTGCATAATAACAGAAAATAAAAATGTTTAACAAAATGAAGTGGAGTGTTCTTGTGTGTTCTAAGTTCAGCAAACAATACATAAGATTGCATGCAGGGGAAAGTGAGAGAATTTTATTCTCTTGAACTACCCCATTGAAGAACAATTTGAAGAAAACTGAAAAGAAAAGAAAAGAGCATAACCCTTTACTTTTACTGCATCATCCTATACAATCGAATCGAATCCCTCATTCTTCCTATCCAAATTTCCCTTCTTTCTTTTCTTCCCCTTCCAACAAAGCCTAATTAGAATTCAAAAGCAAAAGCGATGAATAAAGTAAAAGACAGAGCCGCACCCGTGTATGGAATCAATTTTCATTGTCAATGAGTTGTAACTTTGGATCTCTTCTTCGCCTCGCTGTAAAGCACCACCCCCATTATTGTAACAGCAAAGCCAGTCATTCCCATCACCGTCACCGGATTCCGGAAAATCAACACCGACACCACTGCTGCTACCGCCGCTTTGGCATTCCCCAGCACCTGCAGTGTCAATGCACTGGTGTGCTTTGTGACCAAAAAGTTGGTCAAGTTCACCAAATACGCCACCGTCGCATTCCCAATCAACAAAAATATGATAAAGGAATCCCCCCTGGCTTTCTCCACCGTGTAAGCGGCCACATTTCCCTCTATGTAAAGAGTAAACGGGAGTAGAATCAAAGCCGCCATTGGAGCCATATACAGCAGCAAATTCATTGAGTGGAGCTTCTCAGCCTCTGATGTCAACAATATCCCCTGAACCACTGATTTCAGAGCACGCCCAGCAGTGGATCCAATGCAAATCAAAAACCCAAACAGATGGAACAACGGCTCACTGTTACTCGCCAAAACGATGCCGAACACCACCGGCAACAGTGCCAAATACACCTCACCAGTCTCCTTCTTGCAAGTAATTAAGAAGGCGAAAATTGCGGTGAAGAACGGCGTCGTTGCCCCAATGGCCTGATTGAACGACACTGGAAGGTATCTCAGAGAGGTATTGCCGCAGACAACGGAGAAGCAGAAGATGGCGCTGAGGGCGAAGATCTTGAGGAACTGACGGCGAGACAGAATGTGCTGGAGGGGTACAAGCTCAAGCCAGTTGATGGCGGCGTAGCTGTATCCAGCGCACGATAGCATGTGGAGCATGGTCAGGAAGATTGGGTAGCGGTAGCCATAGAAGCTGAGGAGATACTTGTTGAGGAGGAGGACGCCGATGTTTGACAAATACCAAGACGCAATTATCAGAGCCGTCAACACATTCGGCGACAGGTACGATCCAATGGCGTTGCCGCTATTCCGCACGCCTCCCGGCGGCGTCGCCGGAATGTCCACCACTTGCTCCGTCGTCTCCAGCCTCGGATTGCTCCCCCTCCTCGTCGTCCATGTCTGCGCCTCCACCATCGCCTCTCCTCCTAAGGGGCAAAACTGGCACACCACCTCACTTTCTCTCTCGACCTTTATTATCGCTTCTTCCCCCTTAAAAACCCGAGAGAGAGAGTAACAGGCTAACAGCGTGTTCAGATCTGATAGGTGGGAGGGGAAAGGCTGGGAAGAAGATGACGATGGCAGTGGTAAGATGTGCCGAGGTTTACAACAATGGGTGCGACGTGATCTAATCCAACGGCAGATATTTAGATTTGTGAGAAGAGGACACGACCTGGGCCGTCGGATGAGAAAGAAAGCGGTATGGGAATATTAAAAAAAAAAAAAACATAATGACATTCCTCGTGACGCGGGCTTAATGTGGTCAAGTGTCGGTATTGGATCGTATGTGGTGACTGTGGTCTGACTAGATTTTCTTTTTTATTTTCCTTATTTTTCTGAAATCCAATAATTAAAAAATTTTGCAAACGTGCGAGTTGTCACGTGTAGCATTGAATCTCATTGTCCAATAAGAAGTAAGAACCCACATTCACATTCCCTGAATTGTAGGCAGTGATCACAGGGTTCCGGATCCATAACCCGGGAACCCATTTTAACCCTACTCTTTTCTTCAAAATTTTCTAAAAATTTTAGAAATATTATATGCAAGATTTGAGATCATTTTTTCCCTAATTTTTAGCTTAATGGAATATTATATACCCCAAATTTTCACACTTTTTAACATTATTTTGACTCATGTAAGGAAAAAAAAAAAAGGGGAAATTATCATAAAGGAGACCTAGAGGGATTTGCCTTCATGACCTGATTTGGAGGGTTTCTGTGTATTTACTTGGATATCCAATTTTTAGGGCCAAAACCAGATTTGGGCCTTCCTAATAAGCAAGCCCAAGGTGGGTTCGGCGGGCTTCTACCCACAGTTGGGCCCTGCCTCATTCATGGATCAATCCATTTAGCTTAGACCGGCGGTTTGTGTGGTTTTGATCCCTTCCGGACTTCACTATGCCAAGAATTTTACTTCGCTCGACGGGGAAAAGAGCCTCCAATGTAACGGAGCATTTGAAATTATGAATAAAAATGAGAAAGGCAACTAAATTATTCATAACATCTCATAAAAGAAGTAAATTAACTATTTAATAATAAAAGCCAGTTTTAATTTCCATGATAATCAGTTTTTTTTTATACTCTTATTACCGTTTTTAATAAATAGCATATAAAAACACTAATAAATGAAAATTTAAATAAATTCCAATTTTCATTCTCTCCTCATATTCCCAACATATTATTAATAAATTTTGTAAATATAATTCAATTGGAAACATAATGAAAGAAAGATAAAAATATTTGGTGAACTCATATTATTTTTCTAAAGCCCATTTTGATATTTCTGACATTTCTAATATTTAAAAATACATTTGATAGTGATTTTAGTTTTTCTAATACTTAAAAAAAATTATCTTTTAAGTATTAAAAATACTAAAAATATTATCTTAAAATCACCATAAAATATATTTTTAAAATTTTGTTGTCACTTAAATATTAAAAAATCTAAAAACATTTTCAAAAATTAGTATGAAACACACTTTCACTCATATTAAAAATATAATTGAGCAAAAAGTAATCTGAATAGACTTTCACCAGCACAAGGCTAAGTGAAGCGTTTCTTGTTTTCACCATATGTGAATTTAATTTTACGTTGCAACTTGCAGCTAAGATTTGATTAGATAGTTGGAATATGTCCATTTTAAGTAAAGAAATAAGAGGGAGACACAAATTGAACCATAACGTAACAAACATGTAGATCTACTTGGTTTGAAAATGTCCTGATTTCGAAGCTAAAGGTGATTCATGGTGGGTGGAGCCCATGGCCATGATTTCCAGTCCTCCACCAGGCCACACCCACAAACAACAACAATGTCTCTCCTGTTTGAAACAAGCCCTCAACCAACCATTCTCAAAAGCCTTGTTGGTCCCAGACACAGACGCAGCACAGAACAATTAGATTTTCTGAGAAAAATTTATGGAAAATTCCTTACATCCAAACTCCACTAAGAGGGTTCAGTTTTCTGAGCACCCAGTTGAAGAACACTCTTGGGGGAGATGTCATTTGTGGTGCTGCTCACTGGGAGTGAAATTGAGAGATTGGTGTTTGAGGTGACAGCATCTCTGACTGTGTTATTAAGAGCAGAAGTAGCTGTCCTAGCGCCAAGTTGTGAAGCTTCCACATGCTTTCTTGAACGCTGACGGCCTCTGTGCATGTGCCGCTCACAGTACTTCTGATCCGGGACTGCTTCTTTGCTACACCTCCATTTCTTCCCATCCGTTCTTCTGCATCTCCCTGGCTCTGGATCCATGCTGTTTTTATAGTCCAAATACAGAGGACTCAAACCCAGAACTGAGAACACCAAAACAAACCCACTGTCAGAACAAACACACCAACCCCAAATCAAATCTCTCCTAAATTGGCACTAAAAACTGGACAGCAAATGAAACCCATAACCAAAAACCCAAGAGCAGTTTCAGGCACTTACAGCCAGGGTGGTGTTGAAACGCCCCAGGAGTGAGACCCCCGAGAGAGCAAGCTACACTCTTCAATATCGGACAAACTAGATGATAAGGCACTGGAAGCCCCGCTTCCATGTATTTGTAGATGAGAGCCTGGTGCTCCAGTTCCTGCAACTGGAGAAACGTGAACCCACAGGACTTTGTGCAGCCAAGCATATCCCCAGATCCACGTCCAAGTTCAAGACCCAACCCAATTGGAGGTGACCCTGAAACAAAAACCGAAAACATCAAATTTCAAAATTCATAAAAAAAGAAAAAAAGAAGAAGAAAGGTTAAATAAATAAAACCCCAACAAACAAAAACAGAATGAGAGTACCAAAACCTGAAAGGCGGGCAATCTTGGAAGGTGGGTTATGGGAGTCCATCATCATAAGTGGGCATCAAAACTCGAACAGACTCTGAAAGTAATAGTAGTGGCACTGCAACTTCAGGAACACAAAGGGGCTAAATGGACTAATGAGGCAAAATGGGGATGATGGGTGCCCTTGGAAAGGACTTAAAAGCTCCCCTAAAAAAAAAAAAAAAAATGCAGTGAAGGAAGACAATGGAGTACCACGTACTCGTTGTCTTCTCTCTCTCTTGTCTTTAAAAGTTGGCCTGCAAGTCTCTGACATGTCAGATATATGCATGGAAAAACGCGTCACGGTTCTGCTCTGAGCCCTGGACCCCACTACTGTCCGCATTAGGCTCTCTGGGTCCCACTTTCTTTGTAGCTCAGCCACCTAGTGGGATTGCAGTCAGCCTTCTGGATTCTGGTCCCACTCGCATGCGTGGCGCGTGTATTGAAGGCACTGCGGAGAGTACGATGGGAGAGCGACAGACGTGGGTAATTCGCCAGAACACTGAATCGGGGAAAACGCCCAAAACTGAACGTAACGGAGAAAGATCACCCACTTCAGCTTCCGTTCTCTTCCCCCACGTGAACACGTGCTCTCTTTTATTTTTTTTCTTTTTCTTTTTTAATATTTAATTAATGAAACAGTCTAAGCAAATGTGGGGTGGGATGGGCAAAATTAAGAGGAAGGAGGCAGATTAATTTCAATGTAAGGTAAGAGGGGGACAACTTGTCTCCCTTGAGATCAACCATATGAAGCTCTCAAGCCCAAGGAACCTGAGGGATTCCCATCTATGTTAATGTCACAATCAACTTTGTTCCACTGTGGCCGTACATGAGTTGGAGCAGGGGATGTTCAAGGTTAATCTACAATCTCTTATAATCTAGTTTTTAAGAAGCTAAATTTAAAATTTGTTTGATAATGATTAAAAAAAGTATTTTTAATATTTTTAATATTTAAAAAATAAATATTTTTAAATATTAAAAATAATTTTTAAAATTACTATCAAATGAATTCTTAAATTTGTCAATTACATGAATTTATAATGTATATTTCTACGAGGCTAGTATGCATCATATTCCGCAATTCAAACTCATCTTTTAAATGCAACTTTTTCAATCAACAATACTCCATTGATTAAATATCAAATACTTTTGTTTATTAATAATAAAATAACTTTGTAAAATTTTACAAAATTCCAACAAAATACATTTTAAATTTTATGCTAAAGAGTGTGATATATATTGTTAATTCTAAATCTTGTAAGATTAAACTTTTAAAAAAATTGATAATTTGACATGATATCAAAGTTTTATTTGGTGGGAAATTATAGGTTTATTTGACAACTATTTTCGATTTTTTTTTTTCAAGAACAGAATATATAGTGTTTTCAAAAAATGTCTTTTAGTTATTTTCTATCGTTTTCACTTGTCTTCTAAAGGTTATTTGAAAAAATAATAATATAAAGATGTAGGGTAATTAAAAATAAAACAATAGATCTAAAAATTATTTTTAAAATAAGTTAAAAATATTTTACATTTTCAAAAAAACTTTTATTTTATAAAAATTTTATTTTGGCAGAGTTTTTAAAAATAATTTTTTATTTTTAAAAACAAAAAATTGTTTTTAAAAATTCAAAAAACTGTTCGGTTATTATTTTATATTTTTAGATTTTAAAAACAAAGTAAAATTAAAAAATTACTTTTAGAGAACAAGTAAAAGTTGTTTTCACCAATTTTTAAAAATAATAAAAAAACACGTACACTCTATTATTTATCTTCTACACAAAATTATTATTGTTCAATTTTTTTTCACTAGGCAAATTAACTTCAAATTAAACAAGACTTAATACGTTAAATTTATTAATAAGTTTTTGAATTTTTAAAAATAATCTAAAACATAAATAATAAACCCATTGATACTAAAAATTTATTAATATAATAAAATATTTTTTTCTAACATATAATAAAATAGTATATTTTCTACTTAAAAATATAATTTATGATGTTATTATAATATTACTATTTATGTTTTACTAAAAATTATATATCTTTTAATTTATTTATAATTACAAAATTATTTTCATTTTTAATAAGACTTTAATTAAATTTAATTCATTAAAATATTATATAAATTGATTTTAAAATATTTTTACAAAATCAAAATAATTTAAAAAAAAACAGTCATCTGAACAAGTTTTTTTGTTTTTTATTTTTAAAATCCTTTTATAACAATAACTTACCAAATATCCTTTATTTTATAAAACATTAAAAAACTTTTTTTGATTCTTTAACTTTGAAAAGGTTTCTAAAAAAAAAGCATTAGAAATATCAAACAAAACATTTAAAAAAATTAATTAAAGTACTTAATTGACTTGTATTAGAAAGGAATATTAAAATTATTTTTATTTTATAACAATTTTTTATTCACTAAAAAAAATTGTTTCATAATTAAAAAAAAAAATTTATCTTTAACTCATTTATAATTGTGGATTTAATTTTTATTTTTAATAAGATTTAACTTGAATTTGATTTCATATTATTATAAAATAATTTTATAATTTTTTTATAAAATAAAAGTAATACATTATATTTAAAAATAATACAAATTCTTTTATCCAAATAAGCTTCTTAGTTTTTGTTTTAAAAAATTATTTTTTAAAACATCTTGTCAAAAACTCTAGTTTTCTAAAAATTATAAAAAAAAATTTTTTGTTCTTTATTTCGAAAACAAATTTTTAAAAACACCCCCCAAACGAGCCCTTAGTTTTGAGAAACTATTTTTTAAAACTGTTATCAAAGTCTTATGTTTTTGGGCAGCATCTCCAATTTGGATTGAAAAATATTTTGGGGATCGAAAAATTATGAAAAATAATGGCGTCGCCCGGGTTTGAACCGGAGACCTTCAGTGTGTTAGACTGACGTGATAACCAACTACACCACGACACCTTTGGTTGACATGATCAACTCGAAATTTTAAAGAGAAACACAAGCTAAACCCCAACTCCCATCTGGGCATCTGCAGCCCAAGACGATCAAACCAGTCGCACGATAGAAGGGGAACTGAGAAACTCGAAAACACTGCACACGCATTTTTCTTTTTTTTTCTTTTTTCGGTAAGTTTTCTAACTCCCTGCCCTTTTCTCCTCTGTTTTTATTTTCATGAAAATTTCCAGAATTTTGAATAATTTCAGATGACATGAAAAAAACTACAATGTTGTATCTCTAGCAAAAACCTAGCTTTCTTGTTGCATTCATTTTAAAATTTAATCATTTTTCTGTGGAAGAGTTTATATTATGTTCCGTTTGTTTCTCTGGATTTTTTTTTTTTTTTAAATTTTATGCATATTTCGAGGGAATATTAAAAGCTTAAACTCCCCCAACTTGCTTCAGGTTGCATTTTCCAATGGCTGGAATGGAGCCTTGGAGAACAAAACTACTTCTAGCAACCTTTACTCGAGTGTTAATTTTTTCGAACATGTTGTGGGCGGACCTTGTTCTTCACATCCTTCTCATTTAGCTATGTGGTATTTGGATTTTGAAGAAGCTCTGGACAAACGCACCTTCTAGTGCACTTCTGATTATAGATTTCAATGCTCCAGAATGGCAGAAGAGTGAAATATACTAAATTTGGGATTTGGATGTAACTATTTGTTGGTTGAATTTACAAGTTTGTGTGTTTGTTTGACATAAATGTTAGGTTTCATGCTTGTGCGCATTGGTGTAGAATCATATTTAGTAATAGGATTCAAAATTGGGTGTTTTATATTGAATCATTCTGTGTTTTATTTGTGGGTTTGTGTTGTGAAATTTCCTCTGCAGTTATACCGTTGGGAAATGATAAGATGGCAAAACAAGCCCAAACCCCTTTTCTTGAAGAGTGGCTGAGGAGCCATAGTGGTAGTGGCAGCAGCATCAGCATCAGCTCTGGACGCCCTTCCTCTGTGTCTGCCCGTGCCATTATTCAGGCGTGGACGGAGCTGAGGGATTCTCTTCAATACCAATCATTTCACCCCAATCACTTCCAATCTCTGAGAACCCTTTTTGATTCCCAATCCTCCCTGTATGTTGCAGACCCGCAAGCAAGGCTTCTTCTCTCGATTCTTTCTTCTTCAAACCTCTCTCTTCCTCATGAATCATACCCTCTCTTTCTCAGACTCCTTTATATCTGGGTCAGGAAATCAACCAAGCCTTCCTCAGTGCTTGTTGATTCTGCTGTCGAAGTTGTTGCAAGGCTTTTCTCCATCCAATTTGATACTAGAAAGAGTTCTTCCTTATTCTCCCAAGGCATTCTCCTTTTGGGTGCCTTTTCTGTTGTACCAGTTGCATCTGAACACTCCAAAACAGTCTGCTTAGAGTTGCTCTGTAGGCTTTTGGAAGAAGAATATCAGTTAATTGGATCATCCGAAGAACTTATTCCTGATATTCTTGGAGGGATTGGCTATGCGCTATCCTCTTCTGGGAAGGCTCATTTTGCCCAAATTTTGAATTCTCTGCTGGGAATTTGGGGTAAGGAAGGTGGTCCCCATGGCAATGTTTCTCATGGGCTCATCATTTTGCATTTGATTGAATGGGTTCTATCTAGTTTCATCAATTCATGTTCTTTGGACAAAATTAATGTTTTTTCCAAAGAGTTTCTAGAGATTTCAAAGGTAAGCTACCTTCCATTTGCTGTGGTCATGGCTGCAGCTGGAGTACTGAGGGCTGCCAGTAAAACTATACTGAGTGGTGTAGGGCTGGACACTGTTTCGAATCTAAGGACTTCTGCAGAGGAAAGAATTGAAGCAGTGGCAAGAGATTTAATATCTAGAATGGGAGGTTTTACTAATTTGGTTAATGATCCAGAAGTTGGTTTTCTCCTACAGTGTGTTTCATTAGCTTTGGTTCGAAGTGGTCCAGTTTCTTGTCGAGCCTCTCTTCTCACATGCCTTGCTTCAGCATTGTTGACTGAAATCTTTCCCTTACAAAAGTTCTATACAAAAATTCTCAATCACCCGCATGACAATTTGGCAGGACTGATGGTTAATGAAGTCAAAGAACACCTGGGCAGTGTCCCCTTCAAGGAAGCTGGGGCCATAACAGGGGTTTTCTGCAACCAGTATGTCTCAGTAGATGAGGAGAACAAGGGTGTTGTGGAGAATCTTATATGGGCTTATTGTCAGAATATTTACTTGGGGCACCGGCAGGTTGCTTTGATGCTTCGAGGCAGCGAAGCTGAGTTGCTTGGGGATTTGGAGAAAATCACCGAATCTGCTTTTCTTATGGTTGTAGTTTTTGCATTGGCTGTCACAAAGCACAGGTTAAATTCAAAATTCTCAAGGGAAAATCAGATGGAAATTTCAATAAGAATACTGGTTTCATTCTCTTGTGTGGAGTATTTCCGGCGTATGCGTTTACCAGAATATATGGACACAATTCGAGGGGTTGTTGTGAGTGTTCAGGAGAATGAGTCTGCCTGTGTGTCTTTTGTGGAATCAATGCCTTCTTATGCTGACTTGACAAATCAAAAAGGTATATATAAATATTTAATAACCACCATTATGAATTTTGTTGTTAAGTTCTAGAATTAAGGATGTTAAGTCCTGTAGTGAGTTGTTCTCTTTTTAATCTTAATGACATTCTAACTTTTTTTCTGGGTAAATTCTCAATTCTTGTCTTACAGGCTTTTCCTACTTGCAGAAAATGGAATATCAATGGTACAAGGATGAAGTGCAGACTGCTCGCATATTGTTTTATCTACGGGTTATTCCAACCTGTGTTGAATGTTTGCCCGACCTCACATTTCGAAAGATTGTAGCTCCAATTATGTTCTTGTATCCTTTTTTAAATAACTAGGGTTTTTGAGAAGCTCATCTTTTAGAGTATGATGTTAATAATGGTTCCTTATTACAAATGTGATTAGATACATGGGACATCCAAATGGAAAAGTTGCTCGAGCCTCACATTCCATGTTTGTGGCATTCATATCTTCTGGGAAGGATGCTAATCATGATGAAAGAGTGTTATTGAAGGAGCAACTGGTTTTTTATTATATACAAAGATCTCTAGAGGTATATAAAGCTCCTGAAAGCCATAATAGTCAAGCTTGATGTTTATCATTGAAAATAGGTACTGAATTTGTTCTTTGATATGAATGTAGGGCTATCCTGACATTACTCCTTTTGATGGTATGGCTTCTGGAGTTTCAGCCTTGGTTCGGCATCTTCCTGCAGGAAGTTCAGCTATATTTTACACTATCCATAGTCTTATCGAAAAAGCTAATAATCTCTGCAGAGAAGTTTTGACTCAGGAGGTTGATCTGTGGAAGAATTGGCAAGGAGAGTCCCAGCCTTGTAAGAAAATGCTGGAGTTGCTTTTACGGCTCATTTCCCTGGTAGATGTACAGGTAAGAAGAAATTATTAGTTGTTTTTGGCCTTTTTCTTTTTAATTTAATAAACTTATTTATTTATTTATATTTATAGTTTTTGTTTTTTGTTTTGATCCCACTCACTTTCTCCATTTGAAAAGTTTGTGCACTCATCTAGTTTGGATGTATGCTACTTCTTATATGAATGTCACAGTATTCTTAAGAATTATTAAGAAGATAGTTGCATTTAAATTTGACCTATGTGCCCCAAAATATTGTGATGTTCAGAACAGAATTTTTTGAGGAGTTCTACCTCTTAGTATGATGACTTTGGTCTTTGAGCTTAAACAATGTTGTCTTCTTTGCCCCTCTTGGCATGATGACTTTGGCCTTTGAACTTCAATCATGTTATCTTCTTTGCTCAGGTATTGCCAAACTTGTTGAAGTTGTTAGCTCAGCTGATCGTCCAATTGCCAAAAGATGGCCAGAACATGGTTCTTAATGAGATATATTCACAGGTTGCAGAATCTGATGATGTTACTCGAAAACCCACATTAGTTTCATGGGTGCAGTCATTATCTTACCTTTGTGCTCAAGCAACTAGTGGAAGTACATACTCCAAAAGCCTGGAAAGTGAAGAAAATTCTGCTTCTGCTTCTGCTTCGAGTATGGGACCATTAAGCTGGAATAGAATCAGTGCACGGCTCTAGGACATTGAGGTGCAATTTTCAGATAATCCTCCTTTTTTTATGGATTTTGTTGTAAAATTATTTTGTTCAGCTCGGTTTCTGTCTCATCTAAGGCTGACATAATACAGTGTCTCGAAGAATGATACATAGAAATAACCAGTTGCAATGGATATGCACCTCTGTTTCCTTATCTCAATGATGCAATAAACTGTAAAGGATAATATAGTTCAATTCATTTATGTTACTGGCTCTGCTTTTTATGTTCTGTGGCTCTTCTTTTAATGTTCCAGCCAAATGCTGATTACAACTCTGATAAGTTCTGTGATCTGACCTTCTGCGGGTAAATTTATTGGTTAAATTAGGTGGTAGTCATACCACATACAAGAAGTGTCTGAACTGGCTCCTCCTTTAGACCCTTTCTGCTTCAATATACACGTGTCAGATATGGGTTTCAGATTGTCATCCTCTTATTTTATCCAGAGATCATTTTAACATACAGGAAAAGATTGAGTATTGTCAGAAATAAGATGTTAAATCAGGTGCACTTCTGGATTCTCTCCATGTATATGGATGGTTTGCCATTCTTTTTAATGCATTAATTAAGTTTTACAAAGTTCTTAATAGTGAGTAATGGAGAGGTTGGGATTCAAACCTAAATTGTGTATCTGATTGTTGTGGAGAGCTCAGGATTTGGATGTAGCAAAGCTGCAAAAAGGAATTGCATGGCCAGTTGCTTCTTTGGTCCAGGTGCTACCCAACACAATAACACATTTTACTAGTGTAGGATGGTCTTCAAGTCTTGAAGGGGCTATCTTGCCAAGAAAGGTGGAGAGATATGTGTTAGAAATAAGGTAGAGGTTTAGAAAGATAGTAAGGGAGATAATCTAGGCCATTGTCGGATTTCCCTCATTGGTTTGCCATAGAATTTTCAGAGTAAAAGTTAAATGGATGAATCATAGGTGCCTTGGATGTATTCTTTTGTTTGTTTTTGGATGGGCATTGGATCTCAGCATCCATAGTGACTTCCAGCTGTAACTCTGGAGCTCTTAGGCTGTGGATTTCAATTGACCAGGCAGAAAGGGTCTTGTGAGTGTTGCATACATCCAAATAAAATATTTAAGGATTTTATACCATTATTAGATAACTAGGACTTATAAGTCCATCTTCAACCATGAGCACAGTGCACAGAGCTAGAAAAATCCATTACATCTAGCTGCTGTCTTGTGATTCATCAGAGCTATGTTTTATCCTGTCAAGTATGTATAATGTGATCAGTTCACATAAGAAGACACATTTTATGATGAATGAAATTATTGTTGCCCCTTGTTGCTGGTTTCTATCGGAGATAGATTGGTCGTCATGAAATTAGCTGTTTAAGGCATGAAATAGATAGCATAGGTTAAAAAGAAATAGTGGAAGTTGCTCTTTGTTATGTCCATCATGTCTCTTGGGGCCTACAAAGTTTAACTGCCAATATATATGCCCTTCATGATAATCTCAAGGAGAAAAAGGATTTCCAGCAGAAGCTGCTGAATTTTTCTGGAAACCAAAAACTGCAACTGAAGACTAGGATTTCTTGTTATGTTCTTCTGGTCTAAATGATCAATTGACTGCTTTAGTTATCTGTGTATCATTAGAGTGCTTAAGTGCTTGGGTTTGTGAGCGAATATGAGACACACCATAGGTGTATTTTTTAGGCTGAACTCATCATTGATGTACACTTGCTAGTAGCAACTAGTAGATTTTTTTTTTTTTTTTGGTTTCCAATGAAATTTGATCTGTGGAGACTATATTCTTTCCCACCGTTTAAAATTTTAGGAAAGCGCCTTTTCAGAAGAAGACCTGTTGTAGGAGCTCTAGAAAATTCTCAGGCAAAGATCAAGCCGCAACTGAGTGCTTTACATTATTTATATTTTGTTCTGTTTTTCTGGGTTGGAAAAGCAGTCATCCTAAATGAATCCTGCGACTGCTCAGACCCAGCTCAGACCCTTACAATTTTTGTCAACAACATTGATTCACTCATTTCGATCATTCACATATATTTTATTACCATGATTCAACTTTGCTTGGTAATCAGCAAATTAGCCAGATATGATCAAATTTGAAATGTACATGTTTGTTTCCCATAAATACTTAAAACCTATCTGATATAAGATTTGTGATAAGCCCCTGGGAATCTTTTGCTGTCTTAAAATCTTATTTATAGATCTTAGAATCACATGCTATTATTAGGTCCATCCAACTAGCAGACCCGTATCAACCAAGTGCCATGTCATTGACCACCATTACCTAATGCTATCCATGCTTATAGTTTATGGTATAAGCAAGACTCTTAGAGGGTGTTTGTTTTTTTAGCTTTTTACTAAATGCAATTTGCTTTCAAACTTTAAATTGTTTGTTTTTAAATTTTTTCATGACTTATTGCTTAATTTTTAAATTTTTTGACTGAAAAGAAAAAGCCACATTTTGAAGCCCCTCAAAACATGACTGGGACACCCCGAACCTTGACTCTCACCCTGTCTCTGTGTAGCTTGCTTGGCCATTAGTTCCACAACCATTACCAACATCCAGCTTTCTCGAGGTAATTTCTTCCTTGTTTTCTCTCTATTTAGGTTTCTTAAGGTGTAAATTTCTCATTTGTTCTCCCTCTTTCTCTGTAAAATTTGTGAACTCATTTCTATAGGGCTTTGTATGATCTATGGTTTATTATGTTATTGGGATCTTGTGGATTGCTTGATTGTTGTGATTTTCGTGATTGTTTAGTTATTAGGATTTTGTGGTTTGTTTGATTATTGAAACCCAAAGGAAAATAGAAGAAAAATGGGGTTTAGGATTGCAAATCTTTTTCTAAAAAATGTTTTGGCATTATAAGATATTTAATTCTTACACTCAATTAGTTTGTACTGAAACTAGTGTTTCATTTTCTAGTGATTTTTTGAAAGTTCCATAGTGTTTACAAAGTTGGGTTCTTCAAATTTCAATGGTTACTCTTAATTCTTGAGTGGGGTTTCTGTAGATTGTTGATTTTAGGAAGACATTTGCTTATTTGGCTAGTCTTTCTAAGCTTTGTTCTCTGTACAGAGGTTTCAATAGCATTTCCCATAGATCATAGGGTAGAGTTGCGATTTGGATATCATTATCTTTTAGGGACAAAACCTCCTAACAAGGATTTATTTGTACCATATACATCTTCTTGCTAGTACTTCACCCTCAATGCTGGCCTTAATTCTCATTTGTTGGTTATATATTTTACTTTTTTATTTCTTGTTTCCTTGCCAATCACGATTTACTCATAGTCAACTCCTTTTGCCTTTCCTTGTTGTCTTTCCCTTGAAATAGTTTAGTAAACTTTCATTAATTTATTAGTTTGTAGTTGTCCAGGATTTCTTTTTGAATTGGGGAGTTGACAATGTTACTTGGATTTTAAAAGCTTTTTGGAAAAAATAAATTTTGCAATTTGTTCTGTTGAATATAATTCATACAACAATTTCGAGATCAAATTGCAAATAAACTCTTTCATGTATTTAATTAGTTTGTCATTTTTAGATTTTACTATTGTAAGAAATGCAATATTTAAATATTAATATAAAATGTGATGTCTTTGGATATTTGAAAATATGTATTTGAATTGTTCCGTTGTTTCTTTAATTTGATTCATGTTTTATTGATCCATTATTTTTTAGATTATTAAGTTTAAATATTTTGTTTTAATTATATAAAAAATAAATATATTAATTATTTTTTGTAAGAATGATAATGATAAATTATTTATTATAATAATTTTATTGTTTTGAACCTTTTAGAAATATGTTAAATTATTTTTTTTTCTTAATACATTAAGATATTAAGATATTAGTTTTTAAAATCTAAAAAATAAATAGCTTAATACTTAATAAAAATAAAATATTAAAAAAGACAAACAATTAAATATTTAATACTATTAACTACTATTTAGTATTAAGTTAAATATAAGTTTTATTTAGAATTAAGTAAAAAAAAAAAAAAAACACATACGATTACCTTCTTGGCCACCAATGCACAAGAGCTACAATTTTACACATGAATAGGAGCAGCGTGCAGTGGCTGAGCCTTCTGTAAGGTGATGCCAAACTTTTCTTCCATTTTCATGTTCTCTGGTGTGACTCCATCTTCAAGCTTCCAATCAAAAGAGTGAATGAGTGAACCCAACATCAAGTGAATCATCCGAGTCGCTAATGGCAACCCGGGACAGATTCACCTGCCAGCACCAAATGGAATGAGCTCAAAATCCTTCCCCTTGACATCAATATCCAACCCCGGAAACCTTTCTGGCGTGAATGTGTTTGGGTTCTCCCATATGTTGGGTTCTCTACGCATGGCCCAGACGTTTACCAGCACTTGTGCGTCCTTTGGGATTGTGAATCCATGAATTTCTGTCTCTGTTATGACTTTGCATGGGAGTAAGAATGGAGCTGGGTGTAACCGGAAGGTCTCCTTCACGATTGCTTGCAGGTAAGAAAGTTAAGTGATGTCCGATTCCTCGATCATTTTGTCCTTTCCAATAGTTTGTAGGAGCCCAGCACGGGCTTTAGCTAGTTTCTCTGGGTTGTGTAGTAGCTCTGTCATTGCCCATTCCAATGTGCTCGATGTTGTGTCAGACCCAGCAACAAATAATCCTGTAACATAGTTTTTGGAGTGACTAAGAAGGCGATGATGTCTTTCTTTTCCCAACTATGTGATTAGAAAACCAAACCAAATTCATGGTGGGATATGAAGGGAAGAAAAAAAAAAGATGAAGAAGAGTAGAAGTACTAACCAATATCAAATGCTTCATTGTAGTTATATCAATATTCTCATTGTTATTTTCTTCACTGATGTTGAGAAGAGTATCTAATACATCCCTGGTAGCGCTAGAACGGTGCACTTATCTTAACTACAACCTTTGCATGATCATGCGATCTAGGAACTCAATCATCATCTTGAAATGATTTGTAATTAGTTGCCTCCTACCTTGTGGATCCAACTTTCTAAGCACGGGAAAATAATCAACTAAGTTTGGTTTCCCACCCTCTTCATACTCCTCACCAACTCCTTAAAACTCTTTTGCTGTTTGAGAACTTGGGTCAACCAGATCTATGGAAAAAATGGTGTTTGATAACAAGTTGAGCGCAGTTCTAAATGCTTCTTGGCCAATATTTACTGCAGCACCAACTTGACAACTTTGTTCAACACTGTGAAGAAGCTCATGTACTTTCTGGGTTCGGATGTGTTGGTTGGAGTTCAGTTTTTGAGTAGTGAATATGTTAGAATTGCATATCCTTCGAAGGATTCTCCACCATGTTGAAACAGGTAACCAAGCAATGGAGTGTTGGTTGTGGTTGCTGGCTCTGCCAGCATCAGGAATGGATCGGTTGCAGAAGGAGAGATCATGCTTTTGGAGGACTTCTTTGGCCATGGCTGGAGAAGAAATGACTATTGTGTATACACAGCCAAGCTTGAGACTCATTATGGGGCCATGAGTTTTTGCAAGGTTGGCCAGGGATTCATGGGGTTTGTTACCGATTTTTAAGAGATTTCCGATAATTGGCAGTGGAGCTGGTCCTGGAGGGAGCTTTGAAGCACTAGATTTGCTGCTTCTCCTTGCTGAACCCATGATGTAAATTGAAGTCCAGGCAATGAGAAGACAAAGTAGCAGACAACGCAGAGAATCCATGTCTCCCTATCTCTTCCAATTCTCTACGGTGTTGCATTTTCTGCTCTATTTCCTTACTTCTTTATGCCCACTTAGCCAAAAAATTTTGTGTGGTCGTAGCTGCAAGGATCACAAATGAGAGCTGCTGCTATGAAATAACATGCAATTCACAAATATTTATAAAAATAAAGACATCTTTTCCTTCTGTAGGCAACTCATTCAAGTAAAATTTTGCCTCTCAGGCCTTAGATTACAGTTAAGTCCCTAATAAAGCAGATGAAATTTTCCCTATCCATGTCACTAATCAATGACTTGCTGTTGCTGTAATAATTTGAGTTTTATGACAGGTTTTGATGATAACTTTTGACTGTAATGAAAATTGAGCTCCATTTGGAATTTGGGAGGTCTCCAGATCGTACAATATCTAGGATTTATGTGGCTATTTAATATGATTTTGAAACTCGCAGGCCTTGCTAATATAATAAAATCCTATTATATTTCAAAAACATAATGTAGGCCAATAATTATATTACTTCAATGATTTAATTTTGGAAAAATCAGTCCATTTTCTCAGAGGGAATATGATATTTGTGTCTCTAATTAAGAAAATAATCAAAAGGGTGTTTGAAAACAAGATTTTGGAAGGAGCTTTCACTTGCCAAACCAAACAGCATACACGCCCAATCAAAATAAGGTTTCATGTATGAAGACTGCAAAACGGTTTGGAGAAGTAATCACTTCCTTTCCAAAACTAAATCAACACATAAAATACCAAAGAAGGATGCTGCGGTAGCCAACACTACTGGCTTTAAATCCCACACCATTTGCTTAAGCTTACGACGGTCAAGATTGTGGTGAGGAAGAAGATAACGTCCGACTTCTTGCCTACGATTTCCAAGATTTTGACTTTTGTGAACCTGTCGACACCACGTGAGGTCTCAAGCAATATACACGACGTGATGTCTCAAGTTTCTAAGGTTTCGGCCCAATACTCAAACTGCACACGTTCATTGTTCATTCACGAGGGTTTGATTCTTTACTTTTCGTTTACATAGAAACCTTATTAAATAAAATATATTTTAATCTTTTAAAAATAAAAAAGTAAAAAATTAATCATGATATTGTTAAATAGACCCTATTTCCTCTCTCAATATCGGACTCACTAAAAAAGAAAAGATAGGAAAAATAAAAAGATCGATGAGACGGGAGGTGAAGCCTCAAGGCCCCGTGAATATTGCAGCCCACGTCGTCGACTTTGATGCAGCACCAGATGAAGCAGCGGCCAACTTTGATGGCTTCCAACCCCAGCCTCGCCATTTACATTTATGGTGATTAAGAGTGTGGGCAGGAATACGATGAAACCCAGTTGCTTCCAAGGGTGTCTCCATTTTGTGGACCCAGCATGCAGTGGTGGTGGAGGCTCAGATTCCTCCATGGCCATGCACTTGTTCAGAAAACCAACGAAATGATATAAACACGAGAAAGAAAAATGAGGTGGAAAACAATAATGGCCGTTCAAATCAGGTTAATGGTTGGTAGCAGGTCAGTTTACGTTATTGAAAAGTTTTAAACGCTCATGCCTTGTGCTTTTTAACATTTCGAACGTGGAGATGATAGAATCTGAGTAATCATGATCAAATTTTCCTACTCTCTGGACATCATTTTTGTTTTTCATTTACCTAAAGCGTTTGTAAACCCACTGGCCTTTCGGGTCAAAGCACATGCCAGCCCGCATCTGAGCCCGCTCAGTTCAATCCTTTAGGGCCGAGCTTGGGTTGATTTCCTAAGGCCACTATACCGACCCATGGCTGGACCAAGTGAGACCGAAGGATTAAAATAAAAAAATTATAAATATTATGCTTGAGATGGGAAAATTCCAGAAATACTGTACATGGGTGGAAAATTTGATATACAAACCATAAGACTACTTTTATATTATTTTTATTTTCATATGTAATTATGTATATCAATTGACTGTTTTACCCCAAACCGAGGCTTAACTCGGGGTGGGCCGAGTCTTTGTCCAACCGATCCTAATAGAAGCTCTGAAAGTGAAGAGAGTAGAAAGTTTCTTCTTAGAGAGCACGGAATTTGTTTTTTCATTCGCATTCTCCATACGAGGAACAAATATTTATGAATGAAGATTGACACTTCAATTGATAAATATAAGATAACCTCTGCTGCTATGAATGGAAGCATGCATATTTGATAGCCATTTAAATTGGAAATTTGAAAGATTTACTTATTTATTTAACATTATGACAGAACTGGACTGACATGTCTAGTTTATGACAACACAGCTTAAAACCCAGCAGAGCACCCAAAGAAACAGGAGATTACTTCAGCACACAAGATCAACAACTTCAAACCCGTACAGGTAGAGCTTGCAGGGGCTGAGCCTTTTGTAAACTAATGCCATATCTTTCTTCCATGTTCATGTTCTCCGGTGTCACCCCGTCTTCAAGTTTCCAATCATAGGAGTGAATGAGCGAGGCCAGCATCAAGTGAACCATCCGGATTGCCAATGGCAACCCAGGACAGATTCTCCTGCCAGCACCAAACGGAATCAGCTCAAAATTCTGCCCCTTCACGTCCATGTCCAACCCCAAGAACCTCTCTGGCACAAATGAGTTGGGGTTCTCCCATGTGTTCGGGTCTCGACCTATAGCCCATGCGTTCACCAGCACCTGTGCGTTCTTTGGGACTGCGAACCCATCTATATCTGCGTCCCCTTCAACTCTGCGTGGGAGTAAAAATGGAATTGCTGGGTGCAATCGCAAGGTCTCTTTCACCACTGCTTGCAAGTATGGGAGTCGAGTGATGTCTGATTCTTTGACCTGTTTGTCTTGGCCGATGGTTTGCAGGAGTTCCATTCGGGCTTTCAAAAGTGTTTCAGGGTTGTGTAGCAGCTCTGCCATTGCCCATTCCAATGTGCTCGAAGTTGTGTCAGTCCCCGCAGCAAATAAGTCCTGTAACATAGTCTCTGGATGTCTTAATAGGCCTGAATATAATGTTTATTTGGCCAACTGTAATTTGAATCTTTAAAAACCAAACCAAATTCATAGTGGGAATATGAAGCAAGGAAGAAGAAAGAAATTTTTAATGGAGATAGAAGATACTAACCAATAACAAATGTTCCATATGACTTCTTTCAATCTCATTGCTGTTATCTTCACTGATGTTGAGAAGAACGTCTAACACATCACTGCTAGCTATTGAACCTTGAATTTTTCTTAGCTGTAACCGTTGCTTGATCATTCTATCAAAGATCTCAATCATCCTTCCAAAATAAATTGTCAAACGACGCCTTATACCCTGTGGATCAATCTGTCTGAGCACCGGAAAATAATCTACCAAGTTGGGTTTCCCAGCTTCGTCCATCACACCACGCACCAACTCTTTAAACTCTTGTGCAGTCTCAGAAATTGGATCAACAAGATCCACAGAAAATATGGTGTTGGATAACAAGTTGAGACTAGTTCTAAAAGCTTCTCGTCCTATATCTACAGGACCACCAGCTCGGCAGCTCTGTTCAACATTCGCAAGAAGCTCTTGCACTTTCTGGTGGCGGAGATGTGTGTTAGAGTCTAGTTTTTGAGAAGTGAATAAGTGCGAATTGCATGTCCTTCGAAGGGCTCTCCAAGTTGTTGAAACAGGCATCCAGGCCATCGACAGTTGGTTGTGGTCTGCGGCTCGGATGGCATCAGGGATGGATCGGTTGCAGAAGGAGAGATCCTGCTTTTGGAGGACTTCTTTGGCCATGGGCGCAGAAGAGATGACTATTGTGGTTACATAGCCAAGTTTGAGAGTCATTATTGGGCCATAAGTTTTTGCAAGAATTGCGAGGGACTCATGGGGTCTGTTACCCAGGTTTAAGAGGTTTCCTATTATGGGAAGCGGAACTGGTCCCGGAGGAAGTTTGTAAGCCGTATGTTTGCTTCCTCTTCTAACTGAAAGCAGGATGTAAATTGAAGTCCAAGCAACAAGAAAACACAGCAGACAACTCAACAACTCCATATCTCTCTTCCTCTTTCTCTCTGGTTCCCAGCAAGCAGTATCTCTCAACCTTTACGCTTTGATTTCTTAGTTTCTATATACCAACGGGCAAGAATTTTCTTTGTTCTACTATGAATATATACCTGTTAAAACCCCGAAAAAAAAAAAATGAGAAACACAATTTATTTTTAGATGGAGTTATCTAACTAATCAGTTATTTATCAATGATTTCATAAAATTAATTAAGAAGAGTTTTATTTTTTATTTTTTATGTATCTTTTGCACAACTCATTTCAAAACAAAGAAATACCCATAATTAATCAAGGAAAAAACTACATTCTCTCTTACTATCTACTAACTTGACCGGTGATCATTGCTAGAAGTGATACTATTATCAGTTCATACTAGTCAATTTTCCATTGCATCTAATCAAGTGATAGAAACAACCATATACGATGAGTTATTTTGTAAGAGAAAATATCATTTTCTTTTACCACTGGCAACGCCCACTTGAGAGAGAGATATTTCGTAACTCAAAACGAAACAGTGGTTGGTGTGCAAACGAACCTAGGTCCGAGTCCTTTTGCTCCTCCATTCCAACGCTGAGCGAGCCGTCTTCATCTCCATCTCCAGCAGAATCACCCAAAAATCCACGAGGGAAAGAACCTGAAAATGCCCCTAAATGATCAACAGAAGAACTTTCAAATAGAGTGGAAGGAAATTAAAGGTATCCCAATTCCGGACCAAGCACTACGAGTTCATTCTAAAGCTTTCACTTGTCACCTCCAAAGGACGAGCTCAATAACCAGCAAGATGAAGACCCAATACTCAAAGCAAATGATCAAAGAACAACAAAATGGAGGAAGCCAAGCAACAACTCCCTTTCCAAAACTAAATTAAATACGAAAAAGGAAAAGAAAGCCGCGACCAGCCTGTGTGGCATCCAATCCCAGCCGAAGACCAAGTCTCACTTCTTTTGATAATCTACTTGGAGCTAGCCTCTGATATGTCCACAGCAATCCAGTTGTGCAGTAAAATAAAGAAGGAGAAAAAGATAAAGAGAAGTGCGGTGGAGGCGTAGCTACAATGTCGTGGCTCTCCCATGGTTTGCAGGTAAGTCTACTTTTCATAGCCTCCTGACCTGCACCTCATATAATATTCTCTTTGTCGTCTAAAAGAGGGCGCCTCAATCCTTTTAAATGTGTATACTGTTGAATCGGTTGATTATGTGAATTTTGCATAAAAGTTTCATGTCTAAAGTCTTTACTATCACTTGATTTTGCTTTCTTTAAACAGAAAAAAGGAAAATATCTCCTACTAATTTGATTGCTTTTTGAAAAAAAAAAAAAAACATATTTTGAATGAATAGTAAGTCAAACGTTATAAGTGTCATATTCGTTTTCATCGATAACGTGTTGATTTATTTTCTTTTTTCTTTTTTTGTCTTTCATGCTGTATTTATTAGTGGAGACGTCAGACGTGTTGGACCTTCTTTTGTTCTTCAGTGTTTTTAATGGATGCATTTATGGATTTTAGTCATAGCTAACGCGGGCAAGACGTACAGAGCCAGAGAAAAACGAAATTTTTTTTGGGATGAATTTGCAAGCCCTTCGATGCCAGAGAACGAAGCTTGGAAATGTTTTCAAATATTAATACTTTTATACTTATGAATTTTTTAATTTGATGATATCAAAAATTAAAAATAAATATTATTTATTTTTTATTTATTTATATATATTTTAAATTTTTATGATTATTTTTAAATTTAATAATATAAAATTATATATTTTATTATATTATTGGATAAGCCGATAGTTAGCTACCAATTCGATCATTAAACATTGAATCGATAACTTTTTTTATTTAATGACATGTCTAATTTTTAAAATATTGTAGGAAATATGTATAAAACGAGAATTATCTTTTATATTTTTAATCGATATTTTAATCAATAATTTAAAAATACTTATTATATTATATATGTTTAAATATTATTTATTTGTAATTAAAAGTACATAAAATTTTAATTATTTTCTCAAAAAAATTATTTTTTATTTTTTATTTCAAAATTTAGTGTCCTTTATGTAGTTAACACACTACATTGGCACCAAGATTAAAATTTTCTTGAAAATGGGCTATTTTTGGATCCTTCATGTGTTAGTGATAAGTTAAGTGAAATCCAATTATGAGTGTTAGGTGGGAACAATTAGTGAAAATAATCAACGATTTTGAAAAAGATCAAAAAGAATTGGCAACATGAAACGATTAAAGGACTAAATATTATAGTCAATTTATAAGGATAATTATCCATTTATTTTTATTGTAATTTTTTTTTTTACTTTTAATTTCTATTATTTTAATTTTATTTATTTTCTTATTTTATTTTTAAATATATATATATATATATATAGCTTTAATTTTTTATTTAAAAATTTACAAAGAAAATTCCAATCACTACCACTTTCATTTTCTTATTTTGAAAATTTTAAAAAGGTAAAGTTAGAAAACAATTAAAGTATCAAAATAATAATAATAATAAATATTTTTTAAAAAAATATATTTTATAGAATATAAGTTTTAAATAAAAATAAATTTGGTAAGATTAATTATAAATATATTTTTTTATTTATAATTTTACAATTTTCATTTTTCTTTCTTTATCTTTTACCTCGGGATAAAGAAAATAAAAATATAATATAATTAAAGCAAGATTGAAATTAAAAATATAATATAATTAAAGCATACTGAAATGAATAGAACCCTTTTTTGGATTGAGATGAATAAAAGCTCTTATTCTTATTGAAATGATTGAATTTTCACAAAATTTATAAAAGGCTAGAGAAGTGTACCTAGTGTTTTTTGTCTCATTTATTTTTTATTTTTGTTTTGTCTTTTATTTTTATTTTTTATATTTATTGTTTTTTATGTTATTATTGTTACTATGACCACCTTTTTTTTTTATAAGACCACTTTAATATAATATATCTTTTCTTTCTATATTAAATTTTGTAATTGAATTTATAGTTATTACTTCAAAGTTTTCATTATTGACATTTTCTTTGTTGTTAATTTTTTATTATTATTATCATCATAATTCTATTACATTATGTAAATTTTGACAACTTTTATCATTGAGATTATCTCAAAAGCCTACATTATCATTGAAATAGATGGTCTAATAATTTTATAATCAACTCGATTATCTTTGTTGTCAAATTTTTATTATTATTATCATCATGATTCTGTTACACTATGTAAATTTTGATAAGATTATTTCAAAAGCCTATATTATTGTTGAGATAGATGGTCTAATAATTTTATGGTCAACTCGGTTATAAAGTTTTCTTTGAGGGTTTGTAATAAGTTTTGAAAGTAATATATGTTTTAAAGGTTGATTTCTCCAAATCGAAACCGTGGTTGGTGTGCGAACGAACCTAGGTCCGAGTCCTTTTGTTCCTCCATTCCAACTCCGAGTGAGCCGTCTCCATCTCCAGCAGAATCACCCAAAAATCTACGAGGGAAAGAACCTGAAAATGCCCCTAAATGATCAGCAGAAGAGCATTCGAATAGAGTGGAAGGAAATTAAAGGTATCCAAATAGCGGACCAAGCCCGACGAGTTCATTCAAAAGTTCTCACCTGTCACCTCGATCCCAAGGACGTGCTCAATAACCAGCAAGATGAAGACCCAATACTCAAAGTAAATGATCAAAGAATAACACAATGGAGCAGGAAGCAAAATAGAGAAAGATAAAGTACCGGACACCGCCGAGACCAGCAGAGGGGCATCCGATCCCAAAAGAGGGCGGCTCAAACATTTTAATTGCCTATACTGTTAAATCGGTTGATTCAATGAATTTTGTATAAAGGTTTCATGTCTAAAGTCTAACTATCACTTGATTTTGCTTTCTTTAAACAAAAAAGGAAAACTTCTCTTGCTAATTTGATTGCTTTTTGAGAAAATAATAAAATCTTTTGAATGAATTTATTAGCGAAGACGTGTTAGACTTTATTTGGTTGGAGCAAGCCGTACAGAGCAAGAAAATTTTGGGAACAGTATATGATATATGTTAGAGAAAGAAGAAAAGATTTTGGGAAGAATAGAAGCGAGCCGTTCGATGGCAGAGAAAGAAGAAAAATTTTCGGAAATAGATTCTCACTTGAATTCAAGTGAAACATGTGCAAAACGACAACTATCTTTTTATATTTTAATCGATGCTTTAATTAATAATTTCAAAATATTTATTATGTTATATATGTTTAGTTATTATTTATCTTTAATTAAAATAATAAAATTTTAATTATTTTCTCAAAAAAAAATTATTTTTTATTTTTTTTCAAAATTTTGTGTCAAATTTATTTATTTATTCAATAATTTCTGTAGTTCACACTGCATTGGCACTGAGATTAAAATTTTCTTAAAAATGGGTGACTTTTTGATCCATATTTCATGTGTTAGTGATTAGCTAAGTGAAATACAATTTCGATTATCAGTGGGAAATCCCACTGTTAAGAAAAGTGATTAACGATTTCTAAAAAGATTCAGAAAAATTGATGATACGAAACAATTTAAGGATTAAATATTTTAGCTAATTTATATTATTTTTATTTTATCTATTTTTTTATTTTTATTTTTTAATATATCTGTTGCTTTAATTTTTTATTTTAAAATTTTACAAAAAAAAAAAAAAAATTCCAACTACTTCCACTTCCATTTTCTTATTTTGAAAATTTTAAAAAGATAAAGTTATAAAATAATAAAATATCAAAATAATAATAAAAAAATAAGTTTTTTTTAATATATTATAGAATATAAATTTTAAATAAAAATAAATTTGGTGAGATTAATTATAAATATATTTTATTATAATTTTGCAATTTCATTTCCCTTTTTATCTTTTAAAAAAAATAAAAATATAATATAATTAAAGCAGGAGTGATATGAATAGAAACCTTATTTTTATTGAAATGATTGAATTTCCATAAAATTTATAAAGGGCTGGAGAAGAAGTTGGGAGAGAGTTAGTTTTTCTATGATTTTTTTTCAAAATTCTTTCCTTCTTTTATATAAAAACCTTGTATAAGAGGACAAATAAAAATTAAAATAAATTTATAGACTTTTTAGAGGAGTAATGGCAGGAGAAATTTTCTACAAGAAAGAAACAGGTGATAGGATTTATGCATATGACATAAATTTAGTGTTTTTTTTTTTTGTTTTTCTGTTTTTTTTTATTCTTTTGTCTTGTATATTTTTATTTTCTTTGAAATATTTTTGATTCATATTTTAGTCTAGATAACAATATATTCTATTCTTATAATTCACAAGAATATGAAAATATTGTTATGGTTTACTTTCTTCATCTAATCTAATTTTTTAAAATTTATTTTTACAATCTAACTGAGAAAAATATTTACAACCTTAAATAAAATTAATTACCAAAATTTTATTTGTTATTTTTTAACTAGCATCATATGTATTATTATTTAATCTTTATTTGGAAGAAGTATACTTGCGTGAATTTTAAGTTTCACACTAGTTCTAAATTTTTTGATACGAGGTTCACTTTTCTGTTTTTATATTTTGATATTTGGTTTTGATTTGAAATTAATCATTTAAAATTGAAATAAAATTGAATTTTTATTTGATTAGAAAATTACTAAAGAGCCTCTCTCTCCTCCCTCCACTTGGGCAGCTTCAAAAAAAAAAACCAAAGGTCTTAACTCTCTGTTCAACCTACCCCAATAGAAGCTCTCAAAGTGACGAGATAAAGAGAGTTTCTTTGTTAGAGAGCACGGAATTTGCTTTGGGTTATGTGATTAAAAGCGTTTGAAAATTTGAAAATTGAAATTTAACAATGCCCTTTTTTTTCTATCTCATTTTAACTAAAATGCTTTTGATATTTTCTAGTAAAAATAATATTTTGTTTGAAAATCTATGCGTGGATACTTTAAAATAGTAAAAAATATTTATATAAAAAATAAATTACTTTAAAAAAACGAAATATGAAAGTGAATGGATTCACAATTTTAAAATTATTTCACCTCTTTTAATCAAATATTTCATTTGTTTTTTCAATTGACATTGGCATTCTCTGTGTAGGAACAAATATTTATGAACGATGATTGACACTTCAATTGAAAAATATAAAGATAAACTATGCTGCTATGCATGGAAACATGCATATTTGATAGCCATTTAAGTGGAAATTAGAAATACTTAAGGGTTTATTTAACACTAAGACAGAACTGGACTGACATTTCTAGTTAATGATAACACAGCAGAGCACACCAAGAATCAGCACATTACTTCAGCACACAAGATCAACAACTTCAAACCCGTACAGGTAGAGCTTGCAGGGGCTGAGCCTTTTGTAAACTAATGCCATATCTTTCTTCCATGTTCATGTTCTCCGGTGTCACCCCGTCTTCAAGTTTCCAATCATAGGAGTGAATGAGCGAGGCCAGCATCAAGTGAACCATCCGGATTGCCAATGGCAACCCAGGACAGATTCTCCTGCCAGCACCAAACGGAATCAGCTCAAAATTCTGCCCCTTCACGTCCATGTCCAACCCCAAGAACCTCTCTGGCACAAATGAGTTGGGATTCTCCCATGTGTTCGGGTCTCGACCTATAGCCCATGCGTTCACCAGCACCTGTGCGTTCTTTGGGACTGTGAACCCTTCTATATCTGTGTCCTCTTCAACTCTGCGTGGGAGTAAAAATGGAATTGCTGGGTGCAATCGGAAGGTTTCTTTCACCACCGCTTGCACGTAAGGGAGTCGAGTGATGTCTAATTCTTTAACCTGTTTGTCCTGGCCGATGGTTTGCAGGAGTTCCATTCGGGCTTTCAAAAGTTTTTCAGGGTTGTGTAGCAGCTCTGCCATTGCCCATTCCAATGTGCTCGAAGTTGTGTCAGTCCCCGCAGCAAATAAGTCCTGTAACATAGTCTCTGGATGTCTTAATAGGCCTGAATATAATGTTTATTTGGCTAACTGCTATTTGAATCATTAAAAACCAAACCAAATTCATAGCGGGAATATGAAGCAAGGAAGAAGAAAGAAATTTTTAATGAAGATAGAAGATACTAACCAATAACAAATGTTCCATATGACTTCTTTCAATCTCATTGCTGTTATCTTCACTGATGTTGAGAAGAACGTCTAACACATCACTGATAGCTATTGAACCTTGAATTTTTCTTAGCTGTAACCGTTGCTTGATCATTCTATCAAAGATCTCAATCATCCTTCCAAAATAAATTGTCAAACGACGCCTTATACCTTGTGGATCAATCTGTCTGAGCACCGGAAAATAATCTACCAAGTTGGGTTTCCCAGCTTCCTCCATCACACCACGCACCAACTCTTTAAACTCTTGTGCAGTCTCAGAAATTGGATCAACAAGATCCACAGAAAATATGGTGTTGGATAACAAGTTGAGACTAGTTCTAAAAGCTTCTCGCCCTATATCTACAGGACCACCAGCTCGGCAGCTCTGTTCAACACTCGCAAGAAGCTCTTGCACTTTGTGGTGGCGGAGATGGGTGTTAGAGTCTAGTTTTTGAGAAGTGAATAAGTGCGAATTGCATGTCCTTCGAAGGGCTCTCCAAGTTGTTGAAACAGGTATCCAGGCCATCGACAGTTGGTTGTGGTTTGCGGCTCGGATGGCATCAGGGATGGATCGGTTGCAGAAGGAGAGATCCTGCTTTTGGAGGACTTCTTTGGCCATGGGTGCAGAAGAGATGACTATTGTGGTTACATAGCCAAGTTTGAGAGTCATAATTGGGCCGTAAGTTTTTGCAAGATTGGCGAGGGACTCATGGGGTCTGTTACCCAGGTTTAAGAGGTTTCCTATTATGGGAAGCGGAACTGGTCCCGGAGGAAGTTTGTAAGCAGCATGCTTTCTTCCTCTTCTAGCTGAAAACATGATGTAAACTGAAGTCCAAGCAGCAAGAAAACACAGCAGACAACTCAACAACTCCATGTCTCTCTTCCTCTTTCTCTCTGGTTCCCAACAAGCAGTATCTCTCAACCTCTACGTTCTGATTTCTCAGCCTCTATATACCAACGGGCAGGAATTTTCTTTGTTACTACGAATATACACCTATTAAAACCGGGAACAAAAAAGGAGAAACCCAATTTATTTTCAAATGGAGTTATTTAAGTAATCAGTTACTTATCAATGTTTTCATAAAATCAATAAAGAAGATTCTTTTTTCATTTTTTATGTATCTTTTGCACAATTCATTTTCAAAACAAGGAAATACCCATAATTAATTAAGGAAAATTCTACTTTCTTACTATCTACCAACTTGACCGGTGCAAATTGCTAGAAGTGCTGATATTATCAGTTCAGACTAGTCAATTTTCCATCGCATCTTATCAAGTATATACGCCAGTGATATTTTGTAAGACAAAATATCGTTTTCTTTTACCACTTGCGATGCCCACTAAAGAGAGAGATATTTTGCAAACCAAAACGAAACCGTGGCTGGTGTGCAAACCAACCTAGGTCCGAGTCCTTTTGCTCCTCCATTCCAACTCTGGGCGAGCCGTCTCCATATCCATCTCCATCTCCATCTCCAGCAGAATCACCCAAATATCCACGAGGGAAAGAACCTGAAAATGCCCCTAAATGTTCAACAGAAGAGCTTTCAAATAGAGTGGAAATTAAAGGTATCCAAACGGCGGACCAAGCCCTACTAGGTCATTCTAAAGCTTTCACCTGTCACCTCCAAAGGACGCGCGAGCTTAATAACCAGCACGATGAAGACCTAATACTCAAAGTAAATGGTCAAAGAATAGCAAAATGAAGGAAGCCAAAAAACAACTCGCTTTCCAAAACCAAATTAAATACGAAAAAATAGAGAAAGATTCAGTACCGGATAGGCATCCAATCCTAGCCCGGCCCATTGCTGAAACTTATGGTGGAAAAATTGTGCCCAAGGAGAGCAAGTCTCACTTCGTTTGCTAGTCTACTTGGAGCTAGCCTCCTATATGTCCACTACAACCCACTTTTGGTGAAACTTATGGTGGCAAAATTGTGCCCAAGAAGACCAAGTCTCACTTCGTTTGCTAGTCTACTTGGAGATAGCCACCCATAGCCCACTACAATCCGCTTGTCCATTATGAAAAAAAAAGAGGAGAAAAGGATAAAGAGAAGTGAGGTGGAGGCCTAGCTACAATGTCGTGGCTCTCCCATGGTTTGCAGGCAAGTTTACACTACACAAAGACTTGATAGTCTCCCTGTCCTGCACCTCATATAATTTTTTTTTGTCGTCTGAAAGAGGGCGCCTCAATCCTTTTAAAATTTTAATTGTCTATACTGTAAAATCGGTTGATTCAGTGAATTTTGTATAAAAGTTTCCGAAGTCTAACTATTGCTTGACTTTGCTTTCTTTAAATAGAAAAAAAGAAAACATCTACTAATTTGACTGTTTTTTTAAAAAAAAAATATATATATTTTGAATGATAGTAGGTAAAACGTTACACATGTTGTATTTGTTTCCATAGATGATGTGTTGATTTATTTTCTTTTTTTTGTCTTTCATGCTGTACTTATTAGTGGAGACGTGCTAGACTTTGTTTGGTTCTTTGCTATCTTTGATGGATGAATGTATGGATTTTAGTCATTGCTAACGCGAACAAGCTGTACAGAGCCAGAGAACAAAGAGAAAAAAAATCGAACTTGGAAATGTTTTCAGACTATCCAATCGCCTTGTAAAACAATCCCACCTGCAAGGATTTGAACCGGAGATGACATGGGTACCACTCAGCTGCACACTTTTTAATGGTTAATATAGCAAATAAAAAAAAATATATATTCTTTTCTAAAAAACTTTATAATATTAAATAAAAATCATATAATATTTTTAAAATTATAAATTTATTTAAAATTAAACAAATGCATTTTTTTTCTCAATATATTCACATTTAAATATTAATATACATATTTCATTTAATAAAATTTAAAATATTAATACTTTTACACTTATACATGATTTAATTTGATAATATCAAATATTAAAAATAAATATTATTCATGTTTAATTTATTTAAATATATTTTAAAATTTTTATAATTATTTTTAATTTTAATTGTATACAAATTATATATTTATTATATTACTGGATCAACCGTGGTTCGAATATTGAATCATGAATTAATAATTTTTCCAGTTATGATCAATTTAGTTTTTAAAATATTATAAAAAAATATGTGCAAAATGTGAACTATCTTTTTATATTTTAATCGAAAATATGTATAAAACAAGAACTATTTTTTTATATTTTAATCCGTAATTTTAAAATATTTATTATGTTATATATGTTTAGATATTATTTATATTTAATTAAAATATAGAAAATTTTAATTATTTTCTCAAAAAAAATTCTATTTTTTTTTTCAAAATTTTGTGTTGAAACTTAGTTTTTTTCAATAATTTTTGTAGTTAACACACTACACTCCAATTGGCACTAAAGGTTTTTACTTTTAATTTATATTATTTTTATTCTATCTATTTTCTTATTTTTATTTTTTAATATATTTATCACTTTAATTTTTTATTTTAAAATTTTACATAAAAATTCCATTCACTTCCACTTTCATTTTCTTATTTTGAAAATTTTAAAAAGGTAAAGTTAGAAAACAATTAAAATATCAAAATAATAATACTAAATAAGTTTTAAATAAAAGTAATTCTCGTAAGATTAATTATAAATATTTTTTTATATATATAATTTTTCATATTTCATTTTCTTTATCTTTTACCCCTTTATCTCCTAGGAGAAAAACAAAATAAAAATATAATATTACCATAGCAGGATTGAATTTCCACAAAATTTATAAAGGACCGGAGAACGAGTTGGGAAGGTTTTCTCTAATTTTTCTTGATTCTCTTCCTCCTTTTGTACAAAAAGTTTGTATAAAAGGACAAATAAAACTCACACGATGGCTTTCCACAAGAAAGAAGAGAAGACAAGTGATAGGATTTGTTTATATTTATGTGCATAGTGTACCATAATGTATGCATTTATATGCATAGTATGCTATAGTAGAAATATTTAATTTTAGTTTTTTTTTTCTTTTTGTCTTGACTTTTTTTTTTTCATATTTATTTATTTTATTTTATTTATATAGTCACATATTCTTGTTATTATGACTACCTTTTTTTATAAGACCACTTTAATCTAATAGATCATTTCGTTCTACTTTAAATTTTGTAATTGAGTTTGCAATTATTACTTCAAAGTTGTTATTGTTTGCATTTTCTTTGTTGTCATTTTTTTTTATTTAATCATGATTATATTGCATTATGTAGATTTTAACAACTTCAATCATTGAGATTGTCCCAAAAGCCTAAATTATTGTTGAGATAGGAAGATGGTCTAGTAATTTTATGGTCAACTGTGCTATAAAGTTTTCTTATTCAAAGATTGTAATAAGTTTTAAAAATATTATGTGTTCTAAGAGTTGATTTATCCAAATGGACATGGTTTTTTTTTAGTAATAAGATAAAATAATTCATTTTTTATTGGTCTAAAGTCCTATATTTGAAAGGCTTTATATTTAATATAAAATTTAGGAAATTCATTGGGATGAGTCATTTCCCATTTGGGTTTTTGTTATGGAACTAATAATATTCTTTATTATGTTTTACATATAAACAATGGTAGGTTGGTATCATTGTCCCATTAGTTTGAAACAAAGGTGATATGGTTTCAAAAGACATTATATTTTTATTTTCATTGAAATATTTATGACATATTTTTTAGTCCAAATGACATTACATTATATTCATATAATCTACAAGGACATGAAAGTGTTATCTATGGTTTGCTTTCTTCCTCGAATCTAATTTGCTAAAATCCATTTTTATAATCTAACTTAGAAAAGTATTTATAACCTTGAATAAAATTAATTAAAGAATCCTAATTTGATATTTTATATGTATAATCATATATATTATTATTTAATCTTTTATAATTAATAACCATCTTAGGCTATATTTGGTTCCGAAAAATATTAGGGAAAGAAAAAAAATATTTTGGAAAATGATTTTCTCATGTTTAGTTTTCTTATAAAAAATGCAAAAGAAAGTTAAATTTAATTAAAATTATTAAGAGATTTATATATTTTTAAATTATTTAATCTTTATATAGAAGAGTTAAATAAATAAAAATAAAAGTTTGAAATAGTATATAAAAATAATTTATTTATTTTAAATCTATTTTTTATTTTTCTTCACTTTTTCTCTTTATTTTCTTTCTTTTACATTTTCCCTCAAACTTTCTAAAAATCAAACATAATCTTAGTTTTTCCTTGTTTTTCATCATTATGATTTCTAACTAAAAAAGCTGATGATTTATGAAAACTAAAACTTTGTCTAATAAGATTATTTTACAATAATTCTTCTATAGGTTTTTTATTGGTATTTTAAAAGTTATTTTAATTTTAGTCCAATGTTTTTTAGGGTCTTCATGGATGATTTTCATTTTTTCTGCTTGAGATAAAAGTGTGTGTGTGTGTGTGTTTTTTTTTTTTTTTTTTTAACTTAGTTCTATTTTTTAGTTGTTTAAAAAAAACTATTTATTATACTATTTTCTTGTTTTTCCATTTTATATATTTGATGAAAGGTTAGATTATAAGATTTGTTCAATGTATTTTCTGTATTTTTATAAACAATTATTCCAGTTTCAAAATTAAAATTTACTTGGTTTTACATAACATCTATTTTTAATTCTAAGGTTTTTAGTTTAATTGTTTTTAGAAATATATTTAACTTATTTGTCTTATGATTTGTTCTTTTATTTGTATAGTAAGATTTATTAGTTTTTCTATTTTTTGAGAGTTTAAATCGTTTTTCTTAATTACTTTGAATTTTTTTTTTTCCTTTGTAGGGGTGTTCTTCTTTATTATTATTTCTAAATCTTTCAAAATAGTATAAGAGGTTGTTGTACTTTATTATGGTTGTATATGGTTTTTTAAAATTAAGGGAGTGTTCATACGTTGATTTATTTATTTATTTATTTTCTATAGTCAGACAAATTTCTTCATCCATACACTTGTTCAGAAAACAAACAAAACGATATTAAAAAATACATATGGTTCTTATGAGATTTTTTGGACTTGTAGATGGATTTTGTAGAGATGTTTTTATCGATAGGAGATCCTAATTATTGAAGAAAATTACCATTATTTATAAGTAAGATTAGAGAATTAAATTTAGAATTCTCAAAATTTAGTTACTTAATTCAAAAAATTTGGTTCTTTGATTTTGATAACTTGTCTTCTTGATAATAAGAAAATATTTATTTTTATTTTCTTTTGACTTCAATTAGAAGATTTTTATTATTGGCAAAAATAAAGTTTGTAGCCTTCCAAATTTTGCTATATGTTACCTTTTGAATATATGCCATAGAAATGTGTATGACCTATCACTTTTTTAGCCCAAATTTTGTTAGAATTTGGATGCCACATTTTTTAAGACCAATTTAATAATAATTTAATTCATTAAATTCTTTTTAATGTTTATGGGATCAAAGCACAAGCCAGCCCGCCCAGTTCGATCCTTTAGGGCCGAGCTTGGGTTGATTTTTTAAGCCAAATACCGACCAGAGGATTAAAATGAAAAATTATAAATATTATACTTGATATAAGGAAAAATACTAGACATGTATTGAAAATTTGATATACAAACTATCAAGCCTACTTTTATATTATTTTTATTTTCAAATGTAATTATGTATATTGAATGGACTGTCTTAGCCCTAACCGAGGCTTAACTTAGGGTGGCCCAAGCCTACCAGCCCATCCATGAAGGGTTGAAGTCTAGTATGACCCATTTGCATGTCAAAAGAGAGAGTCAATTATAATACTGGAAATTCTACTATTAATCGGTTCAATTTTTTAGTTTAAAATAAAGGTTACTGGAACCAAAGGTTCAACCCTCTGTCCAACCGATCATAATAGATACTCTGAGAGTGAAGAGATAAGAGAGTAGATGGAGAGTTTCTTTTTAGAGAGCACGGAATTTGTTTTTTCATTGGCATTCTCCATACGAGGAACAAACATTTATGAACGAAGATTGACACTTCAATTGAAAAATATAAAGATAACCTCTGCTGCTATGAATGGAAGCTTGCATATTTGATAGCCATTTAAATTGGAAATTTGAAAGATTTACTTGTTTATTTAACACTATGACAGAACTGGGCTAACATGTCTAGTTTATGACAACACAGCTTAAAACCCAGCAGAGCACCCAAAGAAACAGGAGATTACTTCAGCACACAAGATTAACAACTTCAAACCCGTACAGGTAGAGCTTGCAGGGGCTGAGCCTTCTGTAAGGAAAGTCCAAAACTTTCTTCCATGTTCATGTTTTCCGGTGTCACCCCATCTTCAAGTTTCCAATCATAGGAGTGAATGAGGGAGGCCAGCATCAAGTGAACCATCCGGATTGCCAATGGCAACCCAGGACAGATTCTCCTGCCAGCACCAAACGGAATCAGCTCAAAATTCTGGCCCTTCACGCCCATGTCCAACCCCAAGAACCTCTCTGGCACAAATGAGTTGGGGTTCTCCCATGTGTTCGGGTCTCGACCTATAGCCCATGCGTTCACCAGCACCTGTGTGTTCTTTGGGACTGTGAACCCAGCTATATCTGTGTCCCCTTCAACTCTGCGTGGGAGTAAAAATGGAACTGCTGGGTGCAATCGGAAGGTCTCTTTCACCACTGCTTGCAAGTAAGGGAGCCGGCTGACGTCTGATTCTTTTACCTGTTTATCTTTGCCGATGGTTTGCAGGAGTTCCATTCGGGCTTTCAAAAGTTTTTCAGGGTTGTGTAGCAGCTCTGACATTGCCCATTCCAATGTGCTCGAAGTTGTGTCAGTCCCGCCAGCAAATAAGTCCTGTAACATAGTCTCTGGGTGCGTTAATAGGCCTGACTATAGTGTTTATTTGGCCAACTGCTATTTGAATCATTAAAAACCAAACCAAATTCATGAGGAATATGAAGCAAGGAAGAAGAAAGAAAATTTTGATAGATATAGAAGATACTAACCAATAACAAATGTTCCATATGACTTCTTTCAATCTCATTGCTGTTATCTTCACTGATGTTGAGAAGAACACATCACTGCTAGCAGTTGAACCTTGCATTTTTCTTAACTGTAACCGTTTCTTGATAATTCTATCAAAGATTTCAATCATCCTTCCAAAATAAATTGTCAAACGACGCCTTATACCTTGTGGATCAATCTGTCTGAGCACCGGAAAATAATCTACCAAGTTGGGTTTCCCAGCTTCCTCCATCACACCACGCATCAACTCTTTAAACTCTTGTGCAGTCTCAGAAATTGAATCAACAAGATCCACAGAAAATATGGTGTTGGATAACAAGTTAAGACTGGTTCTAAAAGCTTCTCGTCCTATATCTACAGGACAACCAGCTTGGCAGCTCTGTTCAACATTCGCAAGAAGCTCTTGCACTTTGTGGTGGCGGAGATGTGTGTTAGAGTCTAGTTTTTGAGAAGTGAATAAGTGCGAATTGCATGTCCTTCGAAGGGCTCTCCAAGTTGTTGAAACAGGTATCCAGGCCATCGACAGTTGGTTGTGGTTTGCGGCTCGGATGGCATCAGGGATGGATCGGTTGCAGAAGGAGAGATCCTGCTTTTGGAGGACTTCTTTGGCCATGGGTGCAGAAGAGATGACTATTGTGGTTACATAGCCAAGTTTGAGAGTCATTATTGCGCCGTAAGTTTTTGCAAGATTGGCGAGGGACTCATGGGGTCCGTTACCCAGGTTTAAGAGATTTCCTATTATGGGAAGCGGAACTGGTCCCGGAGGAAGTTTGTAAGCCGTATGTTTGCTTCCTCTTCTAACTGAAAGCAGGATGTAAATTGAAGTCCAAGCAGCAAGAAAACACAGCAGACAACTCAACAACTCCATATCTCTCTTCCTCTTTCTCTCTGGTTCCCAACAAGCAGTATGTCTCAACCTTTACGCTTTGATTTCTTAGTTTCTATATGCCAACGGGCAAGAATTTTCTTTGTTATACTATGAATATATACCTGTTAAAACCCCGAAAAAAAGAGGAGAAACACAATTTATTTTCAGATGGAGTTATCTAACTAATCAGTTATTTATCAATGATTTCATAAAATTAATTAAGAAGATTTTTTTTTTTTTTTTTTATGTATCTTTTGCACAACCCATTTTCAAAACAAAGAAATACCCATAATTAATCAAGGAAAAAACTACTTTCTCTCTTACTATCTACTAACTTGACCGGTGATCATTGCTAGAAGTGCTACTATAATCAGTTCATACTAGTCCATTTTCCATTGCATCTAATCAAGTGATAGAAACAACCATATACGCGAGTGATATTTTGTAAGAGAAAATATCATTTTTTTTTACCACTTGCAACGCCAACTTGAGAGAGATATATTTCGTAACCCAAAACGAAACAGTGGTTGGTGTGCGAACGAACCTAGGTCCGAGTCCTTTTGCTCCTCCATTCCAACTCTGAGCGAGCCGTCTCCATCTCCATCTCCAGCAGAATCACCCAAAAATCCACGAGGGAAAGAACCTGACAATGCTCCTAATTGATCAACAGAAGAACTTTCAAATAGAGTGGAAGGAAATTAAAGGTATATCCCAATGGTTGACCAATCACTACGAGTTCATTCTAAAGCTTTCACCTGTCACCTCCAAAGGACGAACTCAATAACCAGCAAGATGAAGACCCAATACTCAAAGCAAATGATCAAAGAACAACAAAATGGAGGAAGCCAAGCAACAACTCCCTTTCCAAAACTAAATTAAATACGAAAAAAGAAAAGAAAAGAGAAATATACAGTACCGGATACAGCCGCGACCAGCAGTGTGGCATCCAATCCCAGCCCGGCCCATTGCTGAAACTTATAGTGGCAAAATTGTGCCCAAGAAGACCAAGTCTCACTTCTTTTGATAATCCACTTGGAGCTAGCCTCTGGTATGTCCACAGCAATCCAGTTGTCCATTCAAATAAAGAGAAGTGCCGTGGAGGCGCAGCTACAATGTGTGGCTCTCCAATGGTTTGCAGGTTAAGTTTACTTTTCATAGCCGGATTTTTTATAAGAGACGACAGTTTTTAAAAATAATTCTTAAATTATCGTAGTAGGAAAAATAATTTCAAATCTACCATAGCTTTATCCAGCTAGGAAGGAGAAAAAAAATTGTAAGTGACAAATCGTCTCTTCAAAAGAAGTTTCACAAAGAAAAAAAAAGAAAAAAAAGTGAGAAATCATCTCTTGAAAAGACGATTTCAAAAAATACAAAGCAAAGTGAGAATTAAGTGAGAAATCGTCTGCTAAAGAGATAATTTCTACATAATAATTTTTTTTTAAAAAAAAAAAAACACCGAAGTGGGAAATCGTCTCTTAAAGAGACGATTTCCACTCAAAAAAAAAAAAAAAAAACGATTTCCACACAAAAGTCATCATCCCCACAAAAAGCCAAAAGCGAGAAATTCTTACTTAAAAAAAAAACAAAACCTTAAGAAAAAAAAATTTCATTCTTTATTCTATTTATACAATAATACAATTATTATAAATATATATTATAAAATTAATTAATTTTATTTACTAAATTTAATTTATAAATAGTATATTAAATTTAATATAAGATAAATAATATTTATATATTGGTTTTTTTCTTTTACTTTAGAATTAAAAAAAATATATTATCAATTTTATGTGAAAATTTCTCATAAAATATTTTTAAAGGTTTTGGTTTTTTTTTTTTTTAAATGAGAATTTCTCACTTTTGGCTTTTTGTGTGGTGACTTTTGTGTGGAAATCATCTCTTACATGGTTTTTTTTTTTTCTTTTTTCTTTTTTCTTTTTTTTTTTTTTGTGAAAATCGTCTCTTAGGTGATAATTTATAAATAGTATACTAAATTTAATATAAGATAAATAATATTTATTTATTGATTTTTTTCTTCACTTTAGAATTAAAAAATATATATTATCACTTTTATATGAAAATTTAACATAAAATATTTTTAAAGGTTTTGGTTTTTTTTTCTTTTTAAATGAGAATTTCTCACTTTTGGCTTTTTGTGGGGTGGTGACTTTTGTGTGAAAATCGTCTCTTACATGGTTTTTTTTTTTGGTGGAAATCGCCTCTTAGGTGTTTTTTTTTTTTTTTTTTTTTTTTTTTTAATTTTAAAGTGAGAATTTATTTTTTTATTTTTTTTTTTTTTGTAGAAATCTCTCTTTAAGAGACGATTTCCCACTTAGGTGTTTTTTTTTAAAAAAAAAAATTAAAGTGAGAATTTAATTTATTTTTTTTGTAGATATCGTCTTTTTAAGAGACGATTTCCCACTTATATGTTTTTTTTAAAAAAAAATTAAAGTGAGAATTTAATTTATTTATTTATTTGTAGAAATCATCTCTTTAAGAGACGATTTCCCACTTAGGTATTTTCTTTTTTAAAAAAAAATTATCATGTGAAAATCATCTCTTTAGGAAACGATTTCTCACTTAATTCTCACTTTGCTTTGTACTTTTTGAAATTGTCTATTCAAGAGACGATTTCTCACTTTTTTTTTTTTTTTTTTTTTTTTTTTTGTGGAAATCGTCTCTTAGGTGTTTTTTTTTTTTTTTTTTTTTTTTTAAATTTTAAAGTGAGAATTTAATTTAATTTTTTTTTTTTTTTTTTGTAGAAATCTCTCTTTAAGAGACGATTTCCCACTTAGGTGTTTTTTAAAAAAAAAAAAAAAATTAAAGTGAGAATTTAATTTATTTATTTTTGTAGAAATTGTCTCTTTAAGAGACGATTTCCCACTTAGATGTTTTTTTAAAAAAAAAATTAAAGTGAGAATTTAATTTATTTATTTATTTGTAGAAATCATCTCTTTAAAAAACGATTTCCCACTTAGGTATTTTCTTTTTAAAAAAAAAATTATCATGTGGAAATCATCTCTTTAGGAGACGATTTCTCACTTAATTCTCACTTTGCTTTGTATTTTTTGATATCATCTATTCAAGAGACGATTTCTCACTCTTTTTTTTTTTTTTTTTTTTTTTTTTTTTTTTTTGTGAAAATCGTCTCTTGAAGAGACGATTCCTCACTTACAATTTTTTTCTCCTTCCTAGTCGGACAAAACTACTATAGATTTGAATTATTTTTCCTAGTACGGTGATTTAGGAATTATTTTTAAAAATTGCCATACTCTTATCAATAATCCTTTCATAGCCCCCTGACCTGCACCTCATAATATTTTCTTTGTCGTCTAAAAGAGGGCGCCTCAGTCGTTTTAAATGTGTATACTGTTGAATCGGTCGATTCAGTGAATTTTGTATAAAAGTTTCACGTCTAAAGTCTTTACTATCACTTGATTTTGCTTTCTTTAAACAGAAAAAAGGAAAACATCTCCTCCTAATTTGATTGCTTTTTGAAAAAAAAAAAAAAAAAAAACATATTTTGAATGAATAATAAGTCAGACGTTATCAATGTTGTATTTATTTTCATCGATGATGTGTTGATTTAATGCATTTATGGATTTTAGTCATAGCTAACGCGAGCAAGACGTACAGAGCCAGAGAAAAACGAAATTGTTTTTGGGAAGAATAAAGCAAGCCCTTCGATGCCAGAGAACGAGGCTTGGAAATGTTCTAAAACAATCCCACCTTCAAGGATTTGAACCGGAGATTAATGGTTAATACAGCAAACCAAAAAAATAAAAATAAAATTATTTTCTAAAAAAATTTATAATATTAAATAAAAATGATACAATATTTTTTAAAATTAAAAAATTGAAATTTTTTTCATTTTCAATACATTCATATTTAAATATTATACATATTTCATTTAATAAAATTTAAAATTTAATACTTTTATACTTATGAATTTTTTAATTTGATAATATCAAAAATTAAAAATAAATATTATTTATTTTTCATTTATTTATATATATTTTAAATTTTAATGATTATTTTTAAATTTAATATATATAAAATTATACATTTATTATATTAATGGATAAATTGGTTCAACTACTGATCTGATTATTAAACTTTGAATCGATAGCTTTTTTGGTTTTATGACCTGTATAGTTTTTAAAACATTTTCGAAACATGTACAAAATGAGAATTATCTTTTATATTTTTAATCGATATTTTAATCAATAATTTAAAAATAGTTATTATGTTATATATGTTTAAATATTATTTATTTGTAATTAAAAGTACATAAAATTTTAATTATTTTCTCAAAAATTTTAATTTTTTATTTCAAAATTTAGTGTCCTTTATGTAGTTAACACACTACATTGGCACTAAGATTAAAATTTCCTTGAAAATGGGTGATTTTTGGATCCATGCTTCATGTGTTAGTGATAAGTGAAATCCAATTACGAGTGTTAGTCGATAACTATTAGTGAAAATAATCAATGATTTTGAAAAAGATCAAGAATAATTGGCAACATAAAACTATTAAAGGACTAAATATTATAGCCAATTTATAAGGATAATTATCCATGTATTTTTATTGTAATTTTTTTTTTTTTTTTTTACTTTTAATTTCTATTATTTTTATTTTATTTATTTTCTTATTTCATTTTTAAATATATCTATCGCTTCAATTTTTTATTTAAAAATTTATAAAGAAAATTCCAATCACTACCACTTTCATTTTCTTATTTTGAAAATTTTAAAAAGGTAAAGTTAGAAAACAATTAAAATATCAAAATAATAATAATAATAATAATAAAATAAGTTTTTTGTTGTAAAATTATAAAGTGAAATGAGAAGAAAATAAGAAAGAGAAATTAGAATATAGGAACAGAATGGAATAGATTTTCATTAAGGTATCTCCCTTTTATAGGGAGTCATAAAGAGATATATATCAATATGGATAATCATTTATAAGTTCCATAATCTGATAAATTCTCATATTTTATAACATTTTTTTTAATATTTTCTAGAATATAAGTTTTAAATAAAAATAAATTTGGTAAGATAAATAATAAATACATTTTTTTTTTAAATTTTACAATTTTCATTTTTCTTTCTTTATCTTTTACCCCCATATAAAGAAAATAAAAATATAATATAATTAAAGCTGGACTAAGATTAAAAATATAATATAATTAAAGCGGGGCTTAAATGAATAGAAATCCTTATTTGGATTGAGATGAATAGAAACCCTTATTCTTATTGAAATGATTGAATTTCCCCCAAATTTATAAAGGGCTAGAGAAGTATACCTAATGTTTTTTGTCTTTTGCCTTTTTTATTTTTGTCTTGTCTTTTATTTTTTTCATAGTTATTTTTTTTAATGTTATTATTGTTATGCTATTTTTTTATAAAACCACTTTAATATAATAGATCTTTTCCTTCTACGTTAGATTTTGTAATTGAATTTGCAGTTATTACTTCAAAGTTGTCATTGCTAACATTTTCTTTGTTGTCAATTTTTTATTATTATTATTATTATCATGATTCTATTATATAATGTAAATTTTGACAACTTTTATCATCGAGATTATTCCAAAAGCCTACATTATCATTGAGATAGATGGTCTAATAATTTTATGGTCAACTCAGTTATAAAGTTTTTTTCGAGGGTTGTAATAGGTTTTGAAAGTAATATATGTTTTAAAGGTTGATTTCTCCAAATGGACATGGTTTTTATTTCAATAATAAAATAAAATAATTTATTTTTTATTAGTTTAAGGTCATATATTTGAAAGGTTTTATATATATTATAAAATTTAGGAAATTCATTGGAATGAGTCATTACTCATTTTTGTTTTTTTTATGGAATTAATAATCCTTTATTATATTTTACTTATACATGATGTTAAGCTGGTACCATTGATCCATTAGTTTGAAATAAAGGTTATATATATAGTTTCAAAAGATATTACACTACATTATATTTTTATTTTCATTGAAATATTTATAACACATTTTTTAGTCTAAATAACATTACATTCTATTCATATAATCCACAAGGATATGAAATTATTGTCTATGGTTTGCTTTCTTCATCTAATCTAATTTGCCAAAATCCACTTTTTACAATATAAAAAAATTATTTACAATCTTGAATAAAATTAATTAAAGAATCTTTGTTTGATATTTTATAAGTATTTATTATTATTTAATCTTTTATAATTAATTACCATATTAGTTCTTCCTTGTTTTTCTTCATTATAATTTTTAACTAAAAAAGTCAATGATTTATGAGAATTAAAAGTTCGAGATCATTTTGCAATAATTCTTATATTTGAATTTTAAACTCTTTTCTATGTACAAGATTACATGCTATATGTACTGTTTTTATTATCAAATATAAGTTTTTTATTGGTATTTTAAAAGTTGTTTTAATTATAGTCTAATGTTTTTTAAGGTCTTCACTAATGATTTTCATCTTTTTTTGCTTGAGGTAATATTTTTTTAGTTTTTAACTTAGCTGTATTTTTAAATTATTCTAAATAATTATTTATTATACTATCTTCTTGTTGTTTCATTTTATTGATTTGATGAGAGGATAGATTATAAGATTTGTTCAAAATATTTTTTGCATTTTTATAAACAATTGCTGTGGTTTTGAGATTAAAATTAACTTGGGTTATTTTGTATTGTCATGTCTTCATTAAGGCAAAGAAAACATGTGTGGTTCTTCCATGATTTTTCAGACTTGTACGAAGATTTTGTGAAGCCTATTTTTCATATAGAGTCATTTTTGTTGATATAATATTTTCTTTATTAAAAGAAGTTACCATTATTTACAGGTGAAATTAGAGAATTAAATTTGAAAGATTTAGTTACTTAATTAAAAGAATTTGGTTCTTTAATTTTGGTAACTTGTCTCCTATAGGAGAATATTTATTTTTATTATATTTTGACTTCAATGGGAAGATTTTATTTTAGAATAAAGTTCGTAGCTTTTCAAATTTCGCCACATTTCACCTTTTGAATATATGTTACATTTTAAATTTGTGTGACACATCATTTATTGAGTCCAAATGTTGTTAAATTAGAAAATCATATTTATAAGACCAATTTAATGATACTTTAATTCAAATTTTTTTTTTTATGTTTATATGACCAAAGCACAAGCCAGCCCACATTTGAGCCCATCCAATTCGAGCCTTTAGGGTTGAGCTTGGATTGATTTTTTAAGCCAAATACCGACCTATGGATGGCCCAAGTGAGACCAAAGGATTAAAATAAAAAATTATAAATATTATACTTGAGATAGGGAAAGATACTAGACATGGATTGAAAATTTGATATACAAAACATCAAGCCTACCTTTATATTATTTTTATTTTCAAATGTAATTATGTATATTGAATGGACTGTCTTAGCCCGAACCGAGGCTTAACTTAGGGTGGCCCGAGCCTACCAACCCATCCGTGAGGGGTGAAGTCTAGTCTGACCCATTTGCATGTCAAAAGAGAATGAATCAATTATAATACTAGAAATTCTACTATTAATTAGTTCAATTTTTTAGTTTAAAATAAAGGTTACTGGATTTATTAAAGAGTTCAACACATCAAATATTATTTGATTTAAAGTTTATTAACATATAGAAAAAATTTGAAAAAATATAGTTGTGTGTTTATCAACCTTAATAAATTTTGATAGTAATTGAGTTGATTTTTGAGTTTGATGCTAGTTTTAAAATTTCCTAGATTCATTGTGAACCCTGACACAACCTGACATGCGTTTCACTTTTCCGTTTTTACATTTTGATATTTGGTTTTGTTTTTAAATTGAAATAAAATTGATTTTTTATTTGGTTTGAAAATTACTAGAGAGCCTTCCTCTCCTCCCTCCACTTGGGCAGCCTCAAGTCCCGTGAACCCTCTGTCCAACCGATCCTAATAGAAGCTGTGAAAGTGAAGAGAGAGAAGAGAGTAGGTGGAGAGTTTCTTTTTAGAGAGCACGGAATTCGTTTTGCCATTGGCATTCTCCATACGAAGAACAAATACTTATGAACGAAGATTGACACTTCAATTGAAAAATATAAAGATAACTTATGCTGCTATGCATGGAAGCATGCATATTTGATAGCCATTTAAATTGGAAATTTGAAAGATTTTCGAGTTTATTTAACACTATGACAGAACTGGACTGACATGTCTAGTTTGTGACAGCACAGCTTGAAACCCAGCAGAGCACCCCAAGAATCAGGACATTACTTCAGCACACAAGATTAACAACTTCAAACCCGTACAGGTAGAGCTTGCAGGGGCTGAGCCTTCGGTAAGGAAATGTCAAACCTTTCTTCCATGTTCATGTTTTCCGGTGTCACCTCATCTTCAAGTTTCCAATCATAGGAGTGAATGAGCGAGGCCAGCATCAAGTGAACCATCCGGATTGCCAATGGCAACCCAGGACAGATTCTCCTGCCAGCACCAAACGGAATCAGCTCAAAATTCTGGCCCTTCATGTCCATGTCCAACCCCAAGAACCTCTCTGGCACAAATGAGTTGGGGTTCTCCCATGTGTTCGGGTCTCGACCTATTGCCATGCGTTCACCAGCACCTGTGCGTTCTTTGGAACTGTGAACCCATCTATATCTGTCTCCTCTTCAACTCTGCGTGGGAGTAAAAATGGAACTGCTGGGTGCAATCGCAAGGTTTCTTTCACCACTGCTTGCAAGTAAGGGAGTCGCGTGATGTCTGATTCTTTTAACTGTTTGTCTTTGCTGATGGTTTGCAGGAGTTCCCTTCCGGCTTTCAAAAGTTTTTCAGGTTTGTGTAGCAGCTCTGTCATTGCCCATTCCAATGTGCTCGAAGTTGTGTCAGTCCCCGCAACAAATAAGTCCTGTAACCTAGTCTCTGGGTGCGTTAATAGGCCCAAATATAGCGTTTATTTGCCCAATTGCTAGTTGAATCATTAGAAACCAAACAAAATTCATAGCGGAATATGAAGCAAGGAAGAAGAAAGAGAATTTTGATGGAGATAGAAGATACTAACCAATAACAAATGTTCCACATGACTTCTTTCAATCTCATTGCTGCTATCTTCACTGATGTTGAGAAGAATATCTAACACATCACTGCTAGCTATGGAACCTTGCATTTTTCTTAACTGTAACCGTTGCTTGATCATTCTATCAAAGATCTCAATCATCCTTCCAAAATAAATTGTCAAACGACACCTTATACTTTGTGGATCAATCTGTCTGAGCACCGGAAATTAATCTACCAAGTTCGGTTTCCCAGCTTCCTCCATCACACCACGCATCAAATCCTTAAACTCTTGTGCAGTCTCAGAAATTGGATCAGCAAGATCCACAGAAAATATGGTGTTGGATAACAAGTTGAGACTAGTTCTAAAAGCTTGTCGGCCTATTTCTATAGGACCGCCAGCTTGGCAGCTCTGTTCAACATTCGCAACAAGCTCTTGCACTTTCTGGTGGCGGAGATGAGTGTTAGAGTCTAGTTTTTGAGAAGTGAATATCTGCGAATTGTATGTCTTTCGAAGGACTCTCCGAAACAGATATCCAGGCCACCGACATTTGGTTGTGGTTTGTGGTTCGGATGGAATCAGGGATGGATCGGTTGCAGAAGGAGAGATCCTGCTTTTGGAGGACTCCTTTGGCCATGGGTGCAGAAGAGATGACTGTTGTGGTTACATAGCCGAGTTTGAGAGTCATAATTGGGCCGTAAGTTTTTGCAAGGTTGGCGAGGGACTCATGGGGGGTCTGTTACCCAGGTTTAAGAGGTTTCCTATTATGGGAAGCGGAACTGGTCCCGGAGGAAGTTTGTAAGCCGTATGTTTGCTTCCTCTTCTAACTGAAAGCAGGATGTAAATTGAAGTCCAAGCAGCAAGAAAACACAGCAGAAAACTCAACAACTCCATATCTCTCTTCCTCTTTCTCTCTGGTTCCCAACAAGCAGTATCTCTCAACCTTTACGCTTTGATTTCTTAGTTTCTATTTCCCAACGGGCAAGAATTTTCTTGGTTATACTATGAATATATACCTGTTAAAACCTCGAAAAAAAATGAGAAACACAATTTATTTTCAGATGGAGTTATCTAACTAATCAGTTATTTATCAATGATTTCATAAAATTAATTAAGAAGATTTTCTTTTTATTTTTTATGTATCTTTTGCACAACTCATTTTCAAAACAAAGAAATACCCATAATTAATCAAGGAAAAAACTACTTTCTCTCTTACTATCTACTAACTCGACCGGTGATCATTGCTAGAAGTGCTACTGTTATCAGTTCATACTAGTCAATTTTCCATTGCATCTAATCAAGTGATAGAAACAACCATATACGCGAGTGATATTTTGTAAGAGAAAATATCATTTTCTTTTACCGCTGGCAACGCCCACTTGAAAGAGAGATATTTCGTAGACCAAAATGAAACCGTGGTTGGTGTGCAAACGAACCCAGGTCCGAGTCCTTTTGCTGCTCCATTCCAACTCTGAGCGGGCCGTCTCCATCTCCATCTCCAGCAGAATCACCCAAAAATCCACGAGGGAAAGAACCTGAAAATGCCCCTAAATGATCAACAGAAGAGCTTTCAAATAGAGTGGAAGGAAATTGAAGGAATCCAAATGACGGACCAAGCCCTACGAGGTCATTCTAAAGCTTTCACCGGTCACCTCGAAAGGACGGGCTCAATAACCAGCAAGATGAAGACCCAATGCTCAGGGTAAATGATCAAAGAATAACGAAATGGAGGAAGCCAAGCAACAACTCCCTTTCCAAAACCAAATTAAATAGGAAAAAAAAATAGAGAAAGATACAGAACCGGATACAGCCGGGACCAGCAGTGGGGCATCCAATCCCTGCCCGGCCCATTGCTGAAACTTATGGAGGCAAAATTATGCCAAAGAAGCCCAAAGTCTCACTTCGTTTGCTAGTCCAGCATCCGATATGTCCACAGCAATCCACTTGTCCTTTATTTGAAAAGTTTGTACAAGAGGACCAATAAAAATTACAATAGATCTATAGACTTTTTACCCTTGTGCTATAACCTATTTTTTCTTAGAAGTGGCATATTTAGGAAGACTTTGTCTAGTAAAAAAGAGGCTTTTACCTAAGGATGTTTTAAAATTTTGATTTTAATATTTCATTTTCTACAAAAAGTTTGGTCTTTACCTTTTTATGGTTTCTCTGTTGCAAAAAGTAAAATTTTCTTTTCTGCTTTCACTGGAAAATGATAATTATCCTTCTATTTTTATTTTAACATTTTTACTTTAAATTTATGTTATTTTAATTTTATACTATCTTTTTATTTTTATTTTTTAATTTTTTATTTACAAAAAAATCTCAATCACTTTGACATTCATTTTCTTATTTTGAAAATTTTAAAAGGGTAAAGTTATAAAACAATTAAATTTTATTATTATTATTATTATGTTTGCTGTACTAAGCATTAAAAAGTGTGTAGCGGAGTGGTGCCCATGTCATCTCCTCAACTTTGAGGTCCAGAGTTCTCCTCTAATAAGTACAGTATGCAAGACAAAATAAAAAATAAAATAATTAATTAACACACCATCTATGAAAACAAACACAACATGTATAACGTTTAACTTAATATTCATTCAAAATATATATTTTTTCTTTCAAAAGGCAATCAAATTAGTTGGAGATTTTTTATTTTTTTCTTTTTGAAGAAAGCAAAATTCCTTGAATCAACCGATTTAACGGTATAGACAATTAAAATGATTTTGGGCCCTTTTAAGAAGAGTAAGAAATTATAGGGTAATTATAGGGTAAACTATGTAAATGTGCATTACTTATAAAATATAAAATATTAAAAAACTTTTAAAAAATAATCCAATAAATATGCATTCAAATAGTAACTCTATTAGAGTCCAAAATTATCATTTATTCCTTTATTCTTGTGTAGATTTTGATTTTTTTTTTTTAATTTTAAAATGACAAGCTGTAGACCCCCCAGGAGAAGGCTTTTGGGATTTTTTATTTTTTTGGTTTTCTGACTCTCTCAAGTGGGCTGCTCTCGGGCAGCCAAAGAGGAAGATTGGGGGAAAGCTGGCAGCTAAAAAAGGTGTGGCAGAGAGAAGAGCGGAGGGGGGTTGGATTTGCTGGTATGAGAGATCAGAGAGCAAGAAGAAGAGTTTTTTTTCGATTTTTCTGAGAGAGAGCAGAGGACGTTGAGGCAGGATAGAGGAGAGAAAAAATAAGAGGCAGGGGGTAGGAGTCCAGCTATCTGTGTTTTGGAGGAGCTCTCAGGTAAGTTCACCGGTGCATTTTTTTGCTTTCTTTTTTATACTCTGTTTTTTTCGTTTTTGTGCTTCTCTGTTTATTGCTTTGTTTCGTGTGGATGGTGAGGCTTATGCTGCTAATGTTCCTTTGTCAAGCGAGGTTCAGTGCCACTCTCAAGGTGATCTTTGTTCTCTGGAGCCAAAAAGCTTGAACTTCCATGAAAACAATCTGTCAGATCATAACTTCCCGTCAAAAATAAAATAAAATAAAAATAAAAATTCAAAGGATAGTATTCTGCTCGTCAAAAGAGCAGAAATGGTGTCTTTTCTCGCTTGACTTTTGCTGCTGAAGTGTGTACAGAAGAGCTTGTCCGCGTCCTTCTTCAGGCCACCCTCATCTTTCTATATCCTCCATACCCACTTCACTCACCACCTTTCTAATCTTCACAAACCCACTACCCCTCACACCCATTTTCCCTCACTGCCACATTTCCACTTTCCATGCCAATCACCCCTCATTTTCTCTCATTACCCACCTCTCTTACCATCGTTCTCATCATCATCCCCATACACATCAAACCCGCTCCATCTCACCATCCTTCTCATACCCATATCCACACCACTACCCGTTTTTGCCTCCACTTGGTTTTTTTTTTTGGTGTTTATGGCGGCTGTGGAGCTGGAGACGTGGGAGCTGTTCAGGGATTTTTTTTTTTTTTTAGAATGGATGAGTCGAAGGCGGGGAAAAACGAAGGTGAAAAGGTTTAAAAAAAAAGGCAAAAAGGGTCGTGAATGACATGGCATGGAGATTTGCATTGGTGGCTGGGGCACTTTAGTTTCTGTGAATAAATGAAGTGGCAGTGGCATGTTGTGGCCTTGTGGTGGATTTTCTTTTTTTTCTTTTTTTTCTCACGTGTTGAAGTTTCATTTCAATAAACTCTTTTTAAATGATTCTTGAAATTCCGGTTAATAATCTCATTTATATTCCAATTTTTAAATTTGATTCCTAAATATACCATCTTTAAATAATTTTCCAAGTCTTTAATTTTCAAAATTTAATTTCCAAAATTTCTATTTTTAAATAATCGCTAAAATAAAATTATATTCTCAAATAATTTTTCGAAATTCCGACTTCCAAATTTAATTTCTAATTTAAAAAATTCCACTATTCACGATCATCCGTTTAAACATTATTTTTGTTATTATTATTATTATTCCATATTTATTTATTTATTTATTTTAAAAAAATTCAAATCATTAAAGCTCAATTCTTGAAAATCTGACTCCCGAATTTAATTTTCAACCTCAAAAATTTCACTATTCACATTCAGCTGTTTAATGATGATTTTCGTTACTATTATTATCCCGTTCATTTATTTATTCATTTATTCATATATTTAAAATCCCATCTCCAAATAATTTCTCAAAATTTCAATCTCTAAATTCAATCTCCAAAGTTCTATTTTTCGCAATTATTTACTTAATCTTTATTATTTCATCATTATTATTATTTCATTCCTTTATTTATCCACTTATTTGTTTATTAAAATTCCGTCTTTAAATAATTTTTCAAAATTCAGATTTCCAAATTTAGCTCTTTGAAATTCCAATTCCTTTCAAATTTAATTTCTAAAATTCTCATTCTTATATTTAATTTCTAAAAATCTAATTTTCAAATAATCTCTAAAACTCCAATTTTCAAATAATCCCTAAAACTCCAATTTTCAAATAAATTTCAAAAATCCAATTTTTTCTCGAACAGTTTTAATTCCACTCCGGTTCTCAAATAATCTTTTATTTATCTTGATTTTTAATAAGTATGAATGCAATTTTCATAATTCCAGAATAATGGAATTTGTGAGATTAATTCATGCAAGATCGATTGGGTTTTGGTGGGTCCCAACATATCTGGTTTTCTCGTTGATTGATTGATTGCTATGCTTGATTGGCTTGCCTCACTCCATGACATGTATGCGATTATTCTGTATTTGTGCACTAACCTTGTCTCTTATGATAGCGTTCAGCTTGTGACTAAGGTACGTCCCGTGCCCGATTGTGTTTATTGATTTATTTATTATCATGCGTGTCTTGCTTTCACACATTCAATCACTGTTCGGTATCCATGTTTAATTGATCAATTGTCATGCTTGCTTCATCTTATTAGTATAGAGATCCATTTTAGGGGCTTAGAGGGGTGCTACGGTTTTTACCGTACCTTCCCGATAAGTAACCTGACCCCCGAGCCCAGACTTGGTTTTTCGCAAATCATCTTTTCCAAATAAGGAGTCACACTTGGGGTTTTTTTTCTTATTTTGTTTACCCTTTTAAAAATAAAACAAAAATAAGTGGCGACTCCAAGTTATTTTCTAAACAATAAATCGTTTTTTCAAATAAATAAAAAGCGAGTTCGCGCCATTTGAGTGAGAAACGCATAGAGCCGAAAATGCGGGGTCCACACAAGCCAAAAGATATTATTTGCTTTTAAGGTTGACATGTCCCTAATCAACTCTTTTTTCTTCATTTTACCTAAAAATATAATCAATATTTTTTTAAATTTCATTTTTGTTTACTCTTGCATATTTTCATAGTTATTGATTTTAATTATTTAGAAACACTTTAAACATCTAATTATAATAATAATAATAATAATATATGATCAATAATTAATGAGAAAAAATTAATGTACAAAAAGGTTTAGAATATAGGATTTTATATATCATATTAAATAAAATATTTATTTATTTGATATATCTTATTATGGATTAAAGAAAAATACTTAAATACTTTTATCATATTATTTTATTGTTTCTATTTTTTTAACATTTTTAAATTTTCATGTGAAATTAAAAATCAATTATCATAATTTTTTTTTTATACTTTTTGCTTACAATTCTTACTTGAATATAGTTTTAACTTTTTTTTTTCTTTTTTTTTTTAAAGTTAAAATGTTTAATATTTTTATTTTAAAAAGATAAAAACTTGATTGTGGTTCTAACATTTTGCTTTATTAAAATTCTAAAATTTTTATTTATATAAAATAAAGTTAAAATATATTTTTCATAAAAAATTTATTTAATCATTTATGTTAAATTTTTTTAAAAAAAATTATTAAAAATTAAATTTTTTTTATAATGAAGTTGCACATTAATAAGCATAACTTTCAAAAAAGAAAATACTACTCTTTTATAAAATAAAATAAAAAGTAACAATAGAATATGTTAAAAATACTATGAAAGTCTGTTAAAAGTAATACATTTTATTGTTTTTTTTTTCATTAAAAAAATAGTACTTTTTTCATAAAAGAGTAATACATTTTTCATAAAGGATTGATACTTTTTATTTTATTTTATTTTTATTTATAATTATGTTGATCAAGGCCCAATGTCCATATACAAAAAATTTTAACTTTTAATAAAATTAAGAAAAATTAATACAACCAATTAAATACAACTTTTTATAAAAAAAATTAAATAAAAAATTAAAAATTTTAATAAAGCAAAATATTAGAATCACAATCAAATTTTCATTTTTTTAATTAAAAATATTAAATATTAAAAAATTTAATGTTCTAAATCTTAAAATTTGTTTATCATGTATTTATTTTTATATTAAATTTATTATCATTAATTATTTATTATATATTATTATTTTATGTTTAAAAATATCCATAAATAATTAAAATTAATAAATATAAAAAGATGAAATATTAAAAAAAAATTGAAATTGAAAAGATTTTATCAAGTTAACATATTTTAAAAAGCAAAAGTAAAAAGAATATGGATATACCATTGAGGAGGAGAAAAATTAAAATGAAAAATCATGTGCTACGCGTCTTGTGTCAAAGTTAAGTTTTTTTTTTTTAAATAATAATAGTAATGATAGCTCGTTTCTCTTGTCAAGATAATAATAATAATAATAAAAAAAGGTAAAGTGGTAGTCGGGGGAGGTCAGAGAAGAGGACTTAATGGTAAGTCTGGCCTGGAAGCCAAACTTGATATTTCTTGGCCACAATTTTGCCACCATAAGTTTCAGCAACGGGGCTCTGATTGGATGCCACCGCTGCCGGTCGCGTCTGTATCTGGTACTGTACCGTTCTCTATTTTTTTCCTATTTAATTTGGTTTTGGAAAGGGGGGTGCTTGTTGCTTCCTCCTCCATTGTGTTTTTCTTTTATCATAGACTGAAGTATTGGGTCTTCATCTTGCCGGTTATTGAGCATGTCCTCTGGAGGGTGACAGGTGAAAGCCTTAGAATGGCCTCGTGGGGCTTGGTCCGTCAGTTGGATACCTTTAATTTCCTTCCACTATTTGAAAGCTCTTCTGTTGATCACTTAGGGCATTTCCTGGTTCTTTTCCTCGTGGATTTTGGGTGGATATATATATATTGAAAATGAGTTGTGCAAAATATACATAACAAAAAATCTTCTTAATTAATTCTATGAAAACATTGATAAATAATGAGTCGAATGACTCCACCTGAATAAATTGGGTTTCTGATCATTTTGTTGGGGGTTTCAGCAGGTGTTCGTCCTTGCCCGTTGGTACTTGAGAAGTTAAGAAATCAAACGGAAAAGTTGAGAGATACTGCTTGTCGGGGAGAGAGAGGAAGAGCGAAATGGAGATGTTGAGCTGTCTGCTGTGTTTTCTCGTCGCTTGGACTTCAATTTACATCATGTTTTCAGTTAGAAGAGGAAGCCAACATACTGCTTATAAACTTCCTCCGGGACCAGTTCCGCTTCCCATAATAGGAAACCTCTTAAAGCTGGGTAACAGACCCCATGAGTCCCTAGCCGAACTTGCAAAAACTTACGGCCCAATAATGACTCTTAAACTTGGCTATGTAACCACAATAGTCATCTCTTCTGCACCTATGGCCAAAGAGGTCCTCCAAAAGCGGGACCTCTCCTTCTGCAACCGCTTCATCCCTGATGCCATCCGAGCCACAAACCACAACCAACTGTCAATGGCCTGGATGCCTGTTTCAACAACTTGGAGAGTCCTTCGAAAGATATGCAATTTGCACTTATTCACAACACAAAAACTAGACTCTAACACCCATCTCCGTCACCACAAAGTGCAAGAACTTCTTGCGAAAGTTGAACAGAGCCGCCAAGCCGGTGATGCTGTGTATATAGGCCGAGAAGCTTTTAGAACTAGTCTCAACTTGTTATCCAACACCATATTTTCTGTGGATCTTGTGGATCCAATTTCTGAGACTGCACTAGAGTTTAAGGAGTTGGTGCGTTGTATAATAGAGGAAATTGAGAGACCCAACTTGGTAGATTATTTTCCGGTGCTCAGAAAGATTGATCCACAAGGTATAAGGCGTCGTTTGACAATTTATTTTGGTAAGATGATTGGGATATTTGATAGAATGATCAAGCAACGGTTGCAGTTAAGAAAAATGCAAGGTTCAATAGCTACCAGTGACGTGTTAGACACTCTTCTCAACATCAGCGAGGAAAATAGCAATGAGATTGAAAGAAATCATATGGAACATTTGTTATTGGTTAGTATCTTCTATCTCCATCTTAATTTGCTATGAATTTGGTCTGGGTTTTAATGATTCAAATAGAAGTTGGGCAAATAAACACTATATTCAAGCCAATTAACGCACCCAGAGACTATGTTACAGGACTTATTTGTTGCGGGGACTGACACAACTTCGAGCACCTTGGAATGGGCAATGGCAGAGCTGCTACACAACCCTGAAAAACTTTTAAAAGCCCGAGTGGAGCTCCTGCAAACCATCGGCAAAGACAAACAGGTAAAAGAATCAGACATCACTCGACTCCCTTTCTTGCAAGCGGTCGTGAAAGAAACTTTCCGATTGCACCCAGTAGTTCCATTTTTAATCCCACACAGAGTTGAAGAGGACACAGATATAGATGGGCTCACAGTCCCAAAGAACGCACAGGTGCTGGTGAACGCATGGGCTATAGGTCGAGACCCGAACATATGGGAGAACCCCAACTCCTTTGTACCAGAGAGATTCTTGGAGTTGGACATGGACGTGAAGGGGCAGAATTTTGAGTTGATTCCGTTTGGTGCTGGCAGGAGAATCTGTCCTGGGTTGCCATTGGCAACCCGGATGGTTCACTTGATGCTGGCCTCACTCATTCACTCCTGTGATTGGAAACTTGAAGATGGAGTAACACCGGAAAACATGAACATGGAAGAAAGGTTTGGCATTACCTTACAGAAGGCTCAGCCCCTGAAAGCTATACCGATACGTGTGTGAAGTTGTTGCTCGTGTGCTGATTCTTGGGGTGCTTTGCTCTGTTTCAAGCTCTGTTGTCATTAAGTAGACATGTCAGTCCAGTTCTGTCATATTGATAGATGAACTCGAAAAACTTTCTAATTTCCAATTTAAATGGCTATCAAGTATCATGCTTTCATGCATAGCAGCATATGTTATCTTTATGTTTTTCAATTGAAGTGTCAATCTTAGTTCTTAAATATTTGTCTCATAGGAATTATGGATGAATAACACCACCTAGAGATGGTGAAAAAGTGTCTTCAAATCAATTTGAGATGATACCTTCTGAAATCACTTCCTTAATTTTTTTCAATGGTTTTGATCTTCTTTACCAATCCCACCACCAAGCAAGTAAAGTACAAGTAATATGGGATGCACTAACACTCTTTCAACAAGATGGTTAATACAATTCACACGTAAAGGAGCGAACACTCCTCAACTTAGATTTATAAGGCATTTCATCTACTAAAAAAAACATATTTTTCAGTTATCCATTAACATCAATACCAAATAAGAGATTATTTTAAAATATTTCAAAGCTTAAAAGATCTGATTCTAGCTCAATTCCTCAATCAATTGACATAATAAATCGATGAATAAGCTAAGATAAACTAATGAAAAGATGAAATAGAGGTAAAGAGAGAATAACACCAAAATTTAATGTGGAAAACCTCTGTACTTGGAGTTCATATCATGTTTGGCCTTGATTTTTTCTTGAATCCACATAAGAAAAAAATTTGGGTTTTGCCCTAAAGATGAATATAAAATTAGGGATGAAACCCATAAAATTTTCTTTCAAATCAAACACCCCTAAAATATATAGGTAAAATTTAAGGGAAGTCGCTAAACTCTCATAGCCGTTAAACCCTCTTCTCTCTTCTAGAAATTGGACTTGAAGAGCAAGAAAACCAGCTACTAACAAATAAAAATCACTTCATATATATATAATTGCTTCATTGAATTGTGTTTGATGCCTAAATAAAGTCAAATAAGAGTCTATTTTCAAATCCTAGCAAAGAATGTATATGTGGGAATTTTAAACTAGTCAAAAGATAATCCATGATAAATTGTTGATTCACTACTAAGGTTTTAAACTCCTTTAGATAGTTCAATTTTGCTTAGAAAAAATGAAGGATTTATTTAATAAGTGTATTCGAAAACAATTTTTCATTCTTCAAACTAAACTAATAGAAAAACATGTTTTATAATTAGAAAACAAAAAACAACATATTATTTTTAAAAATAGAAAATATGATGGTTTTAAAAAATATCTTTTAATTTTTTTCAATTATATTCACTTGTTTTATAATAATTGTTTTAAAAATAGTTATATAAATATAAAAAATAATTAAAAATATAACACGACATGTAAAAATTATATTTAAAATATAAAAAAACTTAAAAACATTTTAGATTTTCAAACGAATTTGTTTTATAAAACATTAAAGAATAGTTTTTAAAAATGGTTACCTAATAAGATGGAAGCATTGTCATTGGGAAGCAATGTCATCGAGTAGCAAGGTTCTTATCAATTCGTATGGTGTAAACTTAGGTGGTATTTGTTTTTTGACTAAATATAAAAAGTCAAAATATTTGTCATTTTTTATTAAGCTAAAATTACCTTATTGATATTAACCAACATAATTAAAATAAACTTGTTATTAATAAGTTTAGTTTAATTTAGTAATGTTGGTTGATGTCAATAAATTACTTTTAATTGAATGGAAAAAATTAAATATTTTAATTTTTTTTTATTTAGCCAAAAAATAAACACCACCTTACCTGCAAACCATCGGCTTTATTTGAAGAGCCACGATGATGTAGCGAGGCATCCACCTCACCTTTCTTATCTTTTAGTCGATCCCTTTTCTCTTTATGTAAAGGACAAGTGGATTGTTGTGGACATATCTAAGGCTAGCTCCAAGTATATAGACTACCAAAACAAGTGAGACTTGATCTCCTTGGGCACAATTTTGCCACCCTAAGTTTCAGCAATGGGGCAAGGATTGGAAGCCACCACTGCTGGACGTCGCAGCTGTATCTTTCTCTATTTTGTTCCTATTTAATTTGGTTTTGGAATAGGAGTTGTTGCTTCCTCCTTTGATCAGACTTTTGAGGATTGGATCTTCATCTTTCTGATTATTGTGCATGTCCTTTGGAGGTGACAGGTGAAAGCTTTAGAATGACCTCGTTGTGGGGGGCTTCCCTCCACGAGTCCTTCCCATTGGCTCGACACCAACACTCGTGAGGCTTGATCAGCCATTTGGATACTCTGTTTGAAAGCTCTTCCGCTGATCATTTAGGGCATTTTATGGTTCTTTCCCTCGTCCATTTTTGGGTAGTTCATATTTTTGCTCAAATAAAACATGAAATAAATTTTATTTAATTATCCTTATTGTTGATAAAAAAAAGTTTTAAAATACATTTCTTAATTAGTAAAAACTCTAATCGCATCATTGTAATAATTTTTTCTTCTACTAACACCAAACACAAAAGTAACCTTATTTCATTGAATACAAATAGAACCTTTCCGCTTCTGTCATTCAATTTTTCTACCAACAACCATTTTCCTAAAGTCATCTTTTCCATACACATTTTTTTTTTTAAAATAACATTTTTTAACTAATAATATATTTTTATAATAATAAAGTTATTTAAAATATACATATTATAAAATTTATTTATTTTATGTAATAAATTCAATATATAAAAATAATTATTAATCATGGTGAATTTATTATTTATAAATTATAATATTATTATATTATTTTTAAATAATATTATTTATAAAAATATAAATTATATTAATAGCGTGTTTATATGAAATCATATTAAAATAATTACTTTTTGATACAAAAATTAAATAATTTGAAAATATATAAATTTTAATTAATCTTAATTATGTATTATTTTTTGAAAAATAATCAAATATGAGAAAATAATTTTTTTTAATATATATATATTTTTTAATACTTTTATGAAAAACAAACATTACCTAAGTAACTAAAATCCGTTTAATTTATGAGAGCCATCAATTGCATGCACCAAAGTCATTAAATGATCTACGGTCCCGCACCTTGTGGTAAGTTCTAAATTTTGGAAAAACAAATCCACGGGGATTTCAGGGTGGAGGAAATATGGTGTGAACGAGATGAGCTCAACCCTTGAATGATCTTATTCACCGTGTCTTGGGGAGTCTTCCTTTTCATGGAATCCACCGTATACCTTTTGAAACCCTAAAGCCCTCCAAGCGAACCGAATAGCAATCCGTCGACCGGACCAACGAAGTCGTTGGAATTGACTTCACACAAGTCTGTTCTTTCAACCTCTGAGGTGGCTGGGCCTGGTTGGTTGTGTCTACGTCAAGTGTTAAATTAATTTATTAAATGAAACAGTTATTACTAAATAATTTATTATGTATGCAAGCAGGGCACAGAAAGAGGGCGGGGGGTTTGCGACGACGTCGTTCTAAATGGCTCTTCTGCATCAGCCTTCCAGGTGTTGGCTCAGAGATTGGAGAAAGTACGCACTTTCCTCTTCCCCAATTCTACTTCAAAATCACCGACGAACTTTCTGCCCGAAGATGTCGTCGGACTCGTCTTCTCTCACTCACTCCATCACGTTGCCCAATCAACTCGCCGATCCCGTTACTGTTGATGCAGCCCCTGGAATTTCTGCCTCTGAGTTCAGGCGAGTCTCACCTTTCTGTTAGGTTTCTGAGAAATCGAAGGAAAAATTATAGATTTATTTTTTTTCTATAGTTTCTGAGGAAACAAACACCACTCTACATTTTAAAGGAATTTATTGTGGATGAGGGCTATATCATTGGGACCGTTCTTGGCCTGTTTTCATGTCTTTTAAGTGAAAATGTATTGTATTGCAGCTTAATAAATAGATCTAGTTTAGTTTGTTGGTGCTAAGGGGAAAAGTTTCAGCTTTTCCATAAGTGGTGGAAATGGTAAATTCCGTTTTGGTTTCTGAAACAACTTGAGGGGAAAAATGGTGTTTGATGCTTGAAAGGGTTCTTAAAAGCAGTTTTTTTTTATCGTAGAAAGCACTTTGGCAAACCTATGATAGAAACAGGTTTTTTGGAACAAATTTCAGTTGTTTTCGATTATTATTGTAAAGCGTTCTTAGCCACAATTGAAAATATTGAGAATATTTGGGAACTTTTGCATTGGACATAAGTAGACGGTGCTTTCATTGAGAATAAGCTGAGAAAACTATTTTAGAAAAGTTTTTCAAGAACTGTTCTCAAAGACTGCTTTTTGACAATTGTTTGCAAACATGCCCTAAGTTTTGTTTCTCCATGGTATCTTAGGAAACAAACACTATTTTAGAGATTAAGAAATTTGTCCTAGAAGAAGGCGATATTGTTGCCTTGTTATGATTAAAGCTTTCTTACAGCAACACTGGTTTTAATTTCTTGGAACGAGAATCTAGTCCATTGTAGATTGGTAAATAGATCTAGGTTAGTTGATTGCTGCAAATGAGAAACTTTTCTATTGTGCAAAGGCAGATATTGTTTTGTTTTTATCAAGTAAGTGGCTGTTAGGAGGGAATTTTTGGAATTGCTCTACAATTTGGGTTGTTTGAGATTGTGCTTGGTGTGGCAGGAAAGCTATTGACTCCTCTTTGTTCAAGCAATGGCTGAAGAATATGCAGAGTGAAGCTGGGGTATTGTCTAATGGAGCTATGTCATTGGAACGTGTGCTTATTCAGGTAGCTTTTCCCTGAAATTGTTTGCACAGCTTTCTAATTTGTAACTTGGAATCATTCCAGTTATCTAATGCACTTCCTGAACAGTTAATGTACTTTATGATCAGTTGAGATCCTTTTTTCTTCTTTTGAGTATCAGGTATTTACTGCTTGTGGTTATTGTTTCTAGGTAGCATAGAGAAAACAGAACTATATCCAAACATCAACCATTTGCAGAGAGCAAGTGTATAACTTGTATACCTGAGGGGGGAAAATCTATCCTAGATGCTAAATATATATTTTTTTGGTAAGTAAGAAAGTCCTAGATGCTAAATATTCCCGTGTCCTTCCCTCTAAGGTTTGGGTAGCTTCTTTGTAGCTACTCTTGGAGTCTCTTTTTCAATCCCCCACAATTTCCTGTATCCTTATGCAAAACAGTATTTTAATCATGACTCTTGGGTCATGGATTTCTGGCTTGGTTGTTTCCCCACTATCCCCAGGTTTTGAGCTTTAATCATGACTCAGATACAACCTGCCATTCTAGGGCATCATTGGGGTGCCTTTTTTACTGAACTTACCTCCAACAATATTTGAATTTGCTTGGTTTCTTTTTTGATGACCAGAAGGCTCACATTAGGATAGTTAAATTTATCTTTGCCTTGGTGTCATAATTTTTTTTTTCAGTCTCTGGTAATATTGTGCTGTCCATAACCTGAAATTTGGAGGGAGGTGTTTATGTAATGTTCAAACAATGCATACTCTTTTAGCTATAGGTAACTTGGTGGGGTTAAACAGGTGTAATGTTTTCTAGAATCAACATTATCTATAAATTTGTAATTAATGTCAACAACTTGATGGATAATAGGGACAAGCAGTCACCCTCTGGTTAAAAGTTCAACCAAAACCTTTCTTTTTTTCTTTTCTTTCCTTATAGATATATATTTGTTTTCAGAAGTTAAGAAACGGATTGGCTAAACTTAATAGTCTAATAAATTTGGTAAATAAGATCTGCATATTTCATAAGCTCCTTTGGTTAAACGAGTGTTTTTCCCCCTTGATTTATACAATTTCAAGTTGACATCTAGTTGGTAGCAGGGAGTGGATATGTTTGGAAACCGCATTGGATTTCTCAAGTTCAAAGCAGATATTCTTGATAAGGAGACAGGGAAAAAGGTATTGATTAATATCTCCAGTGTTTTGCTTCTGGGTTTAGATTTATCTCAATCTGTACCATTCGGTTATAGCACAGGCTTTCTACTTCTGGATAGTTGTGTTTTTCCTTCTTCTTTACTTTCTCTAATATTCAGTAGTCTTCTTGATTTTGTAATGCCCATTTCTGAATTTGGTTTCAATGAAATTACATATACGTGTTTTATTTTCTCTACCTTGAAAAGTATATACCCCATTATCATATCGTTTTTCATGTAGTAGACATGGATTAAAACCTTCTTAGGTTCCTGGCATTGTGTTTGCAAGAGGACCAGCTGTAGCTGTGCTGATCCTTTTGGACTCAGAGGGCGAAATTTACACTGTTCTTACAGAACAGGTAGGTTTTTCATGTTCATCAGTGTTCTTTATGATGCACTACTTCAATTTCCTGAACAATTAATCAATTGTTATCTTAGAAATAAAGAAAAAAGAAGAGAGAAATAACTATTTCAATGCTTTTATTTTCTTCCAAACTCTGACAAACACTCATGCATGTGCAAGGTTAGGGTCCCTGTTGGGAAGCGTATCTTGGAATTGCCAGCTGGAATGTTGGAAAATGACAGAGGTGATTTTATTGGCACAGCAGCTCGTGAGGTATCTCTCTCTACAAGTATAAATGTAGAAATTTTTATCTTCACTGCCATGTATAAATCTACCTGCAGCTTTGCATCATTGTTGTACAGAATTTGAAACCATGGTTTATTTTTATTGTGTTTGTTCTTTTGGGGGGAATTAGGTTAGGACCCCAAGTTCAGTATGTTTTCAAACTTTATCTTGAGTATGACAGGTAGAAGAGGAGACTGGCATACACTTAAATCTACAAGACATGGTTGACCTCACGGCCTTCTTGGACCCATCAACTGGATGCAGACTTTTTCCTTCACCGGTTTGTATATCCTTATCCATTGTTCTGTTTGTCTAATTGAGATTTAGAATGTAGGTGATCTCCCATACATGGTGTTAAAATTGGGATTTGGCAATTATTTGGTTCCAGGATTGACTAGAAATTGAAATCCTACTAAATATTTAGTGGAAGACAGGATTATCAGAGTAACATGATAGTTGATACATTCTCCTTTTTAAGGTCACTGGAATTGCAAGAGTTGTGAAGGTTTAAAAATCATCATCATCCAGTACAAGATTTAGTGAATGAGAAGGCACAAACTGCAGAGTTGTGAAACTTTGTACAGTTTCAGTCATGCAAAGTTGCACAAATTAGTGTCTTTTGTTCTTTGTTGCTCTGACAGGTGATAGGTGGACCAAAAAACACACATGCACAAACTGTTGCATGTCAAGGAAAACAAAAGGAACAAATGCTTGCTTCATGATAATTTGAATAAACCAACTACCATTTATAACACCTTGATGGACCATATTTTCTGTTTTTCATTGTTCAGTTTTATTAGTGAAATATCAATTTTGTTGTTTTATCATGGTTAGGGTGGGTGCGATGAGGAAATTAGCCTGTTTCTATACAAAGGAAGTGTTAGCAAAGAGACTATCACACAGCTGCAAGGAAAAGAAACAGGTCTTCGAGAACGTGGTGAGCTGATTAAGGTGCATGTAGTTCCCTATAAGAAATTGTGGCGTGTCACAGCTGATGCCAAGACTCTATCAGCAATTGCCCTGTATGAGATGGCCAAGAAAGAAGGGTTATTGCCTCCAGCAGGCTAATGTTCTTCCTTATCTAATCACTGAATCCTTACGCTCAAGTTGGGTCCATTCATCAAATGGGTGGCCCATTTATGCTGTGAGCGAATTTTTCTGCTGTATGAAGTTGGTTTGATCAGTTGCTTACCCTTACGTTGGACCCCAAAATGGATTTTGCATATAAAGAGTGAGCTCTACTTGCCATTGTGGTCCTTGTTTCTAGGTGTAATGCTTGATATACTCCAATTGATTATTTTTTAGCTCTCTGTTAGTAGTGGAACAACTCATTTGGTAAGTAACCTAAATCAGGACATTGTCTATCCCCACTTGTATTAGTTGTCTGTAATGTTTTTAGAACCAGACTTATCATTGAATCGGAAAAATTACTGATTCATAGTTCACCAATCGGATTAACGATGGAATCAATGTTATAAATATATATTATTAAAATTAAAAAAAATAAAAATAATATAATAATAAATTATAATCAACAAAAAAATAAATAACACATTAAATATAAAATGTAAAAAATAAATTTTTAAAAATAAAAATCAAACCTCTTTATCGGTGGAGTTGAGGCGGCCATACGGTGGGGTGGCCTTTGTTGGGTTGGTGTAGCTAGGGGCTTGGGGGGTTGCCATGGGGGGGTGCCGTCAGGGGAGCAACGTCCGAGCAGTGGCAGCTCCGTGCCAGTGACGGTGGGTGACTCTAGCTCGGGCAGGCAGCCGTACGAGGGTTGCTCTAAGGGAGGGAGGAAAAATGAGATTTTATACTCATCAAAACAACGTCGTTTTGATGCAGGGAATAAAATAAAATAAAATAAATTAAACCTTCCGTTTTAGAGGGAACTAGCTAATTCATCTGATTCAACGATTGAACCGTCGGCTCAACCACTTCGATTTCTATTCAACCTCTTTCTGGTCCAATTGATCGGACTGGACAAGAACCGTGACCGGACCGGTTTTTAAAACCATGGTTGTCTGCCCGTTGCCTAAAGAGTTCTTTATCTTCTATCTTCAGCTTGCCACCTGAATTTAGTCATATTATCTTGACAACTGTACAAATACGTGGCGACTTTCTTAATCCCACTCCCAGTTAGGAACTGTGGGGAGCTGCTAGCAATCTGTCATCACCTTTGAAATAAACTTAATCAAATAGTACTTAAGCTTTATTTCCAAACTAAGATTGGAAAGATACCCAAGTCCCTAAAATTTCCAAAAATGCCACAAGAGCTGTATCTGTTTTATTACAGGAACTATCCTTTTCTGTTTCTTATTTTGAACTTGTGATATTGTAATAGTTACATGATCATAATACTCACAATCCTTATACGGGGTAGACAAGCAGCCAACAACCTGTAGGGTTAAGTGAGCCATCAAACCTTGCTGGTGACAAAATCTGAGTTAGTTGATTCCCATATGGTGGTTCCATCACACAGGCAAATCTTTTTGTAGTTCTCACCAACCCCAGCACTTCTAGCAATCACTGCAGCTGCAACACCTGGATTTGATTTATCTTCAGTTCCATATACCACTACAGCCCGTCCAATTAGAACACCAACCCGCAGGTTCTGCTTGACACCCAAGAAGAAGGCTTCACCATTCTCATCCACATCCAGTGTTCCCAGGTCACCAAGAGGCTAAGGAAAAAAAAAAAAACAGTTAAAATTGGACTACTTAGGAATGACTATATTATCACCAAAAAATGCTTACACATATTTGTAAAAATTGCAAAATTGATGAAAGAAATGAAGTTCAATAAAAAGTGAAAAGACCGATTTGTAATCTTTTGTAAGATAACTTGCACAAAATAAGTAAAATGCTTCGTTTAGTTTGGTAATGACAATTCCACAAGAGTACGAGGAAAGATGTATTTATGTAACCAAACTTCAGCCATTTTTCTTTGGATTTTTGGAATAAAAATGGTTATTGCAGGAGAAAACTTTCATTCACTTATTCTATAAGATCATGCTCAAATCCAGAAGGAGGGGATAGGAATCTACCAATCTTCATTGCTTATTCATACTACATTGGGAGGGGAAGTGGACAGAAAAACTGGGCTATCTGTGGTGTGATTAAGTGCTTTCAAATTTCAGATATGAAGAGCAGTCCAGACATAAGTGCTTAAGCCAACATGATACAAGCCAGTCTAAATATATCAAAAGGAAATTATATAAGCATATTTTCCAGTAGGCACTATTCCGTGAGCATTACTCATTGCTCTACTTCCAAGACATGTTTTTCACATGCATACAAAAAATGGAAATCAGATGATAGTGATAAACACAAATGTTTCTAGGGTCAAGTAATCTATGGAGCAACCAATCATTCATATCTACTAGCAACTCTGTGTTCTCAACAACTTGAGGCAATATTATAGCCCACACTTCAATATAGTCTCCCAATAGGTATTGTTGAATGTGAAATTACCCGCCAAAGGATGTAGCTATCCTATGAGTCACCAAAACACACCCAAAAGGATCACCTTAAATAATTAATTTCCATAGGAAGAAGGATAAGGGGAGCAGGGGATCAGGAGATGGCAATAGGTGTTGGGTCATGGTCTTTGACCATGACTAAGGACAAGGCTGTCTTTGTGATTTCCACTATCATTGATTACTTGCAGGCTGAAAGCACAGAGAGGGAAGGAAAATGAAGGAGTTGGGGGAGAGTCAAGACCAAAGGCAAGGTTGTCTGTGTTCCTCCATTTCAACTATCATTCATTACTTGCAGGTTGAAAACTATGCTTTTCATGTATAATGGCCATCAACTAATGATTAGAAAAAGGAAATACTGGTTGTAAGCTGCAACTATCAATAAATTTGAGATAAAACTGTAGAAACATAAAAAATTTGGATAAAAGGCATAAGTCAGAGCAAACCTCCTCATCCATTCCTTTGTTTGTTGGATTGAACACTTTACCAGTGCTTGCTGCACCTCTTGTGAGATCACCAAATTCATTTATAGACCACCCATGTTTCCCTGCAGACAACCCACTAAAGCTGGCTTCAATCCTAGCCAATTCCATATTCACTTGAGCCAAGCGAACCACACCGAAAATATCTGGACCTTTGAATTCAGCAACGGCAGCAGAAACCAAAAAATCTACAGAACAATAGCAAGGGGTCAATGAATTGCGAACTCTGATTATTTTTGTAAGAGAACTAAAAGCCATCAAACACATAAGTGAATGAACTATATTGATTGACCAAGTGCAAGTTCATGCTGGACACATGATCTGAGATTTTTTTTCTTTTTTGATAAATAAGAGAATGCCTTAAAAAGTGCAACTAGTGCAGAAGAGTACACAAGACATATACAATGAAAGCCAAGAGGTAAAACAAAAAAAAGAGGGGAAATAAAAACTACTCCCTCTTTTAACAAAAACCCAACCAAACTACAAAACCAATTGGAGGCATAGTGCCTCCATCTATATACGCCATAATCCATGAAGATAGATTATTAAGGAAAGTGCTTTTGAGTCTTGGATTTGACATCTCCTCATTTTCAAAGAATTTTCAGTTTCTTTCCTTCTAAATAGTCCAGAAAATACATAAGAAAGCAGCTCTCCAAACCTCCTTTCACCTTCTACCTATGAAAAAGCCATGCTATCTTAGGAGAGTCTCCCTAACTGAGGAAATAACCCAAGGAATACCAAATGAAGAAAACACCAACTAACATAAAATCCTAGCCTTATCACAATAAAGAAGAATGCAATCAATGGATTCTAACTCCTCTATACACAAAGCACACCTATTGACGAAAAACAAACCTCTTCTTTAGGGCTGGTCCAAAGTCAACATGTTACCCCAATAAGTCTCTCAAGTGAAAAAGCTCACCTTGGAAGGAATCCGGGAGTTCCAAATTATCCCTAATGGGATAGGGATGACATAATCTGTCTCCAAAAGGGAATAACGTGCCCTATAGAGAACTTCCCTTTGTTGTCACCCTTCCAAACTACTTTATCCTCTTCATCCCTATTCATTGACTGTCCCAGGAGTTTAAATAGGAAACGCTCCATGACATCCAACTCTTAATCATTCAAATTCCTTGCAAAATAGAAGTTCCAATCTTCTCCTTCCCTCCTCTACGCCCATAAATCTGTTGCCTACACTTCTTTTAATTCGATTAAGGCATACAAGGATCAGAATATATCCATCAAGGTAACCCAATTGGTTAGGGCGAACACTGAGAAGTGTGGTCCCACTAAGTAGCACATGGTCCTGGGTTCGATTTCTACCACTAATGATACCCTGAATTTACCCAATGATGATTGTTGTGGGGTGGTCAGCACCCCAAGGTTTGGGTCTCCATGGAAAATCTTAAGAGTTTGGTCATTGAAGGTTCCTCGGTTATCACAAAAAAAAATAATTCAGAATATTACAGTTAAAGGCTCCTCACTACATTTATCTTTCCAAAACTTCACTCTGCTCCCATTACCCATTGCAAAGGAGACTTTTGAGTTAAAGGGATCCCACTATTTTCTTATAGTTTTCCATAACCGACCCTCATTAGAGTCTCTCATCTCATACGAATGCCACCCCACTTCTTCCTCCCCATATTTCCTCCTTATGACCTTCTTCCAAAGAGTTTCCCTTTTGCATGATCTAAGATTTTCTAACATCACATAAAGGACCCTCACTCTTTTTAGGACTTATAAAAGCAGGTAGACATATTCATGCTGAAATAAAAGAGAAGCCCATACTGACAAAAGCAAACAAGTTGTAGCTGCTCTAGTGCATGCTCATGGCAAGTGTAAAAACACCAAAATACATAGATGTTTTAACAACCTGTTATCAGGATTTTTAAGCAAAAAAAGACTGATCGAAATGTAGAACTAAATGATGATTGAAGGAAAAATGAATGTCCTCAACATGAATTCTAGGTTTAATTTGAATGCACAAAATCAGCAAAAGATGGTTGAAAAGCACAGTTTTTCGAAAGATGGCAAAGCACTGAAATTCAAATTTGATTATGGCTTCAGAGACACTTGCCATCATAGAATGAATTTGAATTTTCTTTTGCTGTGTCATTATACATTCAGTCTACCGCAAAGCACTGAAATTGAGTTTTAGCATCCTAAACAAAGTAGGTGAACCAATAATATCATGCTATGGTTACTATTGTCATGGAAGTTGAGGTGGGAATATATTTCCTTCTTCACCATCCTAAGATGTAAACGTCCTTCAGGATAACCTTTCTCAAACCCTGGCTACATGTAAAAGGTCAGGGAAATTTTTAGTTTGGAAAAACTAAAGGAATTGGAGTTAAAAAAAAAAAAAAAAATTAATAACTCACAACCCTTTTTAACTCAATGTTAAGATGTCAAAATTCTACTCAAGCTTGAACAAAAAGGTTACTCTGTCTATATCTTTTTTTTTTCTTTTTTGACAGGTAGAGAAAAGTCGTATATTAAGTATAGAGGAGACACCAAAAACAGTGCCCTCAGAGGTTGCTCTGTCTCTATCTAATCATAGCTTTAAAAATTTAGTGTGTCATAGCAATAGAGCAGGTAGTATTCTCCCAAAATGAGGTATTTTGGTTGAATATCCACAAGTCATGCCTTTGCTCAAGAAAAATTAACAAGAAATTATAAATCAATAAGACTACAGAAGCTAATTTGCATAACAATAGCCCAAGTGATAGTTCAAGAACCTTCAGGGATCCCTTGGCCAATTAATCGGGCATTTCGTCCTGTCTGTTCCAAAGCATCAGCCATGGTCTTCACAGGTGAAGAACCGAGAACCCTGACCACTTGATTGCTCAAGTCAACCTCAACATTCTTAACTCCTGAGGGGGAGAAAAAGGAAAGAAACAATAAGGAAAATGACTACAGTATGATAAATGAACCATTTAGAAATATTTGATATTTGGACAATCACTCACTAGAACTATCACCTACCACTGATGGTTTGCAACTTATTCTTTACGGCATTAACACAGCCTTCACACTTCATATCCACCATAAACTCTGTCTGTTATCATACCAATACCAAAAGTTCAGAATATCATCATCATCAGAGGTACCTAATTTACATCATTAAAAACTCAAGAAGAATTTGATAGTTAGGCAATAAATAATTCTAGTAAATGAGTTAAAATCAGCTGAGCTCAGCAAGATTAAATCCACATAAGCATCAATCATTAAGGAATTGCAAAATAAATGAATAATAAGATACAAAAACATCAAAGTTTACAAGTCAAGATGTTACTAGTGATGAAGATACATACCTGCACCCAAACCCATGTAACATGGGATTTTGGAAATCTTAAAAGATGGGGAAAAAAAGAAAAAAACAAAACCCAAAGAAGAGAGAGACTTAAGTATGCAATCATCCTCATTCCTCAGTACTCCAAATAAAACTATGGTGCAGGTCTTCTAATATTTTCAAATGTTGAGTCAATGTTGATTTTCGCAACTCCCTAAGCACTAACCAAGAAAGTAAGCAGGTCACTGCTGAAACATAGATTGCTTTCATGAACTGTTCACTATGGAGACTACATCCTCAGAACCTGATCTCTATTTCCTGAAAACGTCATTATGGGATCTCCAAGTGACCAATCAATGGTTGCTATACTACTTTATCTTGTCCCTATTTATCTGAGCTTTGTACTTCTAAAACCATTTCCTCTCTTAGAGTGGAAAGCTATCTTTCTGCAGCTAAGACTTCACAACTTCCATTTTATTGCTCTATGTTAGGAAAAATTTGTCAAACTCACTTCAACTCAAATCCCATCCACATTGGGCGCTGAAAGATCAGCCGAAATATCAAATCCTGAGTCCACCTTCATTATACAGTGAACACTATGGCCAATATAGCCTTTCAGTAATCCCCTTCCAAACCCATACACCACTTGACAGGATTGAGAGGGAGTAGTCCATACAATTGTAATGAACACCAAAATGACTTCCCAAACATCAAACCCGAGGTCAACAGACTGGTTCACAATCCTCCACCCAAGTTTTGGGATAACAAAGAAATGCATATCGACTGCTTCCTAATCTCAACTACCCTTAAGTTATCCTTTCCAAATGTTCTCACATGCCGTAAGATATAAAACCTCAGTGCTGAATTTTTACCCATCAAATAATTCTTTTGAGCTTAATCAATCTAGAGCATGGCCATTTTGGAACAACAAAATAATGTTAATTATTTTTTTTTTTCTTTTGATAGGTAACTTTTTTTTTTCTTTTTTTCCTTTTTGTCCCTATTGGGACTTGAACCTAGAACCTCCCATAAACCCACCCTAACCATTTACCACGTGAGCCAGGCCTCAAGGGCACAAAAATAATGTTCATTATTGACTCACTAAAATATGATCTTCCAACTTGTTTTAAGAAAATAGAGGTTGGTGCACATTCCTGGTATCTAAATAGAGTTATCTACCAATTAACTTCAGAAATACAATAGATAGACAAAGCACCATTACCAGATATATTTGGTTACTAGTTCAATAAGCTGAACTAAAATGGATGAGAAAGCAAACGATATAACCCTAGCAAACGTCATTCCTTAGATATATAATTCAGAAATCTAAAAACAGGAAATCACTGAAAATCAAGGTAATTCAGATATCAAGGTCCTATTCTGATTCTCTTTTTGCAAGAGTTGTCATTTTCCAATAAAAATATGCTAAATGACAACACCACACAGGAAAAGGCAAACTGCTACAATTTGCAATGGGCTCAACAATTACCAACTACAATGACTCGAAAAATACAACAGCTTCCACAAAATAATTTCAAAATGAGCCATATGAATCAACTACCAATTCAAGACTCAGCAGAGTATCAAACTCACCAGGAGCTCCGGCAAAACGACATCGTTCTGCAAGTCAAACGAAGGAATTTCAACAGAGGAAAATAAAAATGAGACATGAAAATAGAAAAAAGGGAAAACCCCATGAAATGAAACTGTACCTCGGAGGAGGAAGTGTGGTTGGTCGAAGAAGCGTCCATCCGGAGGGCGGCGGGAGGGTGAGTAGCAGTTCTGACAAGGCGTGGGCGATGCGGTTGAGATAGGAACGACAGATTTAGGGTCTTGGAGACCTGAGACGAAGACGATGAAGAAGAGGAAGATGGAGAGAATGATGCGTAGGCATACGCAACTGGCAGAGCAGTGACTGCTGCCGCGGTTGTGACCGTCGCGACTGCCCTTACGAGCATCTTTTTTCTACTCTTTCCTTTTTTTCATTCCATTTTTTTTTTCTCGTTTTTTAGGTGACCTCTCACTAGCCTCTGGAATAATCCATCCCTCTCTGGGCCTAAACTAGGCTCCTGATTTGGGCTTGGTCTTGGGCTTGGGCTTCGGTTTGCTAAAAAATATTACAAATTGATTTTATTTTAAAAAATAAATTGTTTCAGGAACAACCCTTGAAAAAAAAATTTGTTTTCAATTAATAATATATTAAAAATGTTTTTTAAAACTATTTTCTATCTAAAAATAAAAAATATTTTAAAATCATTTCCTTCCCAATATTGACTATTTTTTTCCTTAATTAAAATTCATTCTTTATGACAGTAACGTGTATTTATATATAGTCTAAAAGTTTTTAAAATATTTTCTATGTTTGTATTGGTGTCTTAAAATACTAAAAAAATACTTTAAATTTGTTATAAAAATAACTTATTTTAAAAACCAATTTTGGAAAAATTGTTTTTAAAAAGTAAAAAAAAAATGTTTTCCTTCTTAAAATAGAAATTATTTTCAACAACATTTTCTCACAAAACCCAAATTTCTTTATTTCAATAAAAATTTCATTCAATATATATTTAGACATTCTTCATATAATCAATAGAGGGTAGGGGGATAAATTTGTCAAATTTAATTTGGTTCGACTTTTTCCTTTTTCCTTTTTCTTGAGTCCAACCCAAATTAAAAATTAAGACATCGGTTATTTTTATTAGCTAATTAATTGAACTCATTAATAAAAAAATAAAATAGCAAAACCCATGCTATTAGTGAAACTCACGTTATTAATTGAACAGTTACTTTATTTTCCACCTAATATGTGTGGATTATAAAGGTTTAATAAGATTCAGTTGCTAATTCATATCTCTGTAACCATTTGTTCTTTTCTAATTATATTAGGAAATAGCCTTCTGTGAATGGGCTCCCTTTACATATTGGCATAGGCCAATGTAGCGAGAAAAAGCGTTAGCCCTTTGATTATTCTATGTGCATGTAGAAGTTGGGGTGTGGAGTTTTGCAAATCATGGGAGTTCTCTTCCTTTTCGCTCTCTTTTTCATGTCTAAATCCTCCCCTGCAATTGCTTTTGATCAGGGAGGAGAAAGTAGGCTAAAAACCTATATTGTCCACTTGAAGGAGCCGGAGGGTGGAGTTTTTGCAGAATGGGAGAATCTGGAGGACTGGTATAAGTCATTTTTGCCGGCGCGTATCGCAAGCTCAAACCAGCAAGAACACATGGTTTATTCATATCGGAATGTGCTCACCGGTTTTGCGGCCAGGTTGACGGAGGAAGAAGCTAAAGAAATGGAAGCCAAGGAAGGGTTTGTTTCAGCCAGGCCGGAAAAGATATACCATTTGCATACAACGCATAGTCCTAGTTTCTTGGGTTTGCACAAGAGAACTGGGCTATGGAAAGGATCCAACTTGGGGAAGGGGGTTATAATTGGAGTGATGGACTCTGGAATACTTCCGAGCCATCCTTCATTTGGGGACGAAGGAATGCCACCCCCACCTGCTAAATGGACTGGGTCGTGTGAATTCAACAAGTCCGGCGGCTGCAGTAATAAGGTCATTGGTGCGAGAAATTTTGAAAGCTGGAGTAAAGGACTGCCACCATTTGATGAAGAGGGCCACGGCAGCCACGCGGCAAGCATTGCTGCTGGAAATTTTGTGAAACACGCCAGTGTTCTTGGGAATGCCAAGGGCACCGCCGCTGGCATGGCGCCTGGTGCTCACTTAGCGATTTATAAAACATGCACCGAGGAGGGCTGTGCCGGAGCTGATATATTAGCTGCATTTGATGCTGCCATTGCCGATGGTGTTGATGTGCTTTCCGTTTCCGTAGGTCAAAAATCTACTCCTTTCTATGACGACGCAATTGCCGTCGGTGCTTTTGCGGCAATTCGAAAGGGGATTTTGGTGAGCTGTTCTGCTGGGAATTATGGTCCAACCAGTGCTTCGGTTGGCAATGCCGCACCATGGATTCTTACTGTGGGTGCGAGCACCATAGACAGAAGCATAAGGGCTTCTGTGAAGCTTGGGAACGGGGAGAAATTTGATGGGGAATCACTTTCCCAGCCTAGCGATTTTCCTCCAGAATCATTCCCTCTGGTATACTCACCTTATTTTTGCAGTGCAGGAACAGTGAACGAGGCTGACGTTGAAGGAAAGGTAGTTCTTTGTGACTATGGGAAAACAAGCATAATAGACAAAGGGCTAGTCGTGAAACAAGCTGGTGGTGTTGCCATGATTGTAGCCAATAGCGATCTTGCTGGATCAACTACGATTGCATTGAAGCACGTTCTTCCGGCATCCCACGTGAGCTATTCTGCAGGTTCGAGTATCAAAGCCTATATAAGTTCAACATCACACCCTACAGCTTCAATCGCATTTGAGGGGACTATCATTGGAGAGCCATCAGCTCCGGAGGTTATTTTCTTCTCTGCAAGAGGACCAAGCTTGGCAACCCCCGGGATTTTGAAACCGGACATTATTGGTCCTGGAATGAACATTCTAGGAGCATGGCCTACTCCTTTACACAACAACAGCCCCTCAAAATTGACATTCAACCTGTTATCCGGCACATCGATGTCCTGCCCCCATCTCAGCGGTGTCGCAGCTTTGATCAAAAGCTCTCATCCTGACTGGTCACCCGCTGCAATCAAGTCTGCAATCATGACTACTGCAGATATACTGAACCATAAAGATTCGCCCATTTTAGATCAAACAGAACAACCTGCTAGTATCTTTGCTATTGGTGCTGGCCATGTCAACCCATTAAGGGCAAATGACCCGGGACTCATTTATGACATTCAACCCGATGACTACATACCCTACTTATGCGGTTTAGGTTACAATGATACTCAGGTAGGACTTATTACGCTGCGCACCGTGAGATGCTCCAAGGAGTCGAGCATACCTGAAGCACAACTCAACTATCCTTCATTTTCTATTGCACTGAGATCTAAGGCCCGAAGGTTTCAGAGGACAGTCACAAATGTAGGCAAGCCAAAGTCATCCTACACCGTTCACATTGCTGCACCACCAGGAGTTGATGTCACTGTGAAGCCACATAAGCTCCATTTCACCAAAAAGAACCAGAAGAAGACATATACGGTGACCTTTAAGAGGAGTAGCTCTGGGGCTATCACAGGCGAGCGATATGCTCAAGGGTTCCTAAAATGGGTTTCTGCTACACACTCTGCTAGAAGCCCCATAGCTGTTAAGTTTGAATGAGGAATAGGTCGACCCATACCGTAGCAAGTTAGCAACCAATGCAAGGAAGGAATTTAATTCGTTCTTGCAACTAACAAGTCCTTAATGTACGGAGGTGATGAACGTGCAACATAGACTGTCTGATTCATGGATTCATTGTTAAGAATACTAAATGTTCCAGCTGATTGTATAACTTTTTATTTCCCTAATTTTAACTTTCATAGTAGAACTATAAGAACCTATCAATGCATCCTATATTTTGTTAAGAATACCCTATGCTTTAATTTGTGATCATATGTCATATACCCTCTATCTTCATTTACATAGATAATTATTTAATTAGCATAAGGTACCTCCGATAGAGTTATGAGATAACCGTATATATTCCCTCGAGTAATCCTGAAGTTAATAATCGAGTTTAACTTATAGTCATGCTAATTTAATTACTTTAGAATTGGATATTTATCTTAAGGAATATAGTAGAAAAAAAATGGATTTCTAACTCAAAAAATTCAAGATAGAATTCTATTGATGAATAACAAAAGTCCACTTGAACTATGGATATCGATTCATAAGAAACATTGTGCAATATTACAATATGCTATAAATAAGGCAATTGATGTTTAATTAATTTAATTCATTTTTAATGAAATTTCGGAATGTAATTAATCCTTTTTAATGGAGTAAAAATTAATTGTAAAATTATGTAAAATTAATTCTACGAGAGTCAGTAATTCTATGGTCCTAGTAGGCCATACTCAAGCTACTTATTATTATGCATTAATTTATTTTATTGAGCAGTTGGGGTGCACCATATGGTTTTGGGTGTATCAAAAAAGTTAAGCCTAAGGTTAGGTTCATCAAGGGTTAGGTCATCAACTTACCCTAGTCCATATAAAGCAATTTTGTGTTTTCTTAAAGAAAACTCGATTTTAAAGTGCATCCCATCATTGAGAAAAATAAATAAAATAGTGCTTTTGAAACCAATGATTTATGGGCTGCAGCATGATATACTTGCATTTCGTTGCGCATGTATACTATTTTTTATCTAGCACACTTCATTAATGACGTACAAGATATCGGAATGATAGCTTCTAAGGGAAATGCCAACATAAAGAACATGTACTCCATTAATCAAAACATGATAATTTTAAGAGATCAAGATATTGCCTTATTGATGACATGTTGGAATAGTAATTTTATAAGCCTTCGACTAATGGTTCACACGATTTATTATTTTAATATGACCTTCATTTATCAATATTATTGATATCATAAAAGGTTCAATGTGGTTAGTAACACTTTTTCCTCCTTATTCATATTACATTGGATGCTAGAGATTGATTGAAATAAGGGACAAGTATGGTATATATAGATAATACTAGAAGATACCACCCAATTGTATTATATTTTTAATGATATTAAAAGTCTATTTGATCATAATTCTCAAAAATCTTTCTAATATTTTTAACATTTGAAAATTTTTATCATTCAAATGTTAAAAAAATTAAAAATATTTTTTAAAATTATTATCAAACACATTCTAAATCGTCATCATTCTTCCTAATAGCTAGTTTATTGACTTGAATGAAATATATAGAAACAAACAATTTAATATTACTCCAATAATGACATGTAAATAACTTATTGAAAATCCGAAAATTTGTCCCAATTTTATTTTTATGTTGATTTTAAACTCAATTTTGCCCTTAAATTTTAAATTTTATTTACATGTGATATTTTTTACCCACTCACTATTTAATACTTAATTTTTATTATTTTATATTTTTTTTCTTCCTTTTCTTTTTTCTCTCTTTTCTCTCTCCTCTCTCCTCTCTCTTCTCTCTTCTCTCTTCTCTCTTCCTACCTTCCCCCACCACCCCACCCACTCTCTCTCTCCCCTCCCCCTCTTCCTACTGTCATACCCTATCTCCTCTTTTTTTTTTTTTTTTTTTTTTTTTCCTTTTTTTCTTCATCTTCTCCCCTAATTCCTAAGGTGGTCGACTCCCCCATCTTCTCTCTTCCTTTTTTCTTTTTCCTTTTTTTAACTCCCACGCACGGTGACCCCCATTTTCTCATCCTTTTTTTTTTTCCTCCCCACAACCCTTCCCTCTACACTGTCATTTTCCAGAGACTCCCATTGTATTAGATTTGGCTTGATACAGTATTTTCTTTAATCATGTGTATTATTAATGTAGATTTATTAATTAATATAAATTTTGGATCCATAATATGAGTGAAATTTGATGGATAAGTTGAATATTTGATATGAGTTTGACCAATTTGAACTATTAAATTTAGACATGGGACAATTATGGTGTATATTAAATTAAATTTGGATTATGAGATATTAAATTTTATCATGATGAAATTTATTTTAATTTATCATGTTTTAGGTTTGAGTAATTGAGTTTATATTTTGGTTATTAATTTGAAAATTTTGGATTAGGGTTTATAGTATGTGAGATGTTTTTGTTGGGTTATATTTGCTAATTTATGCCAATTTTGATTGACAAAATTTATTAGACTAATTTGAAATTTGAATTTAAGTTTGAATATTTGTTTGGGATTTTGTACATCTTTGGATATTTACATTTGAACTATTTTTGTTTTTGCATGAGCCTATTCTGCAATTTCGTTGGCTGAGTATGGATTTATGACACGTGGAGTATGAAATTTCATGGAAGAAAGTGAAACTAAAAAAGCAATAGAAAGACATTGAGATTGTTGTAAGCTTGTTTGACTACACGTTTTATTTCCTACTACTATTTGGTTTTAATTTTATTAATTTCTATAAATATTTATTTGTATATATTTAATTGTTGTGTACAAAATTGAATATTGAACAAACCAGAAATTTTGTTTAAATAAGAGAGATAATTCAATAAATATATTTTAATAAAATAATAGTTTTAAAATATTCTTCTTAATAAAAGAAAGTTTTTTTATTAATAGAAAAATCCAAAAAAAAATTATTTTTAATAGAATTTGAAAAATTGTTTTTAATAATAATTGTCCAAAATTTTCTTTGTTTAATAAAAATTGTCCAAAAATTGTTTTGTAAATAAAGTTGTCCCAAAAATTAATTTTAATAAAATTGTCCAAAAAATATTTTTTAAAATAATTTTCTTTCCTTAATTAAAATGGGATTAAAAGTATGTTTTAGAAATAGAGGATTTAAATCTTTTTTTTTTTTTTTAATTAAAATTCCTTTTGCAAATAAAGTTATTTTTTTTTTAATAATTGTATAAGTCACTTTTTATAAATGAAAACAAATTAAAATACTTTTGTAAATAAAAATGTAAAAATTCGTTCTTTGCTAGTAAAAACAAGTAAAAATAATTTTTGTATCCAAATTGAAATTTTGTAATAAATTCTTTTGATACAATAAGTGTAAATAACTTTTTTTTTTTAAAAAAAAAAAAAAATTGAATACAAATGAAATTGAGAAAATAAATTGACTCTTTTTTGTAAATAAATAAATTGAAATCATTAACTCAAAATCATTTTTAATAAAATCCTTTGAAATTACTTGAAAACTAATTTTTTTTAATATCATTTTTTCTAATTAGTTCAATGAATCAATTTACATCATTCTATTGTCATTTGTTTTATACATTATTGTAATTTTATTTTGTCATCATCTTTATATATATTGTTTCATTTTTTTAATCTTGGTATCTATAATTAATTAATTAATTGTCACAATTCCCTCAATTCATTTAATAAAGATTGTATGTATATAGGCTTAGAGAGGTGTTACGGCTCACCACCGTACCTTCCTAATAGGTAACCTGACCCTAAAACTTAGACTCGATTTTTCATAGATCTGTTTTTCCTTCAAGAGTCATACTTAGGTTTTTTTTTTTTTTTTTTTTTCTTTAAAAATAAAACAAAAATAAGTACCGACTTTAACTCTTTTTCTAAAAATCAATTTTTTACAAGTAAATAAAAAATGAATCTCGCCATAAAATGAGGACACATGAAAAACGCGGGTTAACACCTATATTAGTCTTACTCCTAAAAAAATGCATAACATTAATGCATCTTACCTTATACTGCATTTAATAGCTAATTTATTGATTTAAAGGAAATATATGAAAACAAACAATTGAACATGGAAACAATTGAATATTCCTCCAATAATGCAACCTTACCTTTTAAAACAATTATAAGACGTAAGTGCATATAAATAAGATAATAAAGACTTTCTAGGAAAAAAAAAAAAAAAAAAAAAGAAAGTCAGCAAACATTATAGATATGACCTTTTAATTTTTTTAAAAAATATATAATATAAAATTACCGACTCTCATAGAACTAATTTTACATAATTTTATAATTAATTCCACTAAAAAAAATAATTACATTCCATGAAAATTAAATTAAATTAATTAAACGTAAGTTTGCTTTATCCATTGCCTACCATACCATTGCCAATGTTCCTCATGAACTTAAAACTAAACAAGACTTTATGAATTTTATTTTTTGAAAGTAATTTTCATTGTTTTTAATCAAACACATCAGAGAAAAAATAGAAAATGGAAAGTGTTTTGAGAAAGGAAAACTTTTAACTTTCACAAAACGATGCCACATGTTTCTATATTAACATGTATTTCCCTTTTAATTATCGCTATATGATTTGATTCCAATTACGTAAAAGATTTTTATATACCATTTATTATACATGCCATTTTTAACAAATAGGCTTACTATATGTCTCATTTTCCATATTCAATATTCCCATGTATTATGTATATTCCATATTCAATATTCCCATATTCAATATATATATATATATATATATATATATATATCCATTTTGATAGAAATATTCTATGCCTACCATATATATATGCATATGATTGTGCAACACACCATAAACCTAACCCCTTGTGTTCTAACTTCTCAATGAATAGAATAAATTTAAAAAGGAAATTAAAAATGATTAAATTAAGATTAATAATTAGGTGGGTAGTACCTATCATCTCTTTCTTATAAAATATTTTGATTTTGCTTTATTTTTCTTAAAATTACCATACTCTTTATATTCTATTTCAATGGCCCTTATGTTACCCTTTTGATCACAATTGAGAATAAGTAAACCAAATTTAAATAAGGCAGGGTCTATATAGTGGTCAATATCAAATAAGGCAAAGCTTTTATTTTGGGGGTAAGTAACCCTATTTAAATAAGGCAGAGTCTATATATTGGGGGGTGGTGAGGCTGACACAAAGCAGTCGTGCTCTTTCTTCAAAATTTATGGAGAAGAAGGGGTGTAGAGTTTCCTCAATTATGGAAGTTTTCTTCCTTGTCGCTCTCTTTTTCATGTGTGAGATCTCCGGTAGTGTCGCTTTTCAACAGATAGCGGCAGAAAAGAGCATGTTAAAGACTTATATTGTCCACGTAAATGAGCCCGTGGGTAAATTTTCTGCACAATCAGAGGGTTTGGAGAGCTGGTACCAGTCCTTTTTGCCGGCCAGCACTGAATCCGAAAATCAACCGAAGCGCTTTCTTTATTCATATCGGCATGTGATTAGTGGGTTTGCAGCGAGATTGACAGAGGAAGAAGTTAAAGCAATGGAAAAGAAGGATGGGTTTGTTTCGGCCACGCCAGAAAAAATTTACCATTTGCATACAACTCGCACCCCTGGTTTCTTGGGATTGCACAATAGGTCGGGGTTCTGGAAAGGATCCAACTTCGGTGAAGGGGTCATTATTGGATTATTGGACACAGGAGTATATCCACAACACCCTTCATTTAGTGACGAAGGAATGCCGCTCCCACCTGCTAAATGGACGGGAACCTGTGAATTCAACGGGACGGCCTGCAACAACAAGCTCATCGGTGCCAGGAATTTTGACAGTCTGACCCCGAAAGAGCAACCTATTGATATAGATGGCCATGGCACCCACACGGCAAGCACTGCCGCGGGAAATTATGTGAAGCACGCCAATATTTATGGGAATGCCAAAGGCACTGCTTCTGGTATTGCACCTCGTGCTCATGTGGCAGTATATAAAGTATGCGGTATATTGGGCTGCGGCGGAAGTGATATTTTAGCCGCATATGACGCTGCCATTGAAGACGGTGTTGATGTGCTTTCTCTCTCCCTCGGTGGAGACTCTGCTCCTTTCTACGATGACCCGGTTGCTCTGGGTGCCTTTGCTGCAATTAGGAAGGGAATTTTTGTCAGCTGTTCTGCTGGGAATAGCGGGCCAGCCCCTTTTACACTCTCAAATGAGGCACCATGGATTCTCACCGTAGCTGCAAGCACCCTGGATAGAAGAATAACCGCTACAGCAAAGCTTGGAAACACGGAGGAATTTGATGGGGAATCGCTTTACCAGCCAAGAAATTTTTCTTCCAAACTATTGCCTCTTGTATATGCCGGGGCGAATGGTGACCAAGCATCTGCTTATTGTGCGCCGGGATCCTTGAAAAACCTTGATGTCAAAGGAAAGGTAGTTGTTTGTGATAGAGGTGGAGAAATACCCAGAACTGAAAAAGGGGTGGAAGTGAAGGATGCTGGTGGTGCTGCCATGATCATGGCCAATGGCATTAATGATAGCTTCAGTACATTTGCCGACCCTCACGTTCTTCCTGCAACACATGTGAGTTACGCAGCGGGTTTGAAGATCAAAGCTTACCTGAAATCAACATCAAAACCTTCAGCTACAATCTTATTCAAGGGTACAAATGTCGGAGTCACATCTGCTCCTGAAATCACGTCCTTTTCCTCAAGAGGACCCAGCATTGCATCCCCCGGCATTTTGAAACCCGACATTACCGGACCTGGTGTGAGCATTCTAGCAGCATGGCCGGCCCCTCTCTTGAACGTCACTGGCTCAAAAAGCACATTCAACATGATTTCTGGCACATCAATGTCGTGCCCTCATCTTAGCGGTGTCGCAGCTTTGCTCAAAAGCGCCCATCCTAACTGGTCACCTGCTGCCATTAAGTCTGCAATCTTGACTACTGCTGATACACTAAATTTGAAAGACGAGCCCATTTTAGATGATAACCATAAGCGTGCCGACCTTTTTGCAATCGGTGCTGGTCATGTCAACCCATCAAAAGCAAATGATCCCGGACTCATTTACGACAACGAACCTTATGATTACATACCCTACTTGTGCGGTTTGGGTTACACTAATGCTCAGGTAGAAGCTATTGTATTGCGCAAGGTGAACTGCTCTAAGGAATCAAGTATACCTGAAGCAGAGCTAAATTATCCTTCATTTTCAATTGCTTTGGGCTCCAAGGATTTGAAATTTAAGAGGGTTGTCACGAATGTAGGCAAGCCTCACTCCTCTTACGCTGTGAGTATCAATGCACCAGAAGGAGTTGATGTGGTGGTTAAGCCTACTAAGATCCATTTCAACGAAGTGTACCAGAAGAAATCGTACACAGTCATCTTTAGGAATATAGGCGGGGTTAATTCTAGGAACCGATATGCCCAAGGATTTCTCAAATGGGTCTCTGGCACACACTCTGTCAAAAGTCCAATATCTGTTACGTTTGAATGAAGAATAGGTGCCTGTAGTTGTAGATAGGAATTGATTTGTGGAGGGATTTTTATTCATGCAACCAACAAGCATTTAAATAATGAATTTCATGTTTATGTAATGTGGAATATTGTTGGCTATGAACATATTGTTAAGCATAGTTGAATGGCAAGCCAAATTATTCCAACTGATGGCACAAACATTTTCAACAGCTTCACTGGTTTGGTTCTTTTCAGTATTTAGACTAGCAAAAAATTATTAAACTTAATTCGGATTTTACAAGGCGGTCGAATCGAGTCATACCCATCTAATTTCAACTTTGATATAAATATATAGAAAAGATTTTAAAAGATATTGTAGAATGGGTTCTTTGAATAGAAAATTAAGATTTTAAAAGCAACCCAATTCCTTGGAAAACTCTCAAATGCACAGTTTCTTCTAACATCCAAAAATCTTAGACCTAATCAATCAAACAATGCAGTGATAACCTTAAAAGATATGATATGCTCTATATATTTATATATAAATTTACTCATGATCATCAATAAAGATGGGAAATACATAAAAATGTTATTCAAGAAGCTCAAAATAAAAATAAGGGCATTAGGGTACATTTGAAAGTGATTTAAAAAAAATTAGAAACACTTCCTAAAATTATTACTAAATGCACTCTTAGTAGTATTGCTAAATGTAATTTTAGTTGTCATAAAAAAATTTATGAACAAAATCTTGTGATGAATTATTTATTATGAATAGTATGTTGTAGCTAAATGTGACATTTTTTTCATAAACAAAGTATTTATGGTAAAATTTCATAAAAAAGAATTATTTCTATAAATTATTTGTTACCATTTAATGTAGCCTTTTGTCATCAATAAAAGTTTAATTCATGCCAAAAGGTTATGAAACGTATTTGCCAAATGTAACAATTTGTCATAACTACAAATTAATTTCATCTATAATATATATAATTTTTTTTGCCATGAAAATCATATCTGATCTAAAAATCTTCTTTTTCCCAAATTATATCAATGCCTAAATCTATGGTAGCAAGTGTGAAATTTGTTAGAATGTCCATTAATCCCCTTTAGTCCTCTTTCGGAAGGGAAAATATAAGGAAAAGAAAAAAAAAATGGAATGAATGAAAAAATAAAATAAAAAACATAAATTCAAAGTTCGTAAAAAAAAATTTATATGTTTCTTCAAATTTATTATACTTAAAATAAATTTTTAATTATTTTTTACTGTAAAATTAAATATAAGAAAATTATTTTTCTTAATATTTTTCAGAACCAAACATAATATTTCGATTTGGAAATAAGGGTGCGATAACATAGAAGGGTTGAGGTTGTTTGGCGGTGGAATAGTTTGTTGAGAAAGTTTGTTAGGTACAGACGTTTAATTCTCATTTTATGATGTAAATTATATAGTGGAGGGTATTATTTCTATATGGTGTTAATTTGGTTATGAATATTTGTTGAGGATGTTTTTGGTCGGTAGTTTTCAGTTGTAGGCGTTGAGGGTGTGCTGTCCTATTCTAGATTTATTCAAAAATAGGACTTTGCATTTCTGAGACTCCCGCCTCCCTTCTCCCCCCACACACCACCCACCCCCCCTCAATCCATATATAAATTGAGGTTTTGTAGAAAGGACAATAACCAATCATGGGGATTGTCTTTCTACTTGCTCTCATTTGTATGTCCGGCTTCTCTCCTGCAATAGCGGATAAAACGCAGTTCAAAACCTATATTATCCATGTCAAGCACCCAAATAATGAAGAAGTTGCAGAAGCACAAAATCTAGAAAGCTGGTACAACTCTTTTATGCCGACTAGCATGACCGCAGACTCAGACCAGCAACCTCGCATGGTTCATTCATATCATCATGTGATGGCTGGGTTCGCAGCCAGACTAACCGAAGATGAAGTGAATGCCATGAAAGAGAAGGATGGGTTTGTTTCAGCCCGGCCGGAAAAGATATTTCACTTGCATACAACTCATACTCCTGGTTTTTTGGGTTTGCATAAGGGGTCAGGGTTCTGGAAAGGATCCAACCTTGGAAAGGGGGTCATTATCGGAGTATTGGACACAGGAGTATTACCAGACCATGTTTCATTTAGGGATGCAGGAATGCCACCTCCACCTGCGAAATGGAAAGGGAAGTGTGAATTCAAAGGGACGTCCTGCAATAACAAGCTCATTGGTGCTAGAAATTTTGACAGCCAGAGTACAGGGACGCCACCTTCTGATGAGGACGGCCATGGCACCCACACGGCAAGCACTGCTGCTGGAAATTTTGTGAAACACGCCAGTGTATTTGGCAACGCCAAGGGCACCGCTGTTGGCATGGCACCTTATGCTCACTTGGCAATTTATAAGGTCTGTTCAGAAAGTGGTTGTGCTGGAAGTGACATATTAGCTGCGCTTGACGCGGCCATTGAGGATGGTGTCGACGTGCTCTCCCTCTCCCTTGGTGGACAATCTTTTCCTTTCCATGAAGACCCCATTGCCCTTGGAGCCTTTGCTGCAACTCGAAAGGGAATTTTTGTTAGCTGTTCTGCTGGGAATGAGGGTCCAGCCAATTCTACATTATCAAATGAGGCCCCATGGATTCTTACCGTGGCTGCGAGCACCATGGATAGAAGCATAAAGGCTATGGTTAAGCTTGGAAACGGGAAAAAATTTGATGGGGAATCACTGTTCCAGCCAAGAGATTTTCCTTCAGAACAATTGCCTCTTGTTTATGCAGGTGCCGGAAGTAACGCATCATCTGCGTTTTGCGGGGAAGGATCATTGAAAGACCTTGATGTTAAAGGAAAGGTAGTTGTTTGTGACAGAGGTGGGGACATTTCCAGAATTGACAAAGGGAAAGAAGTGAAGAATGCCGGTGGAGCAGCCATGATTCTTACAAATGGAAAGCCTGACGGGTTCAGTACATTGGCCGACGCTCACATTCTTCCTGCAGCACATGTGGGTTACTCGGCGGGTTTAAGTATCAAAGCTTACATAAATTCATCAAACAAACCTACAGCTACTCTCCTATTCAAAGGAACGACAATTGGAAAGTCCGCAGCCCCTGAAATCACTTCCTTCTCGTCCAGAGGACCTAGCTTGGCCAGCCCTGGTATTTTGAAGCCTGACATAACCGGCCCTGGTGTGAGCGTTCTAGCAGCCTGGCCCAGCTCTGTAGACAACAGGATTGACTCAAAAGTGGCATTTAACATGATTTCTGGCACATCAATGTCGTGCCCCCATCTTAGCGGCATTGCTGCTTTGTTGAAAAGCTCTCATCCTGAATGGTCACCTGCTGCCATTAAGTCTGCAATCATGACTACTGCAGATGTATTGAATCTTAAAGGCGACCCCATTTTAGATGAAACACATGAGCCTGCCGATGTCTTTGCCGTAGGTGCCGGGCATGTCAACCCTTCAAGAGCAAATGATCCTGGACTCATTTACGACATCCAGCCAAATGATTACATACCCTACTTATGTGGCTTGGGTTACAATGACACTCAAGTAAGAGCTATTATCCGACACAAAGTGCAGTGCTCCAAGGAATCAAGCATACCCGAGGCACAGCTAAATTATCCTTCATTTTCTGTTGCAATGGGGTCTAGTGCTTTGAAACTTCAGAGAACGGTTACAAATGTGGGCGAGGCTAAAGCATCTTACACCGTCAAGATTTCTGCACCTCAGGGAGTGGATGTGAGTGTCAAGCCTCGTAAGCTCGACTTCACCCAAACGAACCAGAAGAAGACATATACAGTGACCTTCAAGAGAAAAGATGATGGGAAGAGCGGCAGCAAGCCATATGCTCAAGGGTTTCTGAAATGGGTCTCTGCAAAACACTCAGTCAGAAGCCCAATTTCTGTGAAGTTTCAATGAAGAATAGGGGCTTCAAGTTGTAGCAACCAATAAAGGAGGGATTCTAATTCTTGGATCATAAGTGACATCCTTATTGGATAGGAGTATTATACAAGAATGAACTCCTCTTAATCTTTATAGATGCGTTTTAAAGTCATAAGGCCCCTTCGAGCCTAAAACGAACAATATTTATATGATTGATTAAGAATCGTTATAAGAAGTGCATGAATAAAGGGAGTCAGCAGTATACATTAATGTATAATAGTGTTATTTATACACACTGTCAAGAATAGTTGAATGACAAATAAATTATATTATTCTTCCCATTGATCACGGTGTCACCTGAAAAGCTTAATTGGTTTGGTTCATGCGAACTTACAATCCTAATTCCTTAATCATGTGCAAGAATGCATCAGAAATCTCTGGTCGTTCTACTGAAAAGTAAGGCAGGTTCCTTTCACCATGGATCCTGTTTACCGTGATGCTACCAAGTGTTATGCATTAAACTATATACCTGTGAAGTACAATCTACAGGGAAATTGCGCGGTGAGGCTAGTTGAGGAGGGACACAGGCCAGGAATTCTAACTGTCAAGTTTAGTATGTTGTCTATCACTACCAGATGAATTAAATTTTCAAATTTTCATAGCAAAACTCACCAATCCTCAGAGAAAAGAAATTCATTTTCCAAAAATGAATTTAAATGCTAACTAAATAAGAATTTCATAGTTATTTTTTTTCTTTTTCTCAATCTTTGATATGACAAGTTTTATGCATTTTTTAATTTTTATAAAATTCTAAACTAGAAATTTTGAAAATAATTAAATATTGTTTAAACAAGCTTCAAGAAGGGTGAGTGGAATTAACCCTATAACACAAATCAAAATCAGTTAAATATGCATAAAAAAAATGAAAATAAAACATCATGAAATAATCCAAAATTATTTAAAAAGAACTTTGAAAACAATTAGTTTCTAATTTGAAAAAAAAATTATAATTTTATTTAAATAAAAATTTATTTCATAAAAAAATTTATCTTATTTGATGCATTGAACACTCTTGTGCCTAGATTTCATGCATTTTTTGGTTTCCCTTTAGTGATTATTTGATTATTAATTTATAATTTTAAAAATATTTTTACATTTCTTTTCTCTTAAATATAAAGATAAAATTTTTAACATCTTAATTTTGCTTCATCAAAATTTGAAAAAAAAAAATTAAATTTATATTTTGTTAATTTGGCAAACAATTGATTTATTTATTTATTTTTTTTTTAAAGTCTACTGTTTTTTTTTTAACCAGCGCAGCTTCCCAACTTTTTTTAATTTTATAATATTTTAATGATTTTTTAAATTATTTTTATAGTATGTGGTTAACTCGACCTAGGTATTTGATGATTTCTTTTGATCTTTTTATTTTGTTATATTTTTTATGATTTTCTTAGCTTTTTAAAATATTTATTTTAAAAAAATGTATATATGGCAAAGCCATCTTTAATTTTTTGAACTTATTTTAAAAAAAAAAAAATATATATATATATATATATATATAGAATTATTTAATATGATCATTATTAAATTATTATAAATCCAATTTGGGGAAATTGTTAGGCTTTTTATTTTTATTTTTATTTTTTGTAACCTTAATTAATTATGGAACTTGAGGATTCAGCAAAGCCGGCCAGCTGATAATTCAATGGAACCTAGGGGATTTATGTCACTTTCCTTCTGGCGGCAGACAGAAGGGAATAAGATGCAATCAGTTGTTTTTGTAATTCTATTGCTTCCATGCATGCAACTTAATCCTTCTACTCTAATTTTATTTTTGTCCAACCTGTTCAAGGTGGTTGTATTTTCAAGGCACTAAGCTTATTATTAACGCTTTCAGGCCTTGGAAGCTTCAGAGAATATCATGATAAATTAAGCTCCTGATGAGCAGGCTGTGGAGGGACAGTGGTGGCTGGATTAGGTGTGCGTATGAGCAGCTGGGATGTGAACACATCTTAATAAACATAAGGGTTTTCGCCATTTTGTTCTTTTGCTGACTGATAAAACTAGGACGGAAGAAGCGGACATTGCCATGAAACCTGCATGCCATCCAGCTAAACAAATTAAGACATGACAATTAGCCTGGTCGATTACACCAACGCTCACAAACTCTCTCTCTCTCTCTCTCTCTCTCTCTCTCTCTCTCTCTCTCTCTCTCTATGCATGTGTGCTATATATGTATTGAGGTCGGATTATTAACACAAAGAAGGAGGATTCTCGACTTCCTTCTTCCATTATGGGGAACAAGGGGTGTCAACTGTTCCCAATCATGGTGGCTGTCTTCCTTCTCAGTCTTATTTTCATGTGTAGTTTCTCTTCTGCAGTTGCTGATCAGGAAACAGAATTGATGAATGAGCTAAGTGAAGCAATACTGGAGAAAGATGTTGCTATTGAGGAAAGTGATCACTTGCAAACCTACATTGTCCATGTTAAGAGGGCACACCGCAGAGTCTTCACTAAATCAGATGGTCTGGAGAGCTGGTATGAGTCATTTTTGCCAGTTGCCTCTGCAAGCCCGAACAGGAAGCAACGCATAGTTTATTCCTATAGAAATGTGCTCAATGGCTTTGCAGCGAAATTAACAGCGCAAGAAGTTAAAGCCATGGAAGAGAAGGATGGGTTTGTTTCAGCTCGACTGCAAAGAATATTGCCCTTGCATACAACTCATAGCCCTAGTTTCTTGGGGTTGCACCAAGAGTTGGGTTTCTGGAAAGGATCAAACTACGGCAAGGGGGTTATTATTGGAGTTCTGGACACAGGACTATTCCCTGACCATCCTTCATTTAGCGATGAAGGACTACCACCTCCACCAGCTAAATGGAAAGGAAAGTGTGACTTCAATTGGACGTCCTGCAATAACAAAATCATCGGAGCAAGAAATTTTGATAGCGGAGCAGAGGCTGTTCCACCCATTGATGAAGAAGGCCACGGCACCCACACCGCAAGCACAGCTGCAGGGAATTTTGTGCCAAACGCGGATGCGCTCGGGAATGCCAACGGCACGGCTGTTGGCATGGCACCGCTTGCTCACTTGGCAATTTATAAAGTATGTTCCGAATTTGGTTGCGCGGACACTGACATATTAGCAGCACTTGACACTGCCATAGAGGATGGTGTTGATGTACTTTCCCTCTCCCTGGGTGGAGGCTCTGCTCCTTTTTTCGCAGATTCAATTGCACTAGGTGCTTTTTCTGCTATTCAAAAAGGGATCTTTGTAAGCTGTTCCGCTGGTAATTCAGGCCCACTCAATGGATCTTTATCAAACGAGGCACCCTGGATACTTACTGTGGGTGCAAGCACCATAGACAGAAAGATAATGGCTACAGCTACGCTTGGAAATGGGGAAGAATTTGATGGCGAATCGCTTTTCCAGCCAAGTGATTTCCCTTCAACATTACTACCTCTCGTGTACGCGGGCGCAAATGGTAATGCCTCGTCCTCCTTCTGCGCTCCAGAATCATTGAAAGATGTAGATGTGGCAGGAAAGGTAGTGGTGTGTGATAGAGGTGGGGGCATAGGACGAATTGACAAAGGGCAAGAAGTGAAGGATGCTGGTGGTGCTGCCATGATTCTTACCAATGACGAACTCAATGGATTCAGCACCTTAGCCGACGCTCATGTTCTTCCTGCAACTCATGTGAGTTATGCAGCGGGTTTGAAGATTAAATCTTACATAAAATCAGAATCAGCACCTACCGCTACAATCGTTTTCAAAGGAACCATCATCGGAGTCCCTACCGCTCCCGAAGTTACTTCATTTTCTTCGAGAGGACCAAGCTTGGAAAGCCCTGGTATCTTGAAACCAGACATTATAGGCCCTGGTGTGAGCATTTTAGCAGCATGGCCCTTCCCGCTGGAGAACGATACAACCTCTAAACCGACATTTAACGTGATCTCAGGCACATCAATGTCGTGCCCCCATCTCAGCGGCATTGCGGCTTTGATCAAAAGTGCCCATCCTGACTGGTCTCCTGCCGCCATTAAGTCTGCAATCATCACTACTGCCGATCTTCACAACCTTGAAAATAAGCCCATCATTGACGAAACATTTCAACCCGCTGACTTGTTTGCCACCGGTGCCGGCCATGTGAACCCATCAGCAGCAAATGATCCAGGCCTCATTTACGACCTGGAACCAGATGATTACATACCCTACTTGTGTGGTTTGGGCTACACTGATGAGGAGGTAGGGTTGATTGTGAACCGAACGCTGAAGTGCTCTGAAGAATCAGCCATACCTGAGGCACAATTAAATTATCCTTCATTTTCCATTGCATTGGGGCCTAGTTCTCTGACGTACTCAAGGACGGTCTCAAACGTGGGTGCGGCCAATTCATCTTACAGTGTTCAGATTTTGGCACCATCTGGAGTTGAAGTGAGTGTGAACCCTGATAAACTCGAGTTCACGGAGGTGAACCAGAAGATAACATATATGGTGAGCTTTAGCAGGACAATGCCTAGGATTGCGGGTGGCAAGCCATTTGCGCAAGGATTTCTGAAATGGGTGTCTGATAGTCATTCTGTCAGAAGCCCAATATCTGTTATGTTTGAATGAGGAGCGGGCGGTGAAGGATGCAGCATCCGAGGATGTGAGAATTGAATTCTTGCATCCAACAAATACTCACATTCTAGATTTCGAACAATTAAGTGAGAAGCAAAATTATTTTACCTTGTCCAGATTGGAATTCATTTATCACCTCATAATTCACGAATTCGTTTACCATGTCCGATAAATCAGTGAGCTGGACTTGGTTCCCATTGCAAACTGAAGCCCGGCTCCATTTGAATCCCTCCAAGATCAATGAATCATTTGAGAGGGTGGGGGGAGGCCATAGAATTATGAGTATGTTGACGTAATAACACCCCAATCATTTCACTTGCTTTAAGTTAGTTTTCTCATGCATGCTGCTAAATGGCGGCGGAAGTCAATACATTCCTTCGCTAAATCAAATAATTCAGTTATATTTGGTTAAAGAAAAAAAGAAGGTTAAAAAAAATGATTATCTCATAAAAATACAATAAATAAATAAATTATTTAAAATATATATATTTTTCAAATTATTTAATCTTTATGTCAACAAATCAAAACAAATTTGAAATAATATATGAAAATAAATTATTAATTTAAATTTTGATTTTATTTTATTTTTTTCTATTTTCTTTTCCTTACAATATTTTTTTCTCTATTTTTTGACATTAAACCTACCCTATAAATATACACAGGGTCAAAAGTAAACTAGCTAACTTTTCCTAGAAAGGACCAAGCTAAACCCGACCACCTCAGTTGAGCATATATCTGATGTCACATCTCTCTTTTCTTCTCTTTATTACTATTATTATTATTATTATTATTATTAGTCGTTCTACAACTCCATGTTCTCATTGACACAGCAGCAGCCTCCTGTCCATCTCCTTCCACGAGTGGATTATTATTATTATTATTATTATTAGTCGTTCTGCAACTCCATGTTCTCATTGACACAGCAGCAGCCTCCTGTCCATCTCCTTCCACGAGTGGAGATGCTGGTTTGCTTAGAACTTAGAAGAGCTTTCTTATCAGCTGCGACTAGCTTGACCTACCTAACACCTCTCGAAGTGGCAGTGGCATAACAATGGAAAGCCACCCATGAGTGAAAGCAATAGGCGCGCAGAAAAAGTATCAAAATCACCACTAAGTCTGCCCCGCATCATCATATTGAAAAGGGAAAGTAATATGGTATTCCCTATTTCTTTGGCATTAGTGTCTGACAACAGCGATTATTATCTGACATCTATGACTCATACAGATTTGATGGATTAGGAATGAACATAACACAGCAAAAGAGCCAACTATTTCTCGAAGTAGATCCCCACATTACGTCCAAATATAAATAGCAAGTGCAACTACAAGATAGGATGACACATCTTATGTACAAAATATTTAAGAACAAACCTTCCATGTTCCAATATCACTTTGTATTATAGTCTATATAATGGAAATTCAAAAGGGGAAACACTCTTGGAATTATTGTCTCCTACCTGTTTAACGTTTCTAGCATAATAACAGGAATGAGATTTCTAAAATAACCCTCCCATTTCCCAGCAATGTAGTGAAACTTAATGCAAATGATTGTAACAGGACAAATGTGGCAAGACAAGTTAGACCAAGTCCTCTAAACAAACACTGGCCACAATCCTCAGTTGCCGTCCTTAACAGTTATGGGATCTATTGAAGCTATTGTAGACATTATACTCCAAATAGGTAAGCTAATGTAGGCATTATACTCCAAATAGGAAAGCTAATGTAGGCATTAACGCACACTTAACCCACACTGAGAAACTCTTATGAATATGCCGGCCACTTCTCTCTCCCTCTTACGTATATATGTACAAGAAGCAACCCGTTACAGAAACACAGATCTCTGCATCTCTCCACTCTACTTATGAAGAGTGGGTTGCCATTAAACATGGCCATTTTCCGTTTCCTCACTATAGTTTTTATGCTTTACTTCTCTCCTGAGATTGCTCAGGGAAGTCAATTTTCATCCTCAATTGAAACAACTGAGAAGAGCAAGTTGCAAACTTACATTGTCCATGTTAAGCAGCTGGAAAGGAGCACCACTGCCCAACAAGAGAATCTAGAGAGTTGGCATCGGTCATTTTTGCCAGTGGCCACTGCCACTTCAGACAATCAGGAACGCCTGGTTTATTCATACAAAAATGTGATCAGTGGTTTTGCAGCAAGACTGACGGAGGAAGAAGTGAGAGCTATGGAAAATATGGACGGGTTCATCTCAGCACGTTCAGAAAAGATGTTGCCTCTACTAACAACGCATTCACCCGATTTCTTAGGGTTGCACCAGGAAATGGGATTCTGGAAAGAATCAAATTTCGGGAAGGGGGTGATCATTGGAGTATTGGACTCTGGAGTGTTGCCTAGCCATCCTTCATTTAGCGGTGAAGGAATTCCACCTCCACCAGCTAAATGGAAAGGAACCTGTGAGTTCACGGCATCAGAATGTAACAACAAACTAATTGGTGCAAGGTCTTTCAATGTCGGGGCCAAGGCCACAAAGGGAGTGACAGCTGAGCCACCACTTGATGATGATGGGCATGGTACCCATACGGCAAGCACAGCTGCTGGCGCATTTGTGAAGAATGCTGATGTGCTTGGAAATGCCAAGGGCACGGCAGTTGGGATGGCACCTTACGCTCACTTGGCAATATACAAGGTGTGCTTTGGACCAGATTGCCCAGAAAGTGATATAATAGCTGGACTTGATGCTGCTGTTGAAGATGGTGTTGACGTGCTCTCAATCTCTTTAGGTGCTGCTGCAGTTCCATTTTTCCAGGACAATATAGCAGTGGGCTCATTTGCAGCAATGCAAAAGGGAATATTTGTGAGCTGTGCAGCTGGGAATTCCGGCCCTTTCAACACCACTCTATCTAACGACGCCCCATGGATTCTCACTGTTGGAGCCAGTTCTATTGATAGAAGCATCAAAGCTGCTGCAAAACTTGGAAATGGGGAACAATTTGATGGTGAAACCCTTTTCCAGCCCAGTGACTTCCCTGCAACACAATTGCCTCTCGTTTATGCTGGAATGAATGGTAAACCAGAGTCTGCAGTATGTGGAGAGGGATCCTTGAAAAATATTGATGTCAAGGGGAAGGTAGTGTTGTGTGACAGAGGTGGGGGAATAGCCAGAATTGACAAAGGGACGGAAGTGAAAAATGCTGGTGGTGCTGCCATGATTCTCGTGAACCAAGAAAGTGATGGCTTCAGCACCTTAGCTGATGCCCACGTACTTCCTGCAACACATGTGAGCTATGCTGCAGGACTGAAGATTAAAGCCTATATAAACTCAACCACAACACCAACAGCAGCAATCTTGTTTAAAGGAACTGTAATTGGCAACCCATTGTCTCCCGCTATTACTTCCTTCTCTTCCAGAGGCCCCAGCTTTGCAAGTCCAGGAATTCTGAAACCGGATATTATTGGGCCTGGGGTGAGCATTCTAGCTGCATGGCCCTTCCCGCTTGACAATAATATAAATTCAAAATCCACATTCAACATAATCTCTGGCACATCAATGTCCTGCCCTCATCTTAGTGGCATTGCAGCTTTGCTCAAGAGCTCTCATCCGGATTGGTCACCAGCTGCCATTAAATCTGCCATAATGACTACCGCTGATCTACTAAACGTTGGGGGAAAACCCATTGTCGATGAAAGACTTCTTCCTGCAGACATATTTGCTACTGGGGCAGGTCATGTTAACCCATCAAGAGCAAATGATCCAGGCTTGGTTTATGATATCGAACCTGATGACTATATACCTTATTTGTGTGGCCTGGGCTACACAGATACTGAAGTTGGGATCCTTGCACATCGATCCATCAAATGCTCAGAAGAATCAAGCATTCCTGAAGGAGAGCTAAACTACCCTTCATTTTCTGTTGCACTGGGACCACCTCAGACTTTCACACGGACTGTGACAAATGTTGGTGAGGCATATTCATCTTACACCGTAACGGCGATTGTACCACAAGGAGTTGATGTGAGTGTCAATCCTGATAAGCTTTACTTCTCAAAGGTGAACCAGAAGCTGACATATTCAGTGACATTCAGCCACAATAGCTCCAGCGGGAAAAGCAGCAAATTTGCTCAAGGATATCTCAAATGGGTTTCTGGCAAACACTCTGTTGGGAGTCCAATCTCCATTATGTTCAAGTGAGGAGTGGATTAATGAGAATGCAGAAGACGAGCAGAAATCCTTGCTTACATGATCAGTTAATCTGCAATGCCTCCTTTATGTCATTATCTTCATTTACAGACCAAATTGTCTGAACCTGATTATCAGGAGAATCTAAACTGTTGCTTTCAAGTAAATAGAAGGAAGAATGGAGAGAACTTCTCAATACATTAGTTACCAGAGATGAGTAAATTGATTAATAGATAGAAAAATTAAGAAATCATTAATAGAGATCCAAAAATAAAAATTACCAGGCAAAAGCATAGAAAGAAATAAGCCACAGAGACGAAGGGAGATGGAGAAAACGAAGGACTGAGCTTTCCATGAGGTAAGATGGCTCACTTAAAAACACAAAGACTGTTACATGACACCATCGACCTCCTGCAAAATGATACCCAAGCATCACCTGAACTATTCCCTATCTGCTGAATCTTAAACTTGCATGAACTACAAGATAGTTTTCTACACTATAGGAACAGCAGGGCATGGATCCACCATGTAACAATTTCATTGTCCATCCATTACTGGCCATGGTAAATACCATAAGTACACGGCAGTAATTTAGTAGTCCCAGTGGAAGAAGACAGATAGTTCAGAACACTCCCTTTTCACCAAAATGACTCAGTAGTTCTTCCGTCTAGATTCACATGTTCAAAAACCACCCTTTGAAGACTTGGAAGAGAAGTAGAAAGAAAGTTTCCAAAAAGATCCAACCCATAATTTGGGACACAAATGAGGAAATCATTTCCTCTTGGAATTTTTAATTAAGATCTGAATAGATGTTTATTTCACCAAGAGTAGTTTAATAAACTTATGTAATTTTCAAAATTATTATCAGAATTCATTGAGAGTTTGACAGCCTTTCTCCTAAGTGTGATTACTTAGGAAACCAAAAGACAATTCCCTAGGAACCTGGGTGTTTTTGCCTAGAATTTCCCTTTTTCCAGCCATCAGTAACACATTTACCTCATCATTCTTTTTTGGATAGGCAACCCATTCAACATATCATCCTAGTAAAGAAGATTCTGAAGTGCATGGAATTCAACAAACTTGCATCGAGAGGATGCCTGCTTATAACAGAAGGAAGTTGTGCCAGAGTAGCTTCTATGCATCTTTATATTTAATGATCTAGCATGCTACAAACAGATTTTATCCTTTATATAAATCAATCATATAGTCCAAAAAGATAAATGACAAAAACAAAATTGAACATAAACAGCTTTGTTAAATTAAAGATTAAGCTGGAAGTATACAAGTTTAATAGATTGTTATTAAACATTAAGGGATCTTTTCCGGATAAAAAATATTATGGGCATATTGCTCAATAAAGTTGAATAGAAAAAAACATCCTGCAAGTAAGATAAGTGTTATTGGGTCAATATGACCAAAGCTTTACCAATAAATCTCAAAATATGGTACCTCATATTGAAAAGCTTCCTCATTCCAACCTCCACATTACTTAGTAGCATAAGTTACAGATGAGACTAGACATTTTAACATTTCTAACTTCATAGATTAAGGGAGAAAAAAGGGTTTCCACATCGTACAACAGCTCCCATGGATTTTATAATCACACAAATAAACCTTGATTAAAAATTTTTTGTAATAACTGTACCACAGCCTAACATGATTCTCATCCTCTCACAACTCAGGTTAAACCATATGAAAAATCAGGTATGAATGGATCTCAGAGCATAAAAAACGAATATCAATAATATTTTCAAGCTTCTAACCTTCAATGATGGGGCATATAGAGACCCTTGCTAGTTGCAAAGATTCAGTATGAACTTCTAGGATGAACAAGGAAATGTGGTGGCTGTAATTATATGGATGAATCCTTCATTCTAGAGCCTTTAACAAATGCACCGGTGCATGATAGCAGTGACAAAACAAACTGCATGACAACTCAACCAAATCCTGGAGGCACATCAGGATCCTCATCGCTACCATCACATGGCTGACTGTTCTCCATGGCTGCAGAAAATCCAGGTGGCACACCATGATCAACATCATGTGGCTCCAAAACTTCCAGTGGGTGATTGGACCCTTCCTTGTGTTCTTCAGTGGGTCCCCTTTCAGAAGGAATAGGCTGCTGCAGCTCCCCTTTTTGCTCCCCATGGCAGTTGCTCTGATGAGTGTTACTCATAGAGAAACCTGGTGGTTCATTCAGCTCATTATCAGACATTGGATCATTGATTTCACTGGCTGGGGCTTTCTGGAAACTGTTATTGCCAGTTCCATTTTGAAATTGTGCTAAGATATTGGGAGACGAAGAATTGCCCTCTTCATTCCCTTTCGGATTCACTAATTTATTGTAGACAGATTGCACTGTTTTGGTAATTTCACTTTTTCCATCATCTGATCTGATTATTTCCCACAGACTATCAGATATGTGGTTCATTGCCTCCGTTCTAGGGATCACAAACACAATAATTAGAAATGAAGCTTACATGCATGACAAGTTCCAGTTGTTGATAAAGGAACAAGTTGAACTGCATAATATGAAAAAAAAAAAAAAAAAAATTCAGAGTTGCATATTTTAGGGGAGAGACAGATTGTTGATAAATCATCATTAAACAAATTCACATGATTTCATCACCATAACTCAATAATAACAACCAAATGAACAAACTTTCAAAAGTTGGTCAATTTTGATAGAGAAATTTAGAAGGAAAATTACAATGCTAAAAAAACTAAATTCAATTAAATAATTAAATTGTCCAAAATTCCCAAAATTACAGTTAAAAATGCACTACAGGACACACCCATTTTCTTTCCGGTTTCACAATTGGTCCAAATAATCTCAAGTCCTATATTTATTCTTTTTAGAATTTGTCTCAGATTCGCACTTGCCACAATCTCTGAATAGAGACTTTTCTAAAAATTAAAATAAATAAATAATAGAAAACTTGGGAGGTTTTCTACTATGGTTTAGTTTCTATTTCATTAGAATTCCTTTTTGAACTTTTCCTATAGAATTCTTAACTCGAATGAGTTTACAATACACATATACATGAAGCCAGGTATTGAAGGAAAATACCTAGTGATAGGCCATGCTTGGAACTGTTCTTGAAAAAAAATTCTCTTCTTTTGAACAAAAGCAGTTTACTAACTCAGAAAACATGTTTCACAATCTTATAACAGAAACAGTTTTTTGTGAATTTCTTTTGAAAATCAGTTGATTTTTTGGACCAAATTTGAGGTGTTTGCAATCGCTTTTTGCATAATATTTTTAAGTAACAATTGAAAATATGGAGAATACTTTAGGAGCTTTTATATTGTTCATAAGTGTACAGTACCTTTATGAAGAATAAGTCAAGAAAACTATTTTTCAAATTTGAGCTCCCAAATAAATTTTGTTCCTGAAAACATAATTGCTTTCAAGGACCATTCTCAAAACCTTTTTTTTTAGAACTGTTTTCAAAAACATTGTTAAACAGGCTCTATCCCTGGTTGGAAACTATTCTTCAAAGCGATATTCTTTCCTTTAGAACATAAGAGAGTTTTCCAACTCCGAAAACATGTTTGACAAACTTTTGACATAAAACAGTTTTTGAGAATTTTTTTCTGAAAACAAGTTGTTTTCTAGAACAAATTTAAGGTATCTTCAACTTGTACATTAGTGTAGAGTAGCTTCATGGAAAATAAGTTGAGAAAACTGTTTGTCATATATGAGTTCCCAAACAGAATTTTCCTCCTAAAACCACTTAAGATTTGTTTTTAAGTCTCAAGAATTATTTTTGAGAATTGCTTTCGAAAATGTTGTCAAATAGAACCATAATTATAGGGAGTATCCAGCAAGGTAAGGACACGTAGGTTTGTTTTGCATCTTGGGTTTGATATTGTAAGTGAGGTTCTGGTTTAACATCTTACACTAGCCATGGTTTGCCAAATGTTCAATTATTTATTTGCTTATGTTTGATCACTTAATTGGCACCTTGGTCTGGTGACCGGAGGCAAACCACAGGAGCCACAATCACAAGATTCAGGGATACCAAACCTAACTAAGTAACTGGGTCTGTGCAGGGCACATGGAAATATTCCATAGTAAAAGCATACCCATTTGTATAAAAGGCTGGGGATGAAAAATTATAAATACACCAAAAACATCCCCAGTGAAAACAAACAAAAATTCTAGGAAGAAAAAAACTTACTGGATCTCTTTGTAAATGGCGTCACAAAATTGCCTGGGTTTCAGATTTTCATTGCCTGCATGATTAAGTGCTTCTGACTGCTTCACCATTGAAATAATGCTGTTACGCAACTCTTCCTGCAGTAAATCATGGCATTGCATTGCTCAAAATAAATGGCTTGTGTATTTGGAAACCAAAAAAAAAAAAAAAAAAAGATGCAGGGCCTACTACTCAGCCATAAGAAGGAAATTTATGAATGAATCAAATTAGAGTCAGATGCATTTTAGTTTATTTTATTAGAAAACTCTCTTTTGAGAAGCATTGAAGAAGATAAGAGAATGAGAGAGAGAAGATATATATCCAACTACAAAGACAACTCCTAAGTTCGAAACCTATTCTTATTCTATATTTTTTCCTGGCTCAAATATTTAATAACTAATTTCAAAGAAAAAATCAAGAAAAAGAAAAGCTTTGCGAGGGAGGGAGGGGCTGAACAACTCACAAATCAAAGGATGCGAAACATGGACAACTTAAAAACTGACTTTAAGTTGTGTTTTCTGTAATTAAAACTAATAATAATAAGAACCCTATAAATTCTATTGGGCACAAAACGTATAAAGTGTTACAATGGTTTGCATACCTCCAGCTAAGTTTTTTTTATTCAATTTGGAAGAAAGGTCTCTAACATGAACAGATTGCATTAAAAAATCTTGCTTTAGATTGTCCTTTCAAATCCAAAGATTGAATTTTTATCAGCAATGATGGATTAAAACAAATGGACAAGAATTTAACCATCTACATTGAGAGATAACTCCTTTTATGCTCTATTTTCCCAAATGACAAAAAGTTGCAGGTCTCTATTACACAGCAATGCACACAAGAACAATACTTCTAGAGAGATTTAAAACCCCATAAACTCATCTACTGCGAGGTAACAAGATGGAGCCCAAAGCCCACACCTTTTTTAGTCGATTCCAGGAAGGCACAAAGAATGATGCATGAAAATCTCACATCGAAGCACAGCACTGCTGCACTTAAGAGTATTTCTAGTGAATCAGTAAAAATTGCAACAAATTCCTAATTGGGTTGGTGCATTGGACCTTGAATCCCCAAATCCAAACCCATTCTCCGAAAAATCAAAATAGGAGTTATTTGAAATTCATGCAATCAAACCCTAAGCGTTTCGATATTGAATCGACGAAACAACAAAAGCAACAACTTAGATAGCAAAGCAAGATTAGAGGAAAAAGAAAATATATGAAAGAAAGGCCCAGAAAAGAGAATTGAAGAAAGAATAAGATGGGGAAAGGGGGTTTACTTTGTCCTTGAGCTTGCGAATGATCATGAGACGGAGTCTATCAAAGTCGCCATCGTCCTTGAGCTTTTGAACAACGTCTTCCTTTCTGACATTGCCTTGGCTTCCCATCATCCAATCAGAGCATATTAGGGTTAGGGTCTCTTCGTCTCCGTCCTTGCTGTGAAAATTAAAGTAAAATTACTACAATATATAGCGCGTCAACGCTTAGGACTCGTATGGTTTGGGTGGTGTCTATGGTGTATGGACGGCTGCTCAGGATTCTTTTATTTTTGTTGAATAGCACGGAAAATTTTAAATAAACTATTCTTAAGGGTCCGCTTCGCTATCCTATCCCATAATCCGCCAACAAATCAGACTATTTGTCCATGGTTTGGGTGTGCCCATGGTGTATGTACACCATTCTTCTATTTTACTTTTAAAAAATTATTTTTATTCCCTGCTCAAGCATGCCCAACTTGAAGTTCAAGCAAATTTCATTAGAAAATGAAATGTTGAGATTTTCCACCAAATTGAATCAAGCACACTGTTCCGTAACTTCAATCCACCATTTGGCAGAGACACGAATTGAAACCTCTAAAATTTGCCTTGGCATCTCCATATTACATTCTCCCTTATTCATATCCATCTCAATTAGCACTTTGTTCAGAAATTAGAGAAAGAATCTGGATAATTTTTACATCTTCATATTCTATCAACTGTAATTGGTTTCTATGCCCATACAATTTTTAGGCATTCAAATGGCCTAACTCTGGCTCCGTACTCACTTTATATGAAGTTTTATCTTCTCATCCCTAGAGTCCAAAAGGAAAGAAAAAGATGGGTCGGGTTGGGGCGGTGTTACCCATTCAATTTCTGTACAAGTTGGTTCCCACCCCAAAACAAGTTTCTTCTGTGATGAAATCATAAAAATCATAGCATAAAGATTTATACAACACCAAAGTAATAAGAATCCTGATTCTAAAGATCACAACAAAGTAACTTCTCCGAAATTTGCGCCAGCGCCACCAAATAATCCTACTTATCCATCTCAACACAGATGCAAGCCTGGTCTGCTGAAATGCAGTCATTTGGAGGATGAATGATGAGTCCTTTTCCGCGAGTGGCACCGATCAGCAACAGGACGGGAGTAACTGTATAAACATTTATATGTTCCTCAAGTTAAATAATTGGACCTTCGACACTATGTTTCAAGCATTCAACAACAAACTTGAGACTTACGAATCACTGTGCTCTTTATTTGTTGATTCCTGTATTTTCCGCAATGGTCCAACTGCCTGTCAAGAATTATTTTTAACATGGCTCAGTTTGGGGCCATACATTTCACAGAGAAAATAAATGTGGCAAAAATCTAAAATATGTAAAACCAAGCTTTGGCCTAGACTCACCTGGACACAGTCATCAGAAAACTTGCTTGGGACTTTTACTATTTTGCCAAACGAATTATTTTTGAAGGGGAAAAACTGTTGGAGCATGTTTGGTGCATAGGAACAAGAATGGGAGTAGGAATAGGAATAGAGGTGAATCATAATATAATGTGAAAGAGAGAAATCAAAACCCTTTTAAGAGCAGGTTTTAGTTTCAATGACAATGATTTTTTATTCCTATTCCTATTTCTAATAAGTAATCCAAATGTGATAATGAATGGGAAAGTGGGATGAATTTCCAATTCCCTATTTCAGCATACTAAATGCACCCTTCTTGTCAAATATAGGCCCATATCCTTTCCAAAGTTGGATCATTAAATATACCACCAGTTTTCCAGGACATAAAAGTAATCTTATAGGACCCCAGACATTGCTCATGGTTTTTTTGTAATTTCACCTGGACAGTTCCACACATGCATTCTAGACCCATTGGTTAATCGATCCTCCATAGTCCTGCAGTTGGTTTGTAGAGGATGTGCTCCATGTTCTACCTCCATCTTTTGTATACAGATTCTTAATCTACTATCTAAGAACCCTGCAGTTGGTTTGTAGAGGATATGCTCCATGTTCTATCTAAATTTTTGTATACAGATTCTTAATCTACTATCTAAGGTCCTGTGGTTGGGCCTACGGGATAAGATTCCCATCCCATAATATCTTCTTGAGTTTGTGTAATAAAATGGTCAAAGATTTTTCCCTTTTTCTTTTCACAATCATACCAAGCACCCACCACAATACCACCCCCCCACCTCTGCTGTTCGTTGATGTGCAAGCCAACGAAGCACTTCAAAATTTTAACAATTGATTTTCTAACCCCCAAAACATTGGCCATATCTGAACATTTCCCTCTCCCCTATCTCTACCATTCATAGAGATATATGCTTGGATGCACAAAAAACCATTTAAAACAAAAGGAAAATCAAAATAGAAAAAATAACTACATCAATAAAGGAGAGAGAAAAGAAACACCAGTTTTCTAGTATAGGATTTGGTTGAAGAGTCCACAGTGATAAATCATGTAAACCAGATGCAGCAATTAAATATAATATGTTAACAGAGTTTTCAGCTTCATCCAGCATACTGTATCAATGCAACACAACATCAGCTTGGAACATGTGGCTCAACAAGACATCAGCATGTTGACATTGTGGGTCAACATGCAAGTGTTGTGGGTATGGGATCCTTGTCCTATTTTATTCTGCTAACATTAGTATATTTAGAGATGAAGAGTGAAAGCAAATGGTTTTCTCTATAGAGGATTTTTTACTAATCGAGCTCTTGTATCCTAAAATTTGAAAGTGTGGCCCCCATATATTATATAACATGATACACACAAATAAACAAGTAGAATAAGGTTAAAGATGTATACTAACAGGTTGGGATAACTTTTTGTTGCTTCTGCTATGAGCCTCTAGGTATTCTTCATATGACTGCAACAATAAATCAAAAGAAAGCCATTTATCAGAAAAGAAAAGAAAAACAGGCAAAAGCTATCACTGTTATTTTCAAATGAAAGGGGAAGAAGGGGGAGTAAAAAAGAGAAAATGAGGCCATTACTTTCTTACAATATTGAGATTCAAGAATGAAACCACAGATCAATGAAAGCTTCCCTTGACAGAACTTTCATGAAACAACAAATATACAAATTAAGAATGCAAGAAATATGATTATATATATATTTTTTTTTTTTTTTTTTTTTTTGATAGGCAAACAAGAATATATATATATTAATAAAGTAGCGTCTAAAAAAAGTGCATCAAGAAATATGATTATAATTGAAAGGGGAGGAGGGGGGAGGAAAAAAGAAAAAACAAGGCCATTCCTTTCTCACAATATTGAGATTCAAGAATGAAACCACAGATCAATGAAAGCTTCCCTTGACAGAACTTTCATGCAACAACAAATATACAAATTAAGAATGCAAGAAATATGATTATAATTTTTTATTTTTTTATTTTTTTATTTTTTTTTTATAGGCAAACAAGAATATATATATTAATAAAGTAGCATCTAAAAAAAGTGCATCAAGAAATATGATTATAATTGAAAGGGGAGGAGGGGGGAGGAAAAAAGAAAAAACAAGGCCATTCCTTTCTCACAATATTGAGATTCAAGAATGAAACCACAGATCAATGAAAGCTTCCCTTGACAGAACTTTCATGCAAAAACAAATATACAAATTAAGAATGCAAGAAATATGATTATAATTTTTTATTTTTTTATTTTTTTTTTATAGGCAAACAAGAATATATATATTAATAAAGTTAGCATCTAAAAAAAGTGCATCAAGAAATATGATTATAATTGAAAGGGGAGGAAGGGGGAGGAAAAAAGAAAAAACAAGGCCATTCCTTTCTCACAATATTGAGATTCAAGAATGAAACCACAGATCAATGAAAGCTTCCCTTGACAGAACTTTCATGCAACAACAAATATACAAATTAAGAATGCAAGAAATATGATTATAATTTTTTATTTTTTTATTTTTTTATTTTTTTTTATAGGCAAACAAGAATATATATATTAATAAAGTAGCATCTAAAAAAAGTGCATCAAGAAATATGATTATGATTGAAAGGGGAGGAGGGGGGAGGAAAAAAGAAAAAACAAGGCCATTCCTTTCTCACAATATTGAGATTCAAGAATGAAACCACAGATCAATGAAAGCTTCCCTTGACAGAACTTTCATGCAAAAACAAATATACAAATTAAGAATGCAAGAAATATGATTATAATTTTTTATTTTTTTATTTTTTTTTTATAGGCAAACAAGAATATATATATTAATAAAGTTAGCATCTAAAAAAAGTGCATCAAGAAATATGATTATAATTGAAAGGGGAGGAGGGGGAGGAAAAAAGAAAAAACAAGGCCATTCCTTTCTCACAATATTGAGATTCAAGAATGAAACCACAGATCAATGAAAGCTTCCCTTGACAGAACTTTCATGCAACAACAAATATACATAAGCATGTAAGAAATATGATTATAATATTTTTTGATAGGCAAACAAGAATATATATTAATAAAGAAAGTGTCTAAAAGAAACGCATCAAGGTACACATGATGTACACAGTTAGCACCGAAGAGGCAAGCACAAAGGAATAAGGAAAACAAAAAATAACCTCCCCCTCCTTACTTCAAACTCAACCAATCTACAAAGCCTATCATTGACATAGAATGATTGCCTATGTACACTCTAACCCAATCCAAGAAGATACACATAATTGCTTGATCCGACTCTTACACACCTCAAAAGACTCCTATTTCTTCCTTCCATAACAGCCAAAATATGCTAAGGAAGCAGCCCTCCAAACTTTCTTCCTCTTCTTCCCCACAAACGATCATGTCAACTTAAAAAATTGTCTTTCACAAAGGAGAGCATCACTCAGTCTACTCCAAAAAGAGAAAAAACCAATTGCCATAGGATTTTCGCAATGGAGAAGTGAAGCAAATTATCAATTGACTCTCCACCCCCTTTACATATGTTATATTCGAAATACTCTAGCCCCTCCTTCTAAGCTGATCAAGAATTAAAATTCTTCCCCAAATAGATTTCAAGTAAAGAAACTCACCTTTGTTGACATCCAAAGGTTTCATACTATACTTACGGGAAAAGGCTCACTTCTTTCCTAGGGTAAGGATGCGCAGAAGGATTTAACAAAGGACTTGCAGGTCTTAGTTTTCTTCCAACCAAATTTTTCATCCTCGTCCCTTCTAACTAAGATTGATTGCAGTCTCCATAAAAAGACATTCACTCCTTTTGATTCCCAATCGTGGAACTGTCTATGACACAAAGGACTCCACCAACCCCCCTCCCTAATCTGTTCCCGCATTCTACAATCCAAGAGTCTTTATCAACAACTATAGAAAATAACACCAAAACAAGACTTTTCCAAAGAATTTTCACCGCAGCATCTGTCTTTGAAGAATTTTATCTTTCTGCCATTACCCAAAATGAAGCAAGTTATACTTTTGAAGATTACCCACCTGTTTCTGATAGCCTTCCACAAACCGCACCCCACAATCATTCTTCACTGCCCTCGAGCACCAACACTCATTCTTCAATTCTCCTAGATTCTTTTGTTCTCTTTTACCTGGGAAATACTTTGGTTTAATTGATTTACTTTTTTTTGTTGCCACTAACAAGAGGGTAAGCATAGGTTGAGAAAACCAAGTAAATTTTAAATCCTTATCATAATTATGTTAATTACCAAGGGATGGTAGAATTGATTCAATACCTAGTCAGTTACATATTAACATGTAATGTTTCCTTGCACCTGCCAAACACATAATCACATCCAACGCCCACATCCAAACCCATGTGATATAGGAAAAAACCAAGTGCATAAGAAGAATTTGAATTAATAAGCAAAATTCTCAGCTAGATGGGAAAAAATGCACTCAATTAATTGAAACAAAAAGGAGGCTGAAAATGTTCTGCCCCCCACAAACACAACCAAATCCAATCCCCAACCACCAAAAACTCAAATAGATAAATTTACCCATATAAGTTTCTCAAGGCTAGATGTCCAATGATATAACAAGATTTTAGACCAATTCTTTTTCATTTTTGTCTTTTTGATAGGTAAAAGGATATTGTATTAAAAAATATATATACATACACTATGTATATAAAATAACAAAAACCAGATGGGGTGAATACACAAAAATAAGCAACCGCACCCTACAGGGAACTAATCCAATCCACAAAATCCACAAGATTTTAGCCCAATTCATCAACTGTAGTTATTAATTCCTGTCACATACTCCAGAACTGGCCAAGTAACTCATCTTGGAAACTTGGTCAACCGTCGCATAGTTTGGCAACAACTTTCATCCAAAACCCAAGATGGCATTTACATTTCTCATCTGGCCACGTCACCTGAAGAAAGAAATGACAAGGCTTACGAGGAATTTAACCCTACCTGCAGTGAACATGAGGTAACCAGACAGAAGACAAGAAGATATAATAGAGCTTAAGCTAAAACATTGATGTCCCATAGAGAAGTAATATTTTGGATTGAAGTTACCATCTAACCCATTAATAAAGTTTCCAGGGGTTGGTAACAACAACATAGACTTGAATCCCACCTTCTGCTTGTGTGGCTCAGTTTTAGTTTGGAAACCAAACACCACCACCCCGCCGACAGGCAAAACACCACCACCACCCAATAAAACATAAATAAATAAGAAAATAATATCAACTTTATGAGTTGTGTAGTTTTCATTAAACCGTTTAAAAAACTTATTGACAACATCAATAACCCATGATATCTAAAGAAACAAAACTCCAAGGAACAAAAAGCTTCTACAGCAAAACAGGTCCATGGCTAATTATGATACTAGAAAAATAGATAAATATAGAGTGAGAAGCAGTCCAAATTAATTATCAGATATAAATGACTACAAGATAATATTTTGAGCACAACAACACTTACCTTCAAATACCATATATCTTTTCTAAAGTGCATGGATTTAATGCATAACGACCATCAATAATCCAATTTATCATTGAAAAAATATATCCAATTATTTTTCTACACAGCACAACTTAGATTCACTCCTTTCCTTATTAATGAGAAAGCAGTGGATATATTTTGCATTGGTTAGAACATAGAAGCTAAGATAGGATGTCAATACCATTTCAAGAATATCATCCTCAGTCAGTGTACTTGCAAGAGGGCTTCTCTCAGCTGACATATTCCAAACATCAAAACCAGAAGACATATCATGATCCACTTGTACACTGAAGTTACCACTAATCCGAGGATGTTTCACCCTTGTAACTTTCGATGGCCCAGAAGAGAGAGGCAAATTTTCAGGAAGAAATGGTCCGGTTGATCTCTGGTGTGCTAAATGGAATCTACTTGCTTCAGCTTTATGTTGGTAGAGCAAGGAAGGATAAAGCATGGGTGTCCATGTCATATGCATTGAAGACAGGTTATACTCTTCATCTGGTAAAGAACATGAAGGCTCCATAAAAGGCCTTCTTGGAGGAAGATCATCACCAGAAAAGTCATTCCTGCATAAACTCAGATCGATTGACATGGCTGTTAAATCTGGATTTGACAGTTTCCATAACCCTACAACTTTAAGAATAAACCATACTTTCTTAGATTGTCACCCACATCAGTCTTTCCATCAAGAAGCTCACAAAGAGCCTCTCCAATTTCTTGAGATAACTCCTGGAATAACCACAACCATATTCAAACCTTATAGTCCTCTACAAGAGCAAATGCAAGAAAGAAAGAACACTAAAATTAAATTAAACCTGGCAGTCCCTGCTGATCTTGACAGGTTTGTAGTCATTCAGTGGATTCTTGAGATGCAGCGTTTTTTGGAAAGGCAAATCATGTAATCGCAGCCATTTGACCTTAAAACTGCGTCCCCAAGGATTATTTCCACCACTTCCTTGACTCCATACATTGTCCCGTCTCCATCCAACAGAAGACATCATTTGGGCATACCCTTGGAAGAAACCACTCATGTTGACACTGAATATTAGAATCACTTTACCAGAATTCTGCAAGAAATGCACAAGAAACCACTCATGTTGACACAAAATATTGGAATTACTCGCAAGAATTCTGCAAGCACGCACATCTTTATAAAGCATGAAGATTGAGAAAACAGTACAGGACTTTATACTAAGAGGTATCTTACATGAAAAGCTTCTTCCAAAATTGGTTCATTCATGACTTGAGTGGCCCAAATTCCTTTCTCCATCGATAATTGGATATTATGATGGTTCAAACTCTTAATGATGAAATATCTTGTACTATACAATTTACCCTTTTTATTTGCACTTGAATTTAGCATTCCAGTGTGAGAATGCCGCTGTTCTTCGGGTCCAGATGGATAGCCATCCTCATTTGCTTTGTAGCTTGAGCTTTCTAACAAGACAATTCCATATAATTCATATTAATACATACTTTATGAGAAAAATTCAATAAGAACGTATTATTGCTTTATTTCAAGAAATTAGGATAAACAAATGAACAAGCATAAAACATTAATCCCTACTGGTTTCAAATATTATATAAAAGTCCAACTTTTGGGTTTCTTTCCTACTTGATAAAATAAAAGAAGCAAGCGATGGATAAATAAGAAAACATAGAGAGATATGCTTATAAGGGTTGCCTCTCTTGTTCTGATAGATTAGACACTTTTTATAGCTAGAAATTCCACAATCTCCTTAAGCCTATAATGCTCTCAAAAAAATGGGACAGCTTGTACTCTCAATACAGCCTATTGTCAACATAAAAACCTACTTAAGTACAAAAGAATGATAATCATCTAGAAAACTAAAATAAATTTCACATGGTTTACTACCTGGATCATCAAAATTCCCCATATCATGTTTCCAATCAGTCACTGATGAATCAACTACAGATGCATTTTCCTTTGCAGTATCGGAAGACATATCCTTTTGAACCTCCTATGACACAATCATAGCAGAGGAAAGCAAGTGTAAAACAAAGATACAAACCATTGCAGCACAAATCTAGTGCAGATAAAGAAACATGGAAAAAAGAAAGAAACTAGTATAATTATAGAACTGAAATGGATCATCTGCAATTTCAAGCACTATTACCAGATGCCAAAGAACAATTGCCAGAACCAAAAGATGAACAAGCAACACCGATAATGAAAAATAGGTTAAAGAAAAATAGTAAGAGCAGATTTGGCTTTTTATAAATTAATAGCCAAGTTTCAGTATCATATGCAAACATTGAAAGTTCTTTCTGGACTGCCAACTCACATTTGTTATAGCCTATATTAGTAAATTGAGAGCCACTTAACAGTGCTTGTATTAATGCTACCACAAGGGTATCCAACAGAAACATTACATATGTTTGCAAATGTTGTAGAAGCATTGAATTCCTTATAGAAAACATGGAGTCTAGAAGCAGGAGCAAGTCCATACTCTATTGTTGAACCTTATTATGGCAAAAGTTAAACCTCGAACAAAGAGTGTGGCTACTAGCAAGCCAGCAATTTAAAGGTAACATTTATGATTTTATTCTTCAATTACAGGTCAAAAACACACATCTCTTCTGCATCATGAACTTAGGTGCCAAGCGAAAAAATATTGTTCTGGAATTACATGTCAAATGAAAAAGGGCATGCACTTCTCGTGCACCTTACATCTCTCGCACCATAAGAAATAGATACCAAAGCATACACTAAAGTGTTGAATCAGTGTGATACAAGAAACTTAGCTGGTTTGATATTTGGATGACAGCAATTACCTATATGCAGAATATCTTACTGTCAAAATATCACTGGAGAATGCGTGACAGCCTCAGATCGATACAGTTTCTAGAACCAAGTAGGAAAGTATCATAATTTCCATTTTCGGCAACAATTCCTCCATTCTTTCAAGTAACAACATTTTCATTTGTAGATTGAAAGTTCAGAGACTTGAAAAGCAGAATTTACAACATCTATAGCGTATTGATTAGACTGTGTCAGTCTAGGTCGTTAGCATTGATTGCAAATCAAAATTGAACACGGTAAAGCACTCAACCCTAACACAACCAGTCACCAAGTATTTATATTTCCCGTGAAGTGGGATAAGCTTTGTTTATAAGGCTCCCCCACACACCGTTTGACTCCTGAAAAGCTCTTTCTGGAGGTAAAAAGAGGTCTACAATGTATTTAGTTACAACTGGAGGCCTAAAAAGTTCTTGTCAGAAAGTAGAGGTGAGATCTTAAAATTAAAAAAAAAAAAAAAAAAACATAAAACAAAAATTCAGAAGGATATTTTAGAATTTAAAATATTTTTAAAAGCATTTTATTTACAGAAAATGCCCCCAACACCTTCACCAGAAAATACATTATACCAAGAAATGGGCCCAAGAAAAAAAAACCAAAGCGGACAGAAGAACCACTTCCACTGATTTCTAACCAACTCCTTTAACTTTGTTAATCCAGCTTCTCATCCACAAACCTGTACATCCTTCACAAACACACCATTGAACGGACTTTTGTTGTATGGACCATTCAACTCAAACCACAAACCATCACAACGACTCCAAATCCAGGCCTCCCATCGATCACTCAACGTTCAAAATTAAAAAGCCACGTTTGGCTGCCAAGAACATATAGGGAAAATACAGAACCGAAAGTTCCGAACCTTTGAATTAAACTCAGCTGGCTAGAGACTTCCACTGTCTCCATTCACAAAACAACAAGCAAATTCCATTTCCTCCTATTTTCCAATGTTTTCTCAGTAACCAAACATAACATTCAAAAACAAAACAATGAGAAACCACGGCGAATTTAACAACTATAATTAGAGAAGAGTAAGATCCCATGAAATTGAAATGAGAATGAAAGTAAATACCTCTAGAGAGAGGAAGACAAAGAAGAATAGGGTGAGAGTGGTGATGGCGATAATCTTCTGGAAGACTGGAACCACTCCCGAGCCCTAGCTTTTGTTTTCCGCTTCACGAGTCCCAGCTTCCTAAAAGTAATTCTATATTCGATTCTGCACATTTCACAACTGTTTCTGGCCCCCATTTTTTTTTCTTTTCCTTTCTTTTCTTTTTCCTTCTTTTTTTCATTTTTAAGGTTTTTCGATTAAACGCTTATATGAATTTCTACTATAATTTTCAAGGGTTAATTTCATCATTCACCAACTTTCCTCGTGGTCTTGGCTAAATACACTTAATTTCTATTGATTTGAAATTTCATCAAATATCTTTCTCGAGCTTCTGATTAAATATACTTAATTTTTATTAATTAAAAATTTCATCAAATACATTTCATCTTTTTCTCGTTATTATTTTCAGTCATCTCCATTCTAATTTAAAATAAATAAAATATTTAATAAAGTTTCAAATTAATAAAAGATAATTATAATTAGTTAAAACCGTAAGTAAGGTAAATAAAATTAACTCTTGATTTTAACTAATACAATTTTTCTATACTTTTCATGATTTCGATCTATTTATATTCTCATATATTTTTGTTAAAGCTGAGTAAAATATTTATTAATTGCTCTCAATAATACAATAAAAATAAATATATCAAAACCCACAAAACTTGAAAAGTTAAATATATAAAAATGAAATATTAATTTCCATTACAAATTAATCTCTCTCTATTGTTTAGTTTCCCATCTTGTATATTTTTTTTCTATCTCCAACTTTCTTATTAAATTTTTTAAAAAGGTTCATAAAACTTTAAAAGCCATAATATAAAAATAAATTATTAATTCTAATTACAAATTAATCTTCTTTTTTTTTTTATCTCATATATTTTTTTCTCTATATCTAACTCTCTATTATATCATACTCTTTGGTTGCACGTTTTTAAATGGTCAAAAGAAAAAAAAAAAAAAAGTGAAATGGAATATGAATAAATATGAAAAATTTTATGACTTAAAGGTTATATTTGGTTACTAAAAAAAAAAGTGAAAAAATATGAAAAAGTGTATAAAAAAATATATGAAATAAAATTAAAAATAAATAAATTATTTTTATATACTACTTTAAAATAAAAATTAAATAATTTAACAGTATATTAATTTTTAATTCATTTTAATTATATTTATTTATCATAAATTTATTATCCTAATTTTATTTCTCTAATAAATTTTAAGATTTAATATTCGCATTTTTTTTTCTTGAATTTATTATCTTAACTTCATTTCTCGGTATAATTTTTAAGGTTTAATTAGTTTACTTTTTGTTATTTGTTTTCTAGTTTACCTTTTTTTCATTCTTTCATTGTTGTTTTACTAATTTCTTTAAACAAGTTTTAAATTGATTCTTTATATATATCATTTACATCAATAAAAATAATTTTTTCTATCATCTAAAAAATATTTTAAATATATATATATATATATTTCATAATCAATGTATAGAATTTACTTATTTTTAAATAATAACAAGGGTGCTGTTAATTACATGAAAAGAATGTATATTTTATTTTTCTCCCTAACTAAAGCTCCTAGCTCTCGTTGTATAAGTGGACCAATTTTATTATTTTTACATATAAAAATAAAAATATTTAAAAAAACATAAACCAAATATATAAATTCTAATTAATAACTGTTTTTGAAAACAATTATAAAAAAATAGTTTATAAAAATAGTTTTTTAAAATTATTCTCTGATTTTTGTAAAATAAAAGTTTGTTTTGAAACGTGAAATATTTTTAACATGTTTCTAATATTTTAAAGTAATTTTTATATATAGCATTTTATTTTTAATCATTTTACATTCTTACATAATTATTTTTTAAAATAATCATAAGAAAACAAGTGAAAATTATAGAAAACAACTAAAATATATTATTTGAAAACATCTTATTTTTTATTTTAAAGAAGAGAAAATCGAAAATAATTTTTTATTTTCAAACATATTTTTTATTTATTTTTATTTGAATAACATAAAACTGTTGTAAAAAAAATCCCCAAACAGTCCCGTATTCATACTATGCTTTCAGTTTGTTCATGGTCATGTGACAACTAAGAAGTGAGAAGTGACACAACCCATCATAAGTATATTAGAAGTTAACTAGTCTAATGTGCATGCTCAACACATGGTTATTGGTCCCTTTCAAATAATTTTCTAAACCATTTGGAAATTGATTATACATCCTTACCTAATTCAAGCTGTATAGATGATTTGTCTCCGTTATTAAGTGGAAGTGGAAGTACTCCATTGTCTCTTGCCATAATCATAACTTGCATGGGCATATTTAATTCTATTCAAAGCCATATTTATATAGTTGAGAGTCAAATTTTTGTTTTTTTGTTGGGCTAATTTTTATTTTAAAGTTTATGATTTTTTAAAAGAATAATATAAAAATTATGAAAACAATGTTTCTTGTGTAAGCTATATAAGAAGATTAAAAAATAAAATAAAATAAATAGGGAAATTTTTTTGCTCCTCAAACTATTATCAAATAGGCGCTGAAATTGAAAATTTAAGCTCTTAAAAATAAATGATCAAGAGTCTATTTAGTAATGATTTTACAAAGTGTTTTTAATTTAAAAAGTATTTTTGAAAAAAAGATATTAGGTATTTGATATAATTCAGGAAACATTTTTAAAACTTCGAAAAATTATTTGTAGTGTTAAAAAATCACTTATAATATTTTATAGAGAAATATTTTATAAATAATTATCCTAAAAACACTTACTAAAAAAATACTTTTAATAAAAACACTTCGAATATAAACATTTTCAAATGTATTCTAAACTTATCCTATTGAATGGTAATAATAAAAAAAGAATGGAAATAAAATATGAAGAAATACTAATTTTTCAGTTTTCTAATAAAAGGATTGCACGATTTTAAAGCGAGTTTGATAGTATTTCTGCATGAAGTGTTTTATCTTAAAGTATTTTTAGGATAATCATCTATTAAATGCTTTTTCAAAAAACACTACAAATAATTTTTTTTAATACTATAAATAATTTTTAAAAATTTTTAAAGTGTTTTTTAAAATTTGCTAAATACCTTTTTTTTTTTTTTTTAAGAACACTTGCTAAAAGTGTTTTCTAAAATCATTGTTAAAGGACTATTTATCTCGCCTTATTAAGGTAACATGAAGCAATCGAAATGGAAATAGAAATGGATTCAGCCCCAAAGAGTAAGAAATCAAATATATAAATAAGAAAACCAAAATAACCCATAAGTCATGTCCTGAACCAGCTAAATTATTAATAATTAATTAATTCAAAGGTTAAAATTATAAACCATAAAAACACTTAAAATATAATACATAAATATAAAGCCTTATATTTTTATAATTAATTCCAAAAATATAAACTTTTAGATAATCATTTTACTTGTTATAGAGTGAAGTTAAAATTGAGATAATAATTTCAACCGAGATAATTTAGTGTATTTTTGGATATATTTTCTATATTTTTTTTCTTTTGTTTTGAAAAATATAAAGTCTTTTATAAAATATGAGAATTCCTATATAAAAAGTAGCTACATACTTTGTGTGTTTGAAAATACTTCTAAAATTTTTAATGATCAAAGAAGTAAAAAAGGTTCACTTTCACAAATTGTTAAAATTTAAGAAGGGTTTTTAAGGGTTGTTTGGGAATTGTTTTTAAAAATAATTTTTTATTTTTCAAGAAAAAAAAAAAAAAAAAAAAAATATATATATATATATATATATATATATATATATATATATATATATATATATATATAAAATACATTGGACAATTTTCTATTTTCTGTTTCTAAAAACAACAAATAAAGTATTTAAGAGAAAAAATTTTAATTGTTTTGTATTATTTTCACTTGTTTTTTGAGGGTTATTTTAAGAAATAATTATACAAAATGTAAAATAATTAAAAATGAAACACTATATATAAAATTTATTTTTAAAATATATTAAAAATATTAAAAATAGGTTAAAAACATTTTAGGGTTCTAAACAGACTTTTGTTTAAAAAATTTCGAGAACAGTTTTTAAAAACTGATCTCAAAAATTATTTTTCAAAATTATTTTAAAAAACAGTTACCAAAAGATCCTAATTACACAAGATAAATTTATACTTTGTGTAAAAGTTATTCTATTTTGTATAAACCATCAAATTACCTAATCCAAACACATTTCTCAAATGATTATTAGGCTATGGACCCATTTCTCAAATGATTATTTCGTGATCAATATCTCTCACCTAATCCTGTTCCCTCACAATAATGAACAATATTAATAAACAATTAATTGCATAGTGTCCACACAACTTCATGTTGGGAAGAAACAATAAATATGGCCAATTATTTTGTCTTCTTATCGCTTTAAATATTCCCATAAGCATTAATTTATACTTCATTTCCCAATTTGAGTGATGCTGCTTATAAAAAATGCTATGCCCATTTTCTATCAAGATTTTCTTGATACTTCTGGGTTTCTTCTTCCACTATACCATCCTCATTTTCCAATTTGAGTAATGCTGCTTATAAAAAATACCATGCCCATTTTCTATCAAGATTTTCTTGATACTTCTGGGTTTCTTCTTATACCATCTTCATTCTCCAATTTGAGTAACGCTGCTTATAAAAAATACTATGTCCATTTTCTATCAAGATTTTCTTGATACTGCTGGGTTTCTTCTTCCACCATACCATATTTATATATGTATCATACATTTAGCTTCTGCATTATGCTACTGTTTAATAACTCTAGCCATCATGGTGATAGGTTGACAGTCAGAATCAACAGTAACAAGTTTTTTTCTTTTATCCTTTTTGAAGTTCAAACCTCATCTAGATTCACCCAATCATATGGTTTTATAATAATTCTGTGATTTACAGAGATTTTTTATGTTGTTCAAGCTTGAGAAATGGACAGAATCTAGTCTGGAGTCCATGTTTATTTCAGGGTACACATGGTAGTTTCCAGAATGTGAATGTGGGGATTTTCTCAAAGCCTCCAAATGAACAGTGCCTGGAAGTTGGCAAGCTTTGGAACAGCTAGTGAGGTGACTTCTTATCTCATTCTGTATATGGATCAAAACTCAGAAAATCCGGAACTTGCTGAAAGCCTGGGACAGGCATATCTTCTTCTTCACTGTTCCCACTTTTAAAACAGGGGAAGAGAGGGGCTTGATCAGCTCACTGCATGGACCGTATTTCTTCAATGTTTCCACTTGACCCAACTGATGAACTGTTTCAGTTCAGTCTCTTCCCTCCCAGCAAAACGCAATCCAACATCAGGGTAATAAACTCTCATTCACTACTTGTATAGATACCGCTCATCTCCCCAGGAAGCGTGATTACAGTAGGCAGCGCAAGTCGTCGGTCTTCGTCGGTGACAAGGATGATTACCGTAGTGATAAGAAGAAGGGGAAGATGACACATAGAGATGTGGAACGACAAAGAAGGCAAGAGATGGCTGTGCTTTATGCATCACTCCGATCACTGGTCTCCAATGAACATCTGAAGGTATCTGTTAGACCTTTTCTCTTTTCTTATCTCCTTGCAGTTTCTTTCTTCGTGTCTTTGTTTCGACCTATTTGTGTTGATGGTTTCAGGTAACGCGATCAGTATCCGATCACATATACGAGACAGTGAATTACATAAGGCATTTACAGGATAAGATCCAAGAGCTGAGTGACAAGAGAGACTGCCTAAAAAAATTGTCCAATACTTCAAACAATGTCGCCCCAGATTGCCCGACAAGCTGCCTGGAATGCTCGTGTGTGACAGTGGAGCTATGCTGGGCCGGAGTGGAGGTTCTGGTTACTACTGGCTTCACTCAAGGGCTGCCGCTTTCGAGGGTGCTCAGTGTTCTAACTAGTGAAGGTCTGAGCATTGTTAGCTGCAGCTCCACTAAAGTGAATGGAATGTTGCTTCACAGTATTGAGTCTGAGGTACAGTTTACCAATTCCTGGAGTTCATTATCTTTGTTGTTTCATTCCAACGATAGTTCCATCTCATTTTCTAGTCTACCCTCAGGTGAATGATGGCAGGAGCATCGATGTATCTGAGCTACAGCAGAAATTAGCCGACTTAAAAGTCAAGACTTCAAGCAAGATTTTGAAATGGTGATGTGGATTGGGTTGTGGGGCTTGGTTTGCTGCGTAAGGAAAATCCGATGTCTGTGTTCTTGACTAGACTTTTAACCGGCCGATTGATGCCTGAAAATGTTGATAATTTGTCAGAGATAACATCCATTGATTCTTCTTTGTACATAGGAAAAATATGTTTGAATTGCTGGAACAATGGAGGAGGAATCCTCATTTCATGCATGTACATTATTCCATTTTTCTCCTATGTTATGGTCGATTGAGTTAGCTTGGATCCAAGACTGCCTTAATTTTAATCTCTTCCTTCACAGGTCAAAAAAAGGAAAACATACCCTTTCCGGGATTATATAACCGATTAGGATGGGTTGCCTTGACAGACGAATACAATTTGAAATGAGGTAAAAAGTCAACACTTTCAAATGTTTGAAAGGTTTTTATTATAAAAATTAAGGACCTCTTTTTGGATGTTTTCTTAAACTGTTTTTAAAAACTTTCTTTTATCATTTAACTTAATAATTTTTAAAAATAAGTTTAGAAAACATGGTCAAACAGGCTCATATTTTCCTTTTATTTTTATAAACTGACGAAAACAACTCATATTTATTATTTAAAATTTGTTTTTAGAAAACAATGGTCAAATAATATTATAAATTTTTAAAAGGAATTTTTAATTTTTAAAATAAAAAACTATTTTTAAATCACACGACCAAATAAGTTCTAAGGGCCTATTTAGCCATGTTTTATGAAACTTGTTTTTAAAAAATAATTTTTAAAAACAAGTTTAAAAAGACATGGTCAAATAGATCTATATTTTCCTTTTATTTTTAAAAACTAGTAAAAACAACTCTTACTTATTCTTTAAAAATTATTCTCTATTTCACTTTGTTTTTAAAAAATAACAACAAAACAATATTAAAATTTTTTAAAAATAATTTTCTATTTTTAAAAATAGAAAATTGTTTTTAAATCATATGGTCAATTAAATAGACTCAAAATCTTTTACAAAATTTTTAAAATCACTTTTAAAAATGTTGAAAATCATTTGAAGTAATTGTTATACAATCACTTGGAATATGATTTTTCCAAAAATTATCTTTTAATTATATAATAAATTTTCAAAAATGTTATCAAAGCAATTTTTTAAATTTATATTCAAATATCAAATAATTCTATTTATAAGCGCATTTAATAGAAGCACTACCAACCAAAGCAGGAAAGATAAAATCTTTTAACTAGAATCACTTCCAAACATATTCATATACTTTTATAATTTATCATGTATTTTAAAATAGGTATTTCTAGGTAATTAACCTAAGATAACATAATCTTACAATCTTTGTAATTCACTTTTTTTTTTTTAACAATTTAGTTATAAGAGATAAATTCTTTGAAAGTAAAATTTTATTATAAATATATTTAATACTTTAAAACTATATTTTAAAAGTACTTAAATTTTATAATATATATAAAAAAATTGTTTCAAAACACTATTAATTTTAGTAATAAATTAATTATAATTAATGATAAAGTAAATGTTTGGTAAACCAACTTAATAATGACTTAATAACTTAATTTAAGTTATTAAATAAATTAAGTATATTTGATAAAATAACTTGATGATATGACTTAAAATTAAAAATAATTTTAAATATTAAGCAAAAATAGTTAACTTATTTTTAAGTCTGCATCTTCATTTTATATTTTTATCCTCATTTGCCCTAATTACCTCCATAATCTCCTTTGTTACTTTACAACCTCCACTATTATTCACCCTCATTTCCCTAATTATAATTTATGAAGATAGGAATATCAATTTGATAATTCAAAATATGTTTTTAGTTAATTTTATCAAACAATCTTAATATTTAGGAGATGTTTAATAAAACTTAATACTTATTACTTAATGATTTAAGTTAGCTTTAAATTAAATTATAATTAAGTTACTGAGTTAAAACTTATTACTTAATTTTTACTTTAAGTATTAAAATTATTTAATAAAATTAACTTAAAATTTATTTTAAAATGTCAAATAAAAATATTTAACATTAAAAATTTTAAGTCTCTAAAAATATTTAATTATGGAGAAGATTTAACATTAAAAATTTATTTTAAAAGTACTTTAAAATAAAAAAGTCTTTGCCCTAAAAATACTTCAGAATTATTTTTAATATTTTTAATATTTTTCTTATTGTTTCTCTTTTATCAATTTACTACTTTATACTCATTGGATAAATATATCAAATAAGTAATATTATTCTTTCCACCATGCTTACGATGCTTATTCATCAAATATCAATCAAGTGCTAAAATGTTTATAGTTGATTATATTTTTAAATATATTTTCAAAATATATTTCATATGTAATGTTTAATTTTTAATTATTTTTCATATTTATATAATATTTTTTTGAAAAAAAAATTCTTCATCAACTTAATCAAAAGATTTTCTCTAAAAATACCATTTTTTAAAATTTTAATAATATAAAACTATTTTAAAAATAATTATCAAACAAAGCATTAGCGTTTTTGCTTTGCAACATCAAGGGAACCGAAGTATTTTTACATGAGGGCAATCCTGGCATTAAATAAAAGACTATAATATCAAGTAAGTAAGTCAACCTATTAGGGTGCTCTGTTACTTGACTAATTAGTGTACTTTTTTGGAATAGACGGGAGGTTGGAGTGCTCTTAACAAACCTAAAGAGATGTCGAATGTCATTTTCCATAAAAAAAAAGGAAATTGATAATTTTTTTTTCTTTTTTAGAAAATTTAAATGATGCTTGTCATTAATGTCACATCGTTTAAAGTAGGGTTGACAATTTTGATATTGAAAAAGGTTTTTACAACTTTAAAACACGTCTACACGAACTTTTTCTCATATCCGATGGAGAAAATTACAAACTTCTTTCATACAAATACAATGTCTTTAGTTGTGTAAAATCATATTAAAAGGCCAAATTGATAAATACTCCTAAAAGGCCAAATTGATAAATACTCCTACGAAATCAAACAAATTCTCACATATCAAAACCTAATCGTATAAATATTATCCATTTTAAATCTATATAATACCAAAAATTCTATATCTTATTCCATGTGAGACATCACAAATATCATTTATGTAAATACAACCTTCTGGTTTGATTTAAGTTTGAAAATAATATGAATTTTATAATCAAATGTAATAAATAATTATTTTTCAGTTTGATTGCTCAATTTATCTCTCATATTTAACTTATTTGTTTAATTATATCAAAAAATGACACGTTTATATCCAATCCATTATATGCTTAATCTCTATAAATTTATTAATTTAATATATTTTATATAAAAATTATAAATTTAAAGATTTTTTAAAATTATAAATATCATATTATTAAAAAAAATTAAATAATTACATCAATTAATGCCCATTCATATATGATCTAATTTAACTTATTTGTTAAGTTGATTAAAAATGGTTATTTGTGTGATAAAACCATTGTCTATTGAAATATAGTCTAATCTAATTTAATTTATTTATTAAGTTGATTAACAGTGGTTATTTGTCTGATATGTGGATCGCATCAAATTATTCCGACATCAACATGAAGGCATCCTTGGATGGATCCAATCAATCTGGTGAGAAAATGGCCGCTATGGATGAACTGCCTCTGGTTCTCGTCCATGCCTTGCCACCATTCGAGATCTCGTTCAAGGGCCGACTTCAGAGTCGATTCCAACTCATCGACTCCCTCGATTCAACTTTCGCCCCCCACGTTAGCGTCCTGCTCTGTGTCGGCCCCTCTCCGGTCAGTTCCGACACCCTCCGCCACCTCCCCTCTCTCCAGTGCATCGTCGGCTCAAGCGCCGGCGTAGACCATATTGACCTAGCGGAGTGCCGCCGCCGCGGCATCACCGTCACCAATGCTGGCCCCTCCTTCTGCGAGGACGGTGCTGATTTCGCCATCGGGCTTCTGATCGATGTTCTTCGACGGATATCGGCCGCCGATCGGTACGTTCGAGCCGGTTTGTGGCCGATGAAGGGAGATTACCCACTAGGTTCCAAGGTGAATTTTGTGCCGATTTATTTGCATATACTAGGTTAGTTTGGCTGGTGAGAAAATGAAGAAAAAACAAGACACCATGTTATTGAATCATAGTTTCCAAAATTTTGGGACCAATAAAACACACAAGAGGAAAAGAAGTTTAGTCAAATACAATTAGGACAACCGTTCGGCTTAACAATATGTGACTTTTAATATGAGTTATTTTTCTCGTCTATTTTTCCTGTAGCCAAATGGCATGGGTAAAAGCCCAATCGGTAGGTTTTAAAGATGAGTATAATGGTGAAAACGCACAAGTCAAGACTCAAGAAAGCCCATAGTTTGGCCCCAGTGCGAGGAGCTTCTAACCCAGAATGAAATAGGATCCTCTCTGATTTGTCATTCAGTTCAGGATCATGTGGGCCTTGATTATAGAAGGTTACATCTAATTATTATGGTGGTGTTTCTTTGTAGGTTATGATGCCTTCCACACACTGTGTGTTGCTTAGAGCAAAGGCCTATTGGCAGCTTTAGACTGAATTTAGAGAATTAGAAATATGAATTTTTTAGTTTCAATTGCTAAAGTATGGTGAATATAGATTTAGCGTGGAACCATTCAATAGGGTAATCAAATAATGATGGATACTACAAGTTTTTGTAATTTTCTAAACCTTCTGATCTTTTGCCCTGTTTGGGCTTTTACACTGCATGATCTCAAGATTGATGAATTGATGAATTGATGAATTATACTCATATATCAATGACATGGTTCTTGCTTCAGTTAGGGGGAAAGCGAGTTGGAATTGTTGGACTGGGGAATATTGGCTCCGAAATTGCCAAAAGGCTCGTGGCATTTGGCTGCAGAATCGCCTACAACTCCAGGAATAAAAAGTCATCAGTTTCATTCCCATACTATGCAAATATTTGCAACCTTGCTGCTAATAGTGACATTCTCATTATTTGTTGTGCCTTGACAAAGGAAACTCACCACTTGATTAACAAGGATGTCATGACAGCATTGGGAAAGGAAGGAGTCATCATCAATGTTGGTCGCGGGGCTCTCATCAATGAAAAGGAATTGGTGCAGTGTCTTGAGCAAGGTCAAATTAGAGGTGCTGGTCTTGATGTGTTTGAGAATGAGCCTGATGTGCCAAAAGAGCTATTTGAATTGGAGAATGTTGTGCTATCTCCACATAAAGCTATTGCGACCCCAGAGTCCTTTGCATCATTGCAAGAGCTGATCGTGGGCAACTTGGAGGCATTCTTCTCTAATAAACCTTTGCTCTCCCCAGTAAACCTTGAATAAACAGCTTATTTTTTCTTGGAGCCTTGGAGGATTATCTCTACTTCCATGTTGACGAATATGTTGGCTCCTTGCTTCCGATAAGGATCTCTCATTTAATTTAGGATCATGTTGAAAATTACCATATTAATTCTTGAATCCTCACAAAAAATGGAGTTGCTAATGTGTTTGTGTAAATTCTGATCATTGCTATTGTTTTAAGGCTCATTGTTTCAGCATAATATCAGGGAGTAAGAAGGAAAAGTTGATTAAAAGGGCGAATATATCATCGATACAGCTTACCATGATAATGGGAGATATTGAGCTATGGATCATGGATGGAAAGTGGTGAAACCCGATCAGAGTGAAATGCTTTTTATACCGTCTATAAACCACTTTTTGTGTTCTTTCAGACATATCAACTAGCTGCATTGGAGGTATTGGGATATCTCATCTAAAATAACCCTAATCCCATCCCATTGTCTGTATATGGAGAAGCAAGTAGGAGCATTGTTTCATCTCATTTTGAATCACTTATTCATCTAAACTTAACTGGCCTCATATATATACATATGTATATATATTATGTCTCCCCATTCCAAACCCTTCCTCATCAGGTGGCCTGATCTATGCTAATTGCATAATTGAGTTTGTTATCTACCAGCTTCCTATCCCTTTTTCCGTAAGGGTAATCTCCATCTGGCCCAAAAATGCCCACCTCAAGCCATTCCTAACAGTGACCTGGAAACCAAGAAGACCCTAATTATGTGAATGCCTGAAGGTTCAAGGCGATTGATAGTGAATTCTTCATGTGAAAACTTGGATTAGAATGAGTAAAATAATCTGATGACCCAATGAATACCAAGTATCATACATGCTAGATAGGTGATAGAAGAGGTTTGTTAGAGAAGAAGGCCTCCAAGTTGGCTATGGCCAGCTCTTGCATAGCTTCAAAGGCTTCTGGTGTCACAACAGCATTATGTGGAGACAACACAACATTATCCAACTCAAGTAGTTCTCTAGGCACAATGGGTTCATTCTCAAACACATCAAGCCCCGCACCTCTAATCTGACCTTCCACTAGAAACTGCACCAGTTCCTTCTCATTGATGAGAGATCCACGGCCAACGTTGATGATGACTCCTTCCTTCCCCAGTGCTGTCATCACATCCTTGTTGATTATGTGGTGGGTTTCACTTGTCAATGCACAACAAATAACGAGAATGTCGCTGTTAGCCGCGAGGTCGCACACATCTGCATAGTATGGGAATGAAACAGATGGCCTTTTCTTCCTGGAGTTGTAGGCAATGCCGCAGCCAAAGGCCACGAGCCTTTTGGCAACTTCAGAGCCAATGTTCCCCAGTCCCACAATTCCAACTCGCTTTCCCCCTAGCTGCAAAAATAACCCAAGTCATCTGAATTTGAGTACTACCACCTGTGAAGCTCAAAAACCAATTTACTGAAATATCACTGTATGAATAGCGTTTTAATTTCATATTGAAGAGTAGAAGTAAGGGAAATAAAAGTAAATACAGTCAATTTTACTAACGTCTAAGCATTGTATTAAATAATTTTGATAATTTCAAGAATTTTATGAAATTTAAATCTAATTTTTTAATTAGGGAATGTTACCATCATTCCATATAAGATTGTAAAATTTGATATAATTCATTAACATGAGTTAAACTCGGACACACTTTTCACGAGTTTAGACTAAGTGTGATGATGTATGAGTTAAATTTATGTTGATTTTAATAATATACTAGGTCAAGTTGCATAATATAAAATTAATTAATTTAATAATTATGTTAATAAACCTAGCTATAATCATAACCAATATATTTAACTTATATTTTACTTATTTAAATTTTGATTTTGAATAAATAGATGAATTGAATCCTAAATATATTAGATTGAGAGATTAATCATATCGACTCAAAGATAGCCTAACCCAATCTTATTATTAAATAAAAATTTGTTATTAAGTTAAATAACATGTTATTTATCATATTTACATCTTTATTTTTAACCTAAATATTATTCATAGGTTATTTGAACTACGGACCTAAGTACGTGACTAACAAGACCTACCAAGGAAGTACCACCCTACCTTCCAACCAAGCGGATAATCTCCCTTTGCGGGCCACAAACCGGAGCGCAGATACCTATCGCCGGCCGAAATCTTTCTGAGAACATCCATCAAGAGGGCGACGGCGTAATCAGCCACGTCCTCAGAGAAAGCCTGACTGCCGTTGGAGACCGCAATGCCACGGAGGCGGCAAGTCGGGAGGTCAATATGGTCAACGCCGGCGCTTGATGCCACGATGCACTCAAGTGAAGGGAGTTTATGTAGAGTCTGGGAGGTGACCGGCGTGTGATCCATGCAGAGCATCACCTTGACGTGGGAGGATTCAGCTAACTCAGACGTGTGGATGAGTTGGAACCGACTCAGTAACCGGTCCTTGAAAGGGAGCCCAAACGGTGGGCTGCCATGAACAAATACCACCCCTGGTGCTTCTGCTTCTGCCTCACCAGTGATAGCAGCCATGGAGTTTCTCCGGTGTCCATTCTGCGGCAATGGTGTTTCTCCCTTTAACATCTTCCACCTTTTGCTAACTTATTGTAGGGATTGGAAAGGAGGAGCGTTGGGATTATTAAAGCTGGCCTTGGTTGACGAATGGATTCTCTTGTGATACACGGATCTGTAGCAGACACACATACAGACGTAAGATATGTGCTTTCCAAAAGATGACATGCGAGAATCGCACCCTTATTCTCCCTGTTGATTTTTCAACGGTACATAGTGGGCATGCAACAAAACTCACCGGGAAGTTTCCAAATGTCTGCATCAAATGTCACATACCACTACGTGACACTTACTGGCAGGAATGTAAGAAGTTCGTGGAATGGGGGCTCTTCGGATCACCAATTACCAGCCATTCAAAACTTTCAAATTAACTTCCAGATTCCATATTCTTTCGTCAGTGTTATTATTTGAAACACGTGATGATAGAACAATTCCTCATCTAGAAAAGTAATCTTCACTTGTTTAAAATATGGAAATAAAATTATATTCACCCAAATGCCCTTCATCAATTTTGTGCATTTGGCACAAATATTCCTATTTATAAATGACAAAAACTATATATATATATAGACAAATTAATATTTAAAAAAAAAAAAAAAAGTAATTAAGGTGTGGTTGGCAATAGTGGAGCCAAAGATTTTTGTTAGACGGGCATGAAAAAAATATTATATTATAGTCATTATTTATAAATTATAAGATAATTAATGGTATTTTATATTATTATTAAAAAAATGTATAATTTTAAACATTAATTATAAAAATGCATCAAATTAAACAATCATGGTACTAAGAACACTTAAAAAAAAGTTTTAGATTTTATATATAAAATAAATAAATAAATAAAATCATCAAGAATATTTAAAGGAAATTTTTAAAAAAATTAAAAAATGGAAAGAAAAATCATTATAATTTTAAAATAATTTTAATCATTTTATACCAAAAACCTTTAAACTTATTTTAAAGAATTTAACAATTTTATTATAAATTTTGATATTTTTCAAATAGAAGAGGTGTGGGTTTTTAGGTTTCATTGTCTTATCACTTGATTTCATTTATTTATACTTTAATCTCATTCTTTATACTTAAATCCAAGAGCCTAGATTTTTTTTATGTACTTTCAAAAGTGAAAATTAAGATTTTCATAGATACCAAATTAATACCTTAATTTTTTTTAAATAACTAAATATAAGATATTCAGAAGTAAAGCATTTTACTTAAAACTTATATTTCATATAATAAATTGTTAAAACATTACTAACTTAATGATTAGATATCGATGGATTCACATTATATCCCTACTTCCAAGTAAAAATATAAGTAGTTAATAAAAACTAAACAATTTCTGTTTTTTTTTTTTTTTTTTCTTTTTTTATGATTTAGTTAAACCAACCATAAAAAGTAAATATAAAAAAAGGAAAAAGATAGAATGAACAAGAAAAAACAAATAATATTAAATAAGATTTTATTTTATTTTTTAATTTTAGTTCAATCTTAGTATATTATTAGTAATTAATGGTAGATATTATTTTTTTGGTAATAATATTTAGTCACCGATATTTTTTATTTTTAAAAATTTTAAAATTAAATTTATATTCTTTTAGAGTGGGCAAATTTTCTATTTTGATTTTTATTTTGCAAAAGAATTTTTACATCTAGAGATTTTTTTTTTTTTCGGAAAATTGAATGGTTTTTTAAACTTGACTTAAAAAATAATGATTTAAAAAAAAAAAAAATAGGTTTTTTTTTAAAAAAAAAAAAAAGTTTGAAGTATTAAAAAAATTTTACTATCTCAGATTTCAAAAATTAATTTTTAAAAACATTATATATATTTAAATATCTCTAGCAATCCCTCAAGGTACAAACCTACCCGAAAAGAATTCTAAATGCCATACTGAATTATCATAACAAACGACAAAACTAGAATTAATATTTTAACTCCAATTCTCTTACGACTCTCAACATTCATCATACACTTGTTTTTCAAACTTCCCACCATTTACCGAACAACCTAAGCTCAGGGTTTGTTTGGTTGGGAAGAAAACGTCTAAAAGGGAAATAAGAATTAAGTTGTCAGCCAATTAAGATGGGAGGATTGTAGCAATATTCCATTTTTCTTTCATACATTTCCTGGCACTGAAAGGGATGGAATCGGAACTTTATGTGTGCAGTCCATGTCTAACAGTTACTAAACCAAAATCTCAGACTATCGTAGCTTTAGTGGGTGGAACTAATGAATCAGCATTCAGCAATAGGCATATCAAGGAGAATGATTTGTTAACGAAAATAAGATATAGATATATGGACCTTTAGATATCTAATCCTTTAGTGGAGACAACAGGGAAAGGTTTTACTTGTACGCAAAGCAAATAGACTGATTTTTCAACGAGACTCCATGAAATCAATCTGGAAAGGGAATTTCTTAAGAGTTCAGACCAAAAGGTTCAATTTGATCTTCAAGAAGAAAGGAATTTAAGGACAGGAACAGAAAAGTTCAAGGGAGCTTCCTTGGAAAGCTGGGTGGACGGGAATTTGCTGAACATACACAAGACTCTCAAGAGTTAATAACTCACATTTGAAGTAGAGTTAAAGTATATAGTACATGCCACCATAAGTTCCTTGGGTTTGGTCCAAATAAATCTGGGCACTTGTTTTCCTATACAATACAATAAGTGAATTTGCTCTAAGAGTCTAGAAGACTCTATAAAAGATTTTTCATGCATATGATTCATCTTAGGCTTGATAATTTTTAATCATATTTCTAGATGTCACAAACTGACAAAGATAACTCATAATTGTTTAAAAATTAGGACCACCTATTTAACACCAGATGGTTTCATGAATCACCCATCTGCCTAATGTTTGTGTTTGGTTCTGGCCGGTCAATTGGGTCTTTCTGGTTCATCAGACTCAGGATTTTAAGTACGTGTGGAGGGTCAGGATTTTGTGTAAAGGTGTGTGGTCCAAGGCTTTGGATTAAAGTAATTCGTACCCCTTCATTTTGATTATCGGATGATTAGTACAGGATGGGATTAACTATGACAAATTTTCCCACAAGTTACTGCACAGTCCCAATCTGGGTGAAACAAAAAATGGAGCTGCGTGTAGGGTTGAAAATTTTCCAACTGCCCCTTGAAAAAGTACCAAATCTTTATCAAGAATTTAAGTCTAACATAAGTGCATAGATTTCGGCTTTCTTCCCACCACTCATACCATTACCATATTGGCTTTATTTTTCAATGCAAGCAGCTTGAGAATTAATGCATAATGGCATTGGTAATTCAAATCCAAAACTTGGTTGTGCACAAAAGAAGAATAGAAATCTTGACTTTTATTAAACAAAAGCAGGCAGAGAGACAAACATATATGATGGCCTATACCTGCCATGATCAAAGATTGGGAAGCTTAAAACACAGACCAAACTGTAACAAAACAGCCAAATAGAGAGCTTAGTATAGCAGATGAAATACAACAAGGCTACAGCTCATTTGGAGAGTAGAGCCTCCTGGGTCTTCCTGAAGAGCTTGTGCTGAATATGTTGGGCAAAGGTGCGAGGTGGGAAGAGTGGTGGCTCAGTCTCAGACACCGTCTCTGGCAGTGGCTTCAGGATGATCTTCTCCTTAGGAGGCTCGCAGAAAACTGCCCATGAAATCCTCACCTTCTCCTTGTTGACCAGTCCCCTGTGAAGAATACTCTTGTACTTACCATTGCTGAGAATCTCTATGGTGTCTCCAATGTGCATGATGATGGAATTGGGGACACACTTGGCTGTCACCCACTTGCCCTCATAGAAAAGTTGCAGGCCGGGCACCATGTTGTGGAGGATGAAGGTGAGAGCGCTCACGTCAGTGTGAGCTTCGACCCCGAGAGCCAATTCAGGCTGGGGACACTTGGGGTAGTAGTTGATCTTCTTTTGGAGTAGTAGCTCTTCCATCCCACCAACTTCATTTTCTAGCCTCCCTTCTTCCAATCCCAACCCAAGCGATAGCACCGATAGTATCTTGGTTGCCAGGCTCCTAAGTTTCACCGAGTACTCACAGGTTGCTGGACTGCAATCACAAATTTGAACAAGTAATTCTTAGAACCCAGAAACAATTTCAAAATTAGAAAAATTTGCAGATTTTTTTTATAATATAAAATTCAGTTAGTAACTGCTTGGCCAGAGGAAAAACAGATCCAAACACCGTACAGTTATACAAACAATGAATTGAACTCACATGTAGTCGCTTGGTGTCTTAGGCCAAATGGTCATATCGCGCTTGTCTTCAGGGAAGATGAGGTGGAAGAAGTAGTCCTCCCACTCAAGCTGTCCACTAGCATTATTGGCAAGCTTGCTGCCATAGCCAGCGATCTTGCCGGAGGCCTGGTCATTAGCATACTTCTCCTTTTCCTCAATGGGGAGATTGAAAAAGGTCTCTCCAGCAACCTTAACACGGTTGATAAGGTCATCGGAGATGCCATGGTTAACAAGGTGCATCACACCCCACTCCATGGCAGCTTTCTTCAACTCCTCCCGGCATCTCTCCCGGACCACCTCGTCCTCGGACTCAATATCCTTCAAGTCAATAGTTGGAACCTGAGGCCCTTCATCTTCTTCTCCTCCTCAAAGACATTGCCAATGCTAGTGAGCTCTTCTTGGGGGCGGATGTACTCTTTGGGGATTGACTGGATCCCACTGCTTGACAAGCTCTCAACTCTAGGAGCTACTGAAGTCACCATTCTAGTAAATATCAGCAATCTACTTGTTTTCCCTTCCCTTTCTCTCTTGCTTGCAGTCTGAATGATCAGCACGCTGCATTGGTCATTTTTGAAGCTTTAATTTATAGAGAGATGGTTTCTTCAACTAAACCTTGAGCCAAATGCTTAAAGATACTGTGTTACTCTAGAACATGAGAATGGGGTAGCGCTACCAAGCTACCAAGACACCAACTCAGAGAGAGAGAGAGAGAGAGAGAGAGAGATTGTGTCAGTTACTCACGTGATGACCTCTGCACCAGATTCAACACTCAACAGCCGAAGAGAACCAAGAAGGAAGGTGCGCTGACTGGAAGGTTTCAGGCACGGGGCCTTCTAACCCTTGTGAGATTTAGACCGGGAAATCAACGGGCAACACGAACCTCTGGGCCTTGGCCAATCGCCTCGTGGCCATAAACTTCTCTACTCTAAAGATTCCTTACCACCTACCATCTAAGCCATGCACGTGTCAGCTACCCCTCCTCCCAAGAGAGCTTTCCCAGACTTTTGACTTAGACCTGTAGCTAGCTGACAAATGGAGATGATTCTGTGGCATGTCAATATTTAATTAAATTGGGTGAAGTTTTAATGCATAACAACTTTAATTTGTATGTCAATTTCTGATAAACCCTAACATTGAAATTGGTTGATATCCTCTCTTTATATAGTAGATCCTAAGACATAATTCAAACTGGGTACGTAGTGGAATGTATAGAAATGGGACAAATATGCAAGGAAATTTGACAAAACATTAACAACTTTGTACATTGGTAAGTGTATCAATCATACAATTTTTCATTAATGTATTAGCCATTCTTTATAATAAAATTAAGATTACTTATCCGTTGTATTTTATTCAAAATAGTTTAATCAAGACCACAAATATATAATATTCTTATAATGTTCTTCTTTCTTAATATTTTTTGTATTTATTCATGACACATAAGTTTTAATGCGTGTATATGTGAATATTAATCGATCGAATACCTTTACTATTGTACTAAATATTAAAGTATAAGAAGATAAGAGTTTTTATGTCTATTTTATTAATTTTGTTCAAATAATTTATATCTTAAGAAAAAACTTAAGTTTTGGTTTCAACTACTTTCAAAAACTATGATTTCGGCTTCATTCATCCACTAAAGTCAAAAGTAGGAAACTATTCCAAACAAGACTTAAATGAAATTGATTATATAAATACATCTATTTTTATATTTAAAAAATGACAAATTCACCTCTTTAATAAATTCGATTGTATTTATATTATTTTTATTGTAAAATTAAGAATATTTATATACTATACAAGAAACTTTTGTACTTGATTGTATCTCAATAGATGAACTTAAACTAAGAGACCTATTTTTAAAATACTTTAAAGCGTTTTTTCTTTTCAATTTTCAAAGGATGCATAGAGTAGCACCCATTTTGGCCTTTTCATTTTCAAAACACTTTTGAAAATTAATTTGATAAATTAAAATTTGTTTTAAAGGTGTTTTTGTAAAATATTCTAAAAATAATTTGAGAATTATTTTTTTGTTATTATATATGAGTAAATAAACTTTAAAGAAAATAAACGAAAAATAATTTTTATATTTGAGTTATTAAACATAATTTTATTTCAAAAAAAAAACTATAAAAAGTATTTTTTTTTAAATTCAAATTGAAGTTTTGTAGGCTTATTTACTTTCATACGCAATTCATACATTACGGTACAGTTAATTAACTGAAATTGACATATTGATGGATAAAGACAACTTCTATTTTTCATAATGAGTCGTTATTAAACATCACGAATTTATCTTTTTTTATTTTTCCCCCTCTTTTGGGAAGTGTTGCATAGAAGAGAAAACTGCCTAAATACGTCATTAGAACTTTGATTGCATTTAATAAACCAGATTCTTAGGTAGGAAGGAAATGGACGTGGCAAACAAATATTATTGCATAGATGTGGGTTTATCCAATAATAAAAAAATAAAATAAAAAAATCAATAGTCATCAAATTTTAAAATATTTGTAACAATCATAACAATAGCATAAACTGGAATGACGATGAGACAATTTTTTTTCCGATACTTGTCTCACCTTCCGACGAATTAGAAATTTAAATACACCAATTAAGGGTTGGTTTGAGATTTGTTTTAAAACCCGAACAAATTCAGCTATTGTCTTGTTCATCTTATGACGGGTTAGAAATTTAAATAAACCAATTAAGGGTTGGTTTGAGAATTTTTTTAAAACCCAAACAAATTCGGCTATTGTCTTGCTCACCTTATGATGGGTTAGAAATTTAAATAAACCAGTTAAGGGTTAGTTTGAAATTTTTTTAAAATCGAAATAAATTCAAATATCACCTTGCCCCACCTCGTCCTCGTTATATGTAAAATTAATTTAATTTAATTTTTATTTTTTTATTTTTAATATATATTATAATAATAGTAAAATACTTTCCGATGAGATATATAATAAAAAATTATAATATTTTTTAAAAATTGTTAAATAGGATAAGAAATGACATGTATGAGAAATTCGTATATTCACCTTATTTTGTTTAATTTTTTTAATAAGATAGAAATGATAATTATTTTGAACGAATAGAATGGAATTGAGATGAAAGCCATTATCTCACCATCCCAAAACAGAGATGGAAATTAGTTTATGGTACTCTAAATTAATTTTTAAAAGTTCCATGAGATATAGAAGTATTTAAAATAAATTTATAATTTTTTCTAAGTACAGCTTATTCCCAAGTATGGCCTACCCCGTTGGTGGTGGTCGTAATTAAAATAAATATATAATTTTTCTGAGTACAGCTTATTACCGAATATGACCTACCCCATTGGTGGTGGTCGCTGGCAAATTCTGGCTAGTATCAATTCAGCATTTGAAAACTTGTCAGGAGGGCTGAGAGAGAGAGAGAGAGAGAGAGAGAGAGAGAGAGAGAGAGAGAGAGAGAGAGAGATGGTCAAAATTGAAAAATTAAAAAAATAAAATGAACAAAAGTCTAAGCACTCCAAGGTGGTTGAGACTCGTGTCCGCAACCACCAGTCTGTATCTGCCTTTTTTCGAACTACCAAACGGGGAAATTCATAAAAATAGGCAAACCACTACTTCACACCTACTCCCACTTTAATGTTCTCACTTTTTCTTTTTATGAAAACTACAAAACCAAATATAAATAAAATTTTTAAAATTTTATATATATTAAAATTATTTAATTTTTATGTAATTGAGATAAATAAGTAAAATGGGTTTAAAGAGACATATAAAAATAATTTATTAAGTTTAAATCTATTTTTTATTTTTTTTAATGTATTTTTTTCTTATATTTTTCCTCAATTTTTTTATGACCAAACATAATCTTATGAGAAAATGTGAGCAAAAGTAAATACTAAATAAAAAGAAAAATGAGAAGAAAAAAAAAAGGAGGAAAAATAAAATAAAATTTAAATTTAATAAATTATTATTATATGTTATTTTAAATTCATTTCACTTTTTTTTTTCTTGTTTATATTAAGATTAAATAATTTAAATTTTATAAATTTTTACTTAATTTTAGTTATATTTCATTTTTTTATATTTTTCATAAATAAAACAAATAAAAAAAAATCATTTTTCTTAATTTTTTTTTAGTACTTTTTGGCAGTCAATATAATCTTTAAAGAAAAATACATAAATTCAAACATATATTAAGAGAAAAATATAATGAAAATAATAATAATAATAAATAAATAAACCTAAAATCAAAGCGCATAGTGAATAGGATTTGGTCAATAATTCCATAAAAAAATAATAATTATGTCATTATGAAACTAGTGAAATTAAGGGAAAGTGACTTCTATTCCATTAAATAAATGCAAAACATAAAGTGAGCCCATGAAAGAAATAAAAGGGTATTTATTTTTTCACTTTTTACTTAAAATAATTTATTTTAAGACTTTAAATTGTTTAATTTTTTTATATTTTTATGACTTATTATAAATTTTTATTAAATAAAAAAAGGTAAAATATTTAACATTTTTTAAATGAAAAAAAGTAACATATTAATCTTTTCTTTAATTTTTAATGATTCATAAAAATAAAATATCACAAAAAAAACAACCAAATACTTAATAGTATTAAATACTATTTAATTATTTAGAATTAAGTGAAAAAAAACAAACACTACCTAACTCTCTATTTGTTTAGAGGTTTTTTTTTTTTTTTTTTTTTTTTTTTCATTTTCAAGTAAAACAAAAATTGGGGCGAAAATATGTTTCCACAATGTTTTGATTTTCCTTTTAAAAAAAATTAAGCTAAAAAAAAAAAAAGAAAATAGTAAAAACACTGATTTGGTATTTTCAAAATTTTCTTAAAAAATGAAAATTATTTTCTAAACAATTAAAGATGGAAAACATAATGCAATCATATAAAAAACTTTGTTTACTTATAATATAAGAGAAATACAAATATGAGAGAAATTTTAATATGAATAAAATATTATCTCACATATATTTAAAATAAAAATTTATTTTAAAAATATAATTTAAATATTTTATTTATTTATTTTATTAAATTATGGATAATTATAGGTGGATATCATTTTATATTGGAATGATTTATTTGATTAATTATGGGTATATTAGAATATTTTATTAAACCATTTATAACGTGAATGAGAACTCAAAACCAAACAAGATTTTTACTTTTTTTAAAAACAAGCTCATTTTCAAAAATAAAATAAAATAAAACCCATATTCATCATATAATTAAATATTTAAAAATAAATAATTATAATTAGATTTAAGTAATCCCATATTTTTCTTATATTTAAATATTCAAAAATAAATAACATAATTAAATTTAAATACAATATATTTGAAATCATCAAATCATTAAAACTATGTAATACAATACAAGTCATATAAAATAATACTCTTTATACCCAAAAAAAATTATCGTCTTAGTTATGGTTATTCTCATTAACCAATAGCTCCTTTGCATGTCCTTTTCTTCCCCTTTTTTAAAATAGAAAGTAATGACAACTTCTATATAAAAAGTGAAACTTTTATATAAAAAATATGAATATATCTTATGTATTTTAAAATTTTAAAATTTGATGTGATAAGAATTTTTTAATACATTAATTTTTTTTAACAATTTTTAAAAGGCATTACCTTTTTAATATAAGTTATATAGATTCCTCGTTTGTAGGATGTCAAAGACGAACACAATGAGGTCTCAAGATTGTAAGGAGAGAGTGTAGCAGAGTGAGAGGTCTAGGAGGCTAGAAACAAAGGAGATATTCCTTTTTTATTATTATTATTTTAGTGGAAAATAAGGTATTCTTATATTATTGCAAAATGGTAACTTTTGCACTAATGAATCAATGATGCGTGAAAGCTTTTAGAAATGACACATGTGGCAAAGACACAAAGGTCCCTTTTGTCAATTCCTCTCATGTGATCATGTCTGTTAGTCACACCTCAGGGAATGTCCAACTCTAGCCATCAATCCAACACCCTCAATTCAATCCTAAAGTGCTTGATTGTGAGGAGACTGATTTTCCGATTGAGATGCATCAAATACATTTTAGAAGTTTGGAACCCTACTCCACACTTGAGCAAACATTTTATTATTTATAGTATTTTTATGGTATTGCAAAATAGTAACTTTTGCATTAATGAATCAATGATGATGTTAAAGCTTTTGGAAATGACACATCTCATAAGGACACAATGGTCCCCTTTCCAAGTTTCCCTCACGAGATGATGTTATCAGTCTTATCTTAGGGAATATCTGATTAACTTTTGCTTATAATGTGGGCCATATATAATTGTATTTATATAAATATTATTTAAGGGTATTAATTAATAGGTAAGTGAATCAATTGATCGGACATCCAAGAGTCTTATGTATGAAGGCTCAAATTACAAATGGGAGTTAGAAATTTTAATTTATATGAATGCGGTGTTACAACTTTTGTAACTCCATCATTATGAAATTTATTTTGTACATTATATTTATGAGTAATGGAAGAAAATGAAATGTATAACTTACGTAATTATATAAATGCATTCAAGTTTATAACCCACCATTACCCATTAATTTGTACATAGTAAGTGTAAATAATGAGTATAACTCTCATATAGTCTTTGTTAGGAAGACTAAGAGATGTATAACTTATTATAAATTAAGGTCTCAAGCCACACTTTTATGTTCATGTCTTTTTGTTGTTTATTTTTAACAACATATATCACACAAGTGACCCATCCACTATATAAGAGTAGCGAGTTGAAAACCTTGACAATACAATTCACAAGGTAACTCAATCTTACTTTATAAATCAAGGTAAAAATATGATCATTATTTTAGTATTTACATTTATTTTGTTTTATGCATTCAAAATTATTTTTTTGAAATAATTATTTCCGCATAAAGTTTATAAAAGTTTGGTTAACATATCCGACTCTAGCTATCAATATCCAACACCCTCAATTCAATCCTAAAGTACTCAATTGTGGGAAGACTAATTTCACAATTGAGATGCATCAAGTCCATTTTGGAAGTTTGGAACCCTACTCCACGCTTGAGAGCAAACATTTTATGATTTAGGGGGCTTAAGAAATCATCTATCCATAAACATCTAGAAGAAACATCGTAATTATAAGAAGAGTGAAACAATCAAGCTTCTCAAATGCACATTTGTTGCATTCATTGTAAAATGTAATAGGAGAAATCCCTTTTATTAATAGCACAATACAAATATGAAACCTAAATCTTATAAGCTTAAACTTGAAAAAGTAGTAACTCATTGTGATACATTTGTTTGGATAAAAACCAAGAAAAGATAGAAGTCTCGGTGCTCATGTGAATAATTTAATAGAATTTGTATTTATTAAATTTATATATTTAAATAAATGTAAGACATTTAACATAATTGCTAAGATATAAATAAATCGACTAATAATAACAAGATAAATAAAAAATTCTATATCCAAGGAAAGTAGGTGGCACTTGCATTCGTTTCTATGGAGCGTGACCACCTAGCAGCAAAGCGCGCAACCTCCACCTTTCCACCTTTCCGTGCCATGCGCTCACATTCCCACCTTTTCATGAATCATGCTTATCAGCTTATGGTCACTCCATGAGAGTGAAACAAAGCTTGATTTGAGAAAAGAGGTTGAATTTTAGATCACAAAAGTTAAATAGATATGTCAAAAAATAATTACATTTTTAACAAATTTTCGGAGTAATCTCTTGAGGTCTATGAATGGGTGTCCGAGTGTTGGAGACTGTCAATGTCTAGAATTGGCTGGTGACCTACTGCCTCGTTTGGATGGAATGACTGATACCAAAATTGGTTTTGGAAAACGTGTTCAATTTTAGATATCAACAAAAATTTGATAAATAAGTTAAAAAATAATTACATTTTTAACAACTTTTCAAGGCTCAAGAGTAAGCTTTGAGATCCAAGAACAATTGTTTCTAACAAATTCTTTAGAATAAGCTCCCGAGGCCCATTAATGGGTTTCTAGAAGATTTGATACTGTGGTTGGCGGGCCTGAAAAGTGGCTGCCTCTACCACTTCCTTTGAGCATGACGGGTAGATAGATAGATGCGTGGCTATCAGATAGTTTCGGGCCCAAACCGGGGAAAAATCTCCATAGAATCTGTGAGCTAAGACACCGTTTTCTGACTCACAGATCCAAACAGGGGAGAAATCGCCGTAGAATCTGTGAGCTTTTATTTATATATATATATTAAAAAAATTAACATAATGTTGTGGACTCTGGACTTGGTCCAACCCTAATCACATCAAGCCACAGAAATATTATCATTTGTCTCATAGTCTTCAACATTGTCATCATATTAAATAATTAGTCCCCTGGCGTGGATCCTTCCAGATTACTTTTAGACTCTTTTTATGATTATTTACTTTTGTGAGACTATAGACTTGCACATTGCCTGTTTTTTTTAGTAGTAATTATTGAGGACACCACTAAACCTTCTAATGCATGCAAGACTAGTTGAAAAATATTATGGAATAGTTTGAAGTTTCAACTACCATTCACATTGATTATAAACTCAATTTTGATAGTTATTTATAGGAGTGATAATTTCACGGATTTTTTGGGTCACCCGTCCTGACCCGCCCCGCCCCTATTAAGACGGGCATGGGAGCATAGAAATCGGGGATGGGATGGGTTCAATTTTTTTTTTAAAACTCGAGTCAGGTTTTTATTGATTTGTATTCATTTGTTTTGTTTTTTGTGTCTTGAACATTAGATATTTTTTTTCAAATGTTGATTTGGGGTGTTTCTGTGTCAATTTCAAGGCAAAAAATAAAATATTTGTTGTTGATATTTGGGATTGTCCTTCTTATTAGGATCATTGTAATTGCAACTTAATCAAAAAATTTGAAGAGTCCAAACGTATAGCAGATTTGTGATCTAGTGGCAACAAAGTGTGGTCTTTTTGCTAATTTTTTTTTTTCTCATTTCAGGATGTTGCTCATGTGGAACTTACTAGATATCAAGTCCAAACCCCAATAGTCAAGAAATACATGCATACACAAGGTGCTCAGTTCAAGTGCCTGTAAGGCTGTAACTCATTGTTTTCCCCTCTTTTTGGGCAACACTAGGAAAAGAGCTCTGAAATCCCTTCAATTAATATGCGTTCCATACCAATAAGTCATAAAGCTAATAGCACTCCCTTAGAGTGAAAAAAGGAAATGAAATTTATCAAAACCTGCATACAATGTAATCATAAAAGATACATATGCCAAGTTTCCAATCTCAAATATCCATGAAACAGTATAACCAGTTAATTTCTTTCTTTCTTTTTTTCTTTTTTTGATAGGCAAAAGATAACCTATCATTTATGTATAATGTTATTATGAGTGGGATAATGGTTAACAAACTCTAAAGTGGCTTACCATTGAATTTCTTAAAATTGGTGTTACTGACCCAATATTGTTGTAAGAAGAAGAACTCATTATTAGTCTCCTGATACCTTTGAGGTATAAGAGATAAAAGATAAATAAAAATGAAGAATAATATTTTCGAGGTATAAGATATAAAAGATAAATAAAAATGAAAAATAATATTTTCAAGATGTTGATTACTCCCATGCCTCTACACCGTAGGATAAAACTAAAATTGATTCAACTAATCTCATATCTTTAGATGAGTAAAAATAGAATATTGAAATTCTCATTGACTAAAGGCCATACATGATTTATTTGTACATCATCACAATGTTGCGAAATATTTAGTAGGGATTTTAGAAGCAAGAAAATAAGGGCAATTATAAATTAAGTGAAATAGAGATAATAAAGAAATTTTAGGCGAAATTTTTTGGAGAATCAATTACCTCCTTTAAATGATATTGCACATTGTTGTTAGAAAGTTTAGTCCACTTGAGAGTTGCAGGGGTAATAACACAAAGAAGGTAAGAAACCCTACACACACTCTCCCCTCTATAACAATATGTGCATCCATACGTATGTGTATGTATTGAACAAAAAACATATTATAGAGGGAAACGTAGGAAAATGAAGAAGGAAAATCCCAAATAAGCCTATTTATGTAGATATTATTCACAAAAGATTTAATCTTTTGAAAATCATAAGGATGAGATGAAGAAACATGCCATTTGGATGATAAAATTTGGCCAAGCGTCTATAAGCCAACTTTATTTTTTCTTCATTAGCATCCCTATCCAACTCTGTATTTGAAAATAAAATTGCAGTAACTGAAAAATTTTACCAACTTAAGCATCCTCTATAATATTTAAACGATAAAGAAATTTGATGCATCATAACATATCATGTGCAATCAGCCACATATTCACTTTAGGTGTTTAGAAGGTTGATTTTTGCTACATCAAGTCTTGAGAAGTTGAAGTAGAAAATTTATTTGCATCATGTTACTTGTTTGGTTTTGTTAGTATTGTCTTATTCATGAAGCTCCTATTTACCAATAAGGAATAAAACATTATTTTTTTGGAGTGTTTTTATTTTTGTGGTCTATTTATGTGGTAACGAAGTCTTATTTATTTGAGTTTGAATGTTTTACTAATAGGTTTTATTTCATATTGAGAAAAATGACATCAGAAGAAGAAGGGAAAAACTTTTCCATACCAAATGTGGATTCAACTCCAATTACAAGCAATACTTCAACTATTGATGGAACATTGGGGTTTAAAAGAAGAAAGTTGACTTCGGTTGTTTGGAATTATTTTGATAAAGTCATATAAGATGGACAAAATTATGCTATTTGTAAGTACTGTAAAAAAAAAAGCTCAAGGCCACAAGAATGGGACAAAATATTTACATGTACACATAGATAGGTGCATGAAATGAAGAAATGTTGATATTAAGCAACAATATAGCAGTGGAAAGAAAAAGTCAAATTTTAAGTTATCATTTTTTTCTAAAACAATTTTTGTTAGTGGAAAAAGTCGATTTTTATTTATTTTTTATTTTCTCTTTTCAACCTTTTAATTTTGTTACAATAAGTCTAATTTCTCACACAAAATAAAGCCAAATTTATTTAGAGAATTTTGTGTAATTCTTGACTTAAAAATAAATCAAGCTATCTCTTTTTTTTTTTTTTTTTATTTGGAGGGAAAATAAACTTACCATAAATTAGCAAAATTGTCAAAAAAAAAAAAAAAAAAAAAAAAATCAAATATGACTGAAATATGTTCTATTTTTCTCAAATTTTCCTTTTGTTTCTTAAGAAAATTCACACATATATATATATATATATATATATATATATATATTCTCACGAGTTCTTATTTCAATATAAAATAAATAACACAAAATCATTTAATTTGGATAGGAGATTAATCTAAAATAAATCCACAAAATTCCAAAAACTGAGATTGAATCATACACATATATATTGTGGATTTATTTTAGATTAATTTCTTATTCTAATTAAATTATTTTATTTTAGTCTTATTTTGTTTGGGAAATTTAGTTTGATGGTCCAATAGGGATAAAGATGAAAAGAAAAAAAAAAAAAAACTTTTTCCAAAGATAAAAGTAAAAACAAAAATCACTATTTTTATTAAAATAAAATTATCTTAGGAAAAAAATAATAACTAGCTCCAAAAATTCTTTAAATCTTTTAAAGAATTAAGTTAATAAAAAAAAATTTATTAGGCATTATTTGATTTGATTTATAAAACTATTCTTTAAGTTTAGTAAGAGTTACTATTAATATTTGACTAATTTTGTTTAAAGAGTATATAACTTAAAAAATAATTTCATATGTAAACCAAGAAAATATTGGTTCTTCGATAAGTTCTATGTTGATTAATAAAAGAAACTACCTTAAAAAATTTATTTCAAATCATCAAATTTACATATTATTATGATAAATTATAATTAGAGCAAACAAAATCAAATAACTATGGAGATTATGAAATAGTAAAAGAGATTATCGAGATAATTATGGCAAATGGAGGTAAAAAGGGAGAATGAATATGTTAACTTGAAAATAAGTTAATTATTTTTACTTATTACTTAAAGTTGTTTTTTTATCTTAAGTAATATCATTAAGTTAATTTATCAAATATTTAATTTATTTAATAACATTAATTAAGTTATTAAGTCACTTTAAGTTATTAAATTGATTTATCAAACACTCGGAGACCTTAATGCTTAAATTAAGTCATAAAATTATATTAAGATATTAAATTGATTTACCAAATTCCCTCCATATAATCACTTATTTATTTATTTTTTATTATAATGAAAGATTTTTATCATGAATTTTTTTTTGTTAATATGGATTTTTTTTTTGGAGAAATTAAGCTAATATGATATAATAAAATAAAAATCTATAATTTCATTTTTTAAAATCATTTTGGGTAATGCTTACATTAAAAACACCTTAAAATAAGTCAAAAGATCTTATTTTATATTAAGATAATTAACTATTTTTTTAATAAAGGCAATCATAATAACGAGTGTCATTAATAAAAAGCTGATAGTGGACTTGAACCAGACTCTGGCCCAGGCCCAAAAAGGCCCACCGAACCCATCCACAAAGCAATCGACACGTGCATCCAAGGGCAATAAGTATAAGAGACCATCCACGTGTATCCTAGTACAAATAAAAAAGGAAAATTGATGACGTGGCAGATGACACGAAATCAAAAGCGGGGAAACTATGAGATCCTCTGCATTTTCCCTCCACACATTTCAGAGTTACCTTATCCCGAGCTGTCCCTCTCTCTCTCTCCCTCCAAACAACCCAAAAATATCACAATGCAATTCATTTCCCTCACCTCACTCTCACCTGAAACCACCACTTTCCACCATCACCACCACCGGCACCGCCGGAGAAGAAGCTCATGTTTTCAAGCCAAATGGCTACCAAGTTGGGGTTTGCTCTAACCACAGCACCGCGCCTCTTCGCTTCTTCGTCACGGAAGCCATTGATTTCGCCGGCATCGTTGTCATCTGCATCATCTTGTTCGAAAGTTGAGTCATTTCAATTGGTCGGTCGGCAGTTGCGTCTTTCGCGTAGACTTTTTATGATTTCACCTAAGGCCACTGCAGACCAGCAAGGTTAGGGTTTTTACATCCCTAGCAGAAGTGTTTATTATATTTTGTTGGTTTCAGGAAAATATTGAGAAAGGGAAAAAACGTACAAAAAATACGATGTTATTGATTTATCACGAGAAAAATACGAAAGAAAATTAAAAAACATTTATGCACAGAAGATGAAACTTCACTCAGATTTACTTAGATTTGGAATTCAACCTTGGTTTGCATGAGATATGCTGACTTAAATGTTTACAGGTCAGGTCCAAGGAGATGACGTTGTTGATTCTAAAATCTTGCCCTACTGTAGCATAGACAAGAAAGAAAAGAAGTCAATTGGGGAGATGGAACAAGATTTTCTTCAGGCACTGCAGGTTGATTCTGTTGTATTTTATCCATGTGCTTTTATATTTAATTTTGTTGCTTATCTTGCTGATTTAGCATAGGGCCAGGGCTACGTCTATCCTGAACCTTGAATTAAAACCTCCTAAATGAGGCTGTGAGGATCCAACCTTGCCCAAGCATAACAGAACCTCTAGTACAATATGCAACCAAGCCTTAATACACAAAATGATACCACCTACGTTCATTCTATCCTTAAAAAACAAAGGGAGAGAGAATGATGCCAGATATATGATATTCCAGACCTTAGTGGTATTGTGGTACCCATTTCTCATTGTTCTTATTGAAATAAATCTGTAGCGTTTCTTACAAAAATAAGAGAGTGCTTAGTAAAACTTTACACCTAACTAATTAAGTTAATTCTAAATTGTTGACTTAAAACTTATTAATTTATTTTTAACTTTGCTTATTAAGGTTGTTTGGTAAGTTAACTTAAATTTTTTTCTAAATTAACAAGTTGAAATATTTACCTTCATTGATATTAACTAATATTTTCCCTCATTAATCTTAAATGATAAATTTATTTGTTAAACATTCATATTAAAATTATTATAGATGCATAAAATAATTACAAAATATTTATAGTGCAAAATGGGTCATATACGTGGAGCCTCATAGATGTAAGGAGACTCTCACCAGATGTGGGTAAATAAGGCAAAAAAAATTTGGGATTTAGAATAATTTAATTATTTTGATTTTAATATTTAAAGTTATTTTTAACTTTAAGTTATGGTATTGAGCTATTTTTCTAAACATGTTTAATCTACTTAATGACTTAAATTAAATTATTAAATCATATTAAATTATTAAGTTGATTTGCCAAACACGCTTTAAATTTCTATAAAAAGTTAAACAAAATCTTGATTTTCTAAAATTATTAGATAATTTTGATAATCTTTAATTTGCATGTGAGTATTATTTGATAATATTCATGACCACTCATGAAAACTTGTTGAAAAGAATTGTAAAGTTTTTATATTTATCATCACTTTGAAATTTTTCTTTACTCTTATATCCTTGGGCAAATTTCTGGCTTACTCATTATTGGCCTCATTTTTAGCCTAACCTAATCAGAGCTTATGTGGCCCCTTTAGAGCAAATTTGCGGCTCCACTATTTTGTGGGGGGTGTGCTTGTGTTTATTCTCATTACATTTTGTTGTAATATTCTTTCCATTTTTCTGTTGTAGTCTTTTTATTATGAGGGAAAGGCTATTATGTCAAATGAGGAATTCGACAATCTCAAGGAAGAACTCATGTGGGAAGGAAGCAGCGTTGTTATGCTAAGTACATATATAGATTATCTTAATCAATATCCTTATGATATAATAGTTTGTAATACTTTTTAAATCTCTAAAATGTAAAATTGGCTTATGTGTAATGCAGGTTCTGATGAACAGAAGTTTCTTGAAGCCTCCATGGCCTATGTTGCAGGGAACCCGATAATGTCTGATGAAGAGTTTGACGATTTGAAGATAAAGCTTAAGGTTGGTGCCCATTTGTTTCTTGATTGCAAGTATCTCTATACAAATAATTTATACAATGGGTTAGCAATTTGTGGCTTTAGTCACCTATCAAAAAAAAAAAAAAAATGTGGCTTTAGTCTACTCAACCATGAAGTTAGGAGATTCTCAACCACCATGTGGCACTTAGACATCTCAAGGACTTTGCTCTGACCAAATGGGCCTTCATCTATCCATAGCTGCCTTTGTAACTCTTTGTTGAGTGTCCAAAATCTTCCTAAAACTGATACTCAATACACTCTGCTTGAAGTATTCTAGATACTCCTATACTACTCCAAAGGCTTCCACCTAACTCTAGAGAACTCCACACTAATTTGGAGGCCTCTACAATATCCAACCATTTAGAAGCTTCAGCCAAACATATGTGAAGAAAACTTTTGTGATGATTTTTGACCTGCTTATGACTATCTCAGAAAACTTTTGTGCTGACTTTTGAGCATCTAATGACTATCTCTTTAGAAAGTTCGACCCACTATAAATACTTGTAAGGCCACACTTGTGTAAGATGCAGTCCACAAGGAGGTAGAGATTGAAGAGATCTTACGTATAATAAAAAGTTACATGAATTAATTGGATATGCACTTGAGTGTCTTGTGATTGGCATGTTACACCAATTTGATCGAAGGCGGAATTTAGATGATGGATGTAAGACCAACAATGCATTATATTGGAATACTAGGGGAGCACTTAGAAGTGATAAAATGGATTTTGACTCACATGCTTTGTTCATATGCAACGAGGACCAATAATTGTAGTAGTGACAAGGTGTGAGATGGTTAAGTTGAAGGTCCCCTTAAACAAGGTGAAGGCCATAAAGGATGTGGTCTAAGGTGGTCATAGGGATGATCAGATTACATATAACTAAGAGAATACATGATTTTACATAAGGTTGAATGGTAGAATAGGATTGATGATGCCAACTTTAGATATATGATAAATGGTTTTAAGTTAGTATCCTCCATTTGGCCTTTGGAAGGACATAAAGACTTTACAAACCATACTTCTCGACCACCTCACAAAAATACTATATGAGGTTCTTGCTTCACAATAATGAGGAGTTCAGTTCAACTAAAGATTCTTCAAAAGCTTCCATTGTTAATGTAGCTTTCAAGTTTGTTTTTTCCTGTGTTTGGCCATCCATATAATTGCTGCTATTATTATGCTTTCTTCTTATCCATAATTTTCTTCTTCTAGATTGAAGGAAGTGAAATTGTAGTTGAAGGCCATAAAGGATGTGGTCTGAGGTGGTCATAGGGATGACCAGATTACTTATAACTAAGAGAATACATGATTTTACATAAGGTTGAATGGTAGAATAGGATTGATGATGCCAACTTTAGATAGATGATAAATGGTTTTAAGTTAGTATCCTTCATTTGGCCTTTGGAAGGACCTAAAGACCGTACAAACCATACTTCTCTACCACCTCTCAAAAATACTATATGAGGTTCTTGACTGCACAATAATAAGGAGTTCAGTTCAAGTGATGCAATTGCATTTAGGTGGAGATACATAGAAAGTTATCCAACTAAAGATCCTTCAAAAGCTTCCATTTTTAATTTAGCTTTCAAGTTTGTTTTTTCCTGTGTTTGGCCATCCATATAATTGCTGCTATTATTATGCTTTCTTCTTATCCATAATTTTCTTTTTCTAGATTGAAGGAAGTGAAATTGTAGTTGAGGGTCCAAGATGCAGTCTTCGTAGTAAAAAGGTGTGTATCTTTCTGTATCTTCTCCCTTTTCATGGTGTGTGCTTTAATGTGTATTTCTGTGTGTCTTTTAAGCTTTAAAAGTTGCATGGCTAATAACTGCATGATTATTATTTTGAAATTATTGTGGGTTGGTTGTTCAATTTATTTACTGCTTATATGATTTATTTATGAACTTTTGAAATTGCCAAGTAGGTAGTTAAGCCAATGTTATAAGCTCCACTTCCCTTTTTCTCTCTCATTCTTTCCACCATATCATGCTCCACGTGGCTTTAAATACAAGCAGCGTCTTTTATAAGCCTGGTACCATTTGGGTTTGGTATGGTAGCCTCCCAACAAATACAATTACATTTTCATGATTTAATTGACTCATAACATCATTATCTACCTTGTATTGATTAATTAGATACTTGTCTGCAAATCAGAACATCAATTGCCTGACTTGCCTGTAAAATTTCATTGCATTAGTGTTTTTAAGTTGTTTGCTGAGGAATAGCATAAATACTCCAGTTTTTAAAAATTTAAACCTTTGTAGGAATTGGAGTTTGATGTGTTTTTATTTGAGACCTTTATTGATATCTTTTTTGCAGTCGTATTCTAGTGCATGCAACTTGCTACTAGTTACTATTTACTAGATAAACTAAAGTTAACTTTTTTTCATCTTCTCCATATAGGTTTATAGTGATCTGTCTGTCGACTATCTTAAGATGTTCCTCTTGAATGTCCCAGCTGCTGTTGTTGCACTGTCGTTGTAAGTAGAATTTGCACCACTGTATTTTATGCCTTTAACTTCAAATTTTATCTTCTTTTTTGGAATTTTTGGTTCTTCTTTATGGTGGTGGTTTGGAGGAATAAATTGCTGTCGTCCCAACGCAACTGGCATGTAGCCTACTTTGTGGATTTAAACCTGTTCAATTCTTTTTGTATTGACAGGTTTTTCTTCCTGGATGATGTGACTGGATTTGAAATCACTTTTCTTTTGGAGGTGAGCTATTATTATTATTATTTTTGTTCTGATTCTTATGCATTTCAGTGTTTATTTTTTCGTTCTAGTTTTTCACCATTTGAAGGTAAGTGATTAGATACACTTTTTATTGAAATTGAAGCTTGCCAATTATTTCTCATAACTCACTCTCCATTTATCACTATAGAAGATGTTGAATGAGATGTTCCAATGGCTGAGTGGGTTGGTCAATTGAATCAGATTTGCTCATTGACAAAACAAACTTTTGACCGTTCTTGGTCATTGCTTCTCACATTTAAAGTCTGGTTATCTTATTATTTATTGATTAATCTGTAAATCATTGAGTTGCAGCTCCAGGAACCATTCAGTTTCATTTTCACGTGGTTTGCTGCAGTGCCCCTCATATTTTGGCTATCTCAGACAATTACCAAATTTATTTTGAAAGATTTTTTGATCCTAAAGGTAAAATTTCTGCACACATTTATTATAAGGTTTTATACTGAAAATCCATGTTATATCAGTTTAACCACCCAACTAATAAAACATTGTTTTTTAGGGCCCCTGCCCAAACTGTGGTACAGAGAATGTTTCGTTCTTTGGCACTATACTGTCAATTTCCAATGGTGGTACCACCAACAATCTTAAATGTTCCAAGTAAGTTTAATGCTATTTACTAACTGCATTACTTGATAGACATTGTGAATTTTTAATATTGATGTTCCTGCAAGCATTCTCTTGGGATCATTAGTTAAAGAGGCAATCTTTTTTCCACTGATTTTTTTAAATAATATTTTGTCTATAGTTGTGAGACTCAAATGGTGTATGATTCAAAGACACGCTTGATTACATTGCCTGAAGGAAGTGAAGCTTGAGTGCAGGTACATACCCATTCAACCCTAAAATCCTTGTACACCAAAGAGTTAACAATTTCAAAAGCTTCTACTTTAGTTTCCATATGCAATTTGACTTGCTTGATCAAGGCTGCAACTTTGGATAGTTGGGCCATCTCAAGTTCAGTTCAGGCTTTCCCATCAAGACACTGCTGGTCAAAATTGAGTCCAATAGTCCAATTTTTTTATTGGTTTGGACCTTTTTTCCATCCATGATTTCTTAGGGAATTAAAAGGCTTGGCCTGGGCTGATTTTATTTTTCATTTTTTATGTTTTATGTTTTATCCACTTTTGGTTTACTGATTTGAAGATATTGTTATCTCGTGTTGGAATCTCCTTTTTTGCTAGCATTATTAGGGTAAAACCAAAATTTTGATCTGATCCTACCCCAGCCAAGTAAAACTGTAGTCCTGTCCACCATTTAAGTGACTGCAGCTGGAACCCAAAGTTGCAGGCCCAGTTATGACCTAGGAAGATTCCTTGTTTTGCAGAGTAGCAATGAGGTTAAAATTCTAGACATTTTGTTGATTCAGTAAACAAAAATCTCAAGGTTTCTCAATGCAGGATCAACCTATGTGGAAGGATCTACTACTACATAACTTTGTGGTAACATGTAAAGTTACTGGGAAAGGAATCAGGTTGTGTTTTCAGGAAGTGCAAAGAGATGGGCAGACATGAATGTGATGGGTTGGAGCTGAATTTCTAACTCCATGTTAATATTGCTTGTATCTATATGTTCATATCAATATCTAATACAGGCTTGTACACTCAGAGAGGGACAATATTGTTGTAATCAAAACGTCCTACTTTATTAGAATTGTGTTTTGTGTAACTTCATAGTTTTGGGTTTTTCTCCTGCAATCCGGCAAGCCTTCATGTAACCCCTCCTCAGCATGGGTTCTAAGTCACTACAGTAATATTCCCCCCGTTTTTGGTTTTTGGCAGATTTTCTGAATTGTAGGCTCATTTCTTTGCTAATTTTGAATGTAAATGGATATGAAGTAACTGATTGAATCTCAACTTGGCCAACTTAGTCTCTGCATTCCAAAATCATGACTAAGAACACATTTTTTTTCAACCAAAACTGATCCCTTAGGCATGAGAGGCTGGAAGTTTCACATCAATAAAAACTTGGATTTTAAAAGTCTGCAACTAAGCTCGGCGCTTTATGGGTGTGAAGAGGAGGATGATGGTGTGAATGATAATCCAAAAACGCCTTGACAAGCTAAAAATGCAGAGAAAATGGAGGCAGAGAAATGGAAGCTTTGAATATCAGTACTTTTATTGTTTTGGATTATAAGAAACTGAAACCTCCATGGAGCTATGCCTAATAAACTCTGAATTATCTGAATTGATATGATAAAGACAATTGATGAGGTGGAGAATTTTCCATTTCCATCAATCATGGAAATTATAATAAGCAATATTGATCTTCTCCGCCTGAAATATTAAATCTAATGACCCTATCCCAGTCCAAGTCCAATGTTTAATCCGAAGGTAGCATCCAACGCGATAAAACCTGCCCGCACGTTGCCAGTCATATCTAGCAAGTCAAGGCACGGCTACATGGCCTGCAACAAATAAGCCTACTTAGTATGTATGTTGGGCTGCCACCTCAACCTTCTTTTCATTTAAAATCCTCATTTGACTTGAAATACATTTTCTTCGTGAGTAGCACGAAGGCATTCTTTGCTCTACCATCCTGTAGTTTAGAAGCATATAAGGCACCATGTACAAGGCAATTGCCATTGTTCTTACCCACAAGGTCTCAATCTGTACTCAAAACCAATGGCTTCTTCTTCCCTTCACTCATGGGGCTGCAGGTTCCTCCTCATGGGATTGGTATGCACAATCATTGCCAAATCAACCCTGGCTGTTGCACCTGTCTTCAGGCCAAGCCAATGGGCACTTGCGCATGCCACTTTTTATGGCGACGAGACCGCCTCCGAGACCATGGGTTAGTAGTGGACGGCTCTCCATGCAACATTATCTATACCATAATGCTGCATATTATTGAAAAATGTGTTTACTAAGTGTTGGGTGTTTTTTGTTTGTGAATTTAGGAGGAGCATGTGGCTATGGAAACTTGTTCCTTAACGGTTACGGGACAGACACAGTGGCTTTGAGCTCCACACTGTTTAACAACGGATATTCTTGTGGGAGTTGTTACCAGATCAAGTGTGTTCAGTCAAGTGCGTGCTATACAGGGTCCCCATACACCACAGTCACTGCCACAAACCTTTGCCCACCTAATTGGGCCCAGGACTCCAATGCCGGTGGCTGGTGCAACCCACCACGGGTCCATTTCGACATGTCCAAGCCTGCCTTCATGAAAATTGCTCAGTGGAAGGCAGGCATTGTCCCAGTCATGTACCGCAGGTACCCCTTCCTTCTCACAACTTATTCCTTGCCAAAGGGTTTATGTTTTTTTCTGAAACCCAGAAAAAACATGATGCATGTTATTCTTAGTCATGGCTCATAATGCCCACACATGATGCCTTTAAGTATAATCCTAAGATTTTTTGATTTCTCAGAGCAGTTGGTTTTGTATT